>OU744320.1:26513831-26988606 GCA_916610145.1 Eristalis arbustorum | reverse complement strand
AGACAATGAAAGCAGCGCTGAAATCAAACGAAGAATAGCCAATCGGTGCTTCTTTGGGCCAAGCTTATAAGACCTTAATCGTCCCAGTTCTGCTATATGGCGCGGAGGCATGGACTCCGTCAAAAGCGGATGAAGCAGCTCTTGGTTGCTTCGAGAGGAATATTCTACGTGTGATTTTCGGTCCCGTCTGCATAGATGGTGAGTGGAGGAGGAGATGCAACACACGAACTATACGGGCTGTTCAGCGATATCGACTTAGACGGAAGAGTGAAGCTCCGACGATTGAGATGGCTAGGTCATATAGAGCGGATGGAAATCAATGCTCCGGCCCTAAAAGTCTATGAATCCACACTCGAGGTACGGCACCGTAGAAGAAGACCGCGACTCAGGTGGCGAACGCAAGTGGAAAGGGACCTCAACCAACTGGAGACGAAACTGGTGCGTGCGAAACTGGAGACAACTAGCTAATGATCGAGCTGGCTGGAGACGCTTGTTGGTTGAGGTCGAGGTCCACCCCAGACTGTGGCGCCACCTTATGTAAGTAAGTCATGAAAATCAGTCTGGGGATACATTTCCTTCGCGTGCAATGTAAACTGTTCTTCTGCGGCACATGAGACATAAGACAAACGCCATTTTAAGAGATGATTACAAGTTGGGCCCGATATGTAGCAGAACGTATCCCAACCGGGGTTGAGAAGACAGCAGAAGCAAATCGCCCCCAAAATCGAAGCAGATTTACAAAAAGTGAAGCAGACATAAAAAAACACTTGTAGAGCAAAATATTTATTTGAAAACAGTTTAACAACTATCACAGGTGTCCTCACGTAACCGTTAAATAGTCAAAAAACCTTCGCTTCCTGCTAGATGTGAACATTTTCAAAGCATATGCGGAGCCCGTCCACTGCCTGCGACACATATGAACCCATGGCGCATTGGCTATAGAAGAGGTGTTACAGAATGTGGCAGATTTTTGCGATAATATGTGAGCATAATTCATCGCAAATAAACGAAGTAGAAATAAGTCGCTACTTAGTAAATTAATAAAAATTAAATAATGAAGCAGATTCTCATGTCTGATCCCAACTCCTGTGTTAAATCTTCTTGCACTACAACTACAGAAGTACATCCCTTCTCTAGGTCGCCCATAAGATCCTGTATAGCGTAATGTGTGAACATTTAAAGCTGTTTCTCACCGCACTAATCAGCACGTACCAAGTGCGACTTCGTGCCCGGCAAATCGACTATACAAACGCAACTTTCAAAGTAAGTCAAGTCGTGTCGTCATTTCACCGATTTGAAAGATGCAAACGACAGCATTCATCCAAGGAGCTTTTCGATGCGGTGGCAAGATTCAGGATCAAGGTAAGACATACGCGATGACCCTCTGCAATTCGATTCACGGACCTCTGGACCGTCCGTCATCTGCTCCGCATTTTCGGCGAGGAAATGCGCTTTCATGTGATTTGTTACCGGTGCTGTAAACACGGAAGCCACTATCAATTCAAACAGTCCAGACGAAAATTGACATCGCTGCGTATACAGAACGCGCAGTAGTGGAAGCTATTGAAAAACAGCCGAAACGAGCTGGTCTTAAGGTCAATCAAGATAAGACGAAATACATGCTCTCGAGTAAGAAACGTTCCGCCACACTCCACCTGGCCAAACGTATCATTCCCTAGCCACAATCTTGTAGTCTTGAAGTCAGAAAAAAACATCGACCGCATGGACTACAATAGCAAAGTTTAGAGCGTCTGGTTTGAGAAGGAGATTAAGACCGATTACCCAGTTTGAAGACCAAGACAGCTGGTCTTAATGACTGGAAGCAGCTTGCCCAGGACCGTCATCGCTACTGTCCATTCTCAGAAGAAAGCAAGTAAGTGAGCCAACTCTGACTAAGTTGCGATTTTAAAATAGCAGCTATAACTGCGATAGCGATTTGCTAATCGTAAAGATTTAAAGCTGCGAATTCGCAAAAAAAAAGTTTGCCTATAAAAAAGAGAAAAAAAAAAACCATTCCAGCTACGCTCGGACAGAGGACATGAAAGCGCATTAACACTTGCTTTTACTGACTCCTTAAACCAATAGCAGGGACAATGTCAAACGAGGACGAAGTGATGCCTGGTCGCTGCGAGGGGAAAATCATTCATATGATGCGAATAATTTTCCTCTCGAAGCGCCCGATCAGGAGGAGTTCGGAGGAAGAGACTGATGAACTCTACGAGCTGTACAACGACATTGGCCTAGTCAATCGAATTAGTCTCTCTCGACTCAGATGGCTAGGTCATGTAGTGAGAATGGACACAAATGCTTCGGCTGGCCAAGTTCTCTAAGCCAACCGTGATTGACAACGCGGTAGAGGAAGACCTCGTCTCCGATGGCGTAACCAGTTGGAAAGAGAGTTTAATCAGCTGGCTGTAGGAAACTGAAGGCGCCTAGCCTATGATCATGCTAGTTGGAGAGGAATGCTGACCGAGGCCCAGGTCCACGCCGAACTGTTGCGCCATGCAAGGAAAAAAAAGAATGATGCAAATTTGTCTAATGTCGCACTTAAGTTTGACGAAAAAATAAAAGAGAAAAAAAAGACTACACAATGTCTCCGAAACTGCAGACGATATTTCAACGATTCACGATTCACAAGGCAAAGGTTTTCAGTGTCGCACCTTCATCCGAAACACTATGTGTGCCCAGGACACCCTTTGACAATGAAGCAAGACTTATATGTGTCCCTACTTGTTGATTATTGAGCTGATTGTCTCTAGCTAAACGATTGCCAAAACCCGAGAAAAAGCCTGTTTGTTATCATTGTTTACACGTCGCAACGCCAAAAGTTGTTTACAAACTTTTCAAACATACAAAAAAAAACACAGAAAACGAAGAAAAAAGAAGAAATATAAAATAAAACTTTATTCCACTCTTTACCCATTGTTAGCATCTGTCAACCACGTCAACATCATCACCATTTTTGTAAGCTCTACTGTCGTTGTTGTTGTTACGGTTGCTGTACACATAAAGGTATACCTTGTCGACATACCCATCAAAGGTAGTCCATTCAAATTAGAAAATCACCTCACGCCACGATACTAGTTACTCTGGTTACAAAAAAAAAAAACACAATTCCCGCACCCTTCACTTCACTCCAAGTCGTCTGTTTACTATCACGATTGGTCTTAGCACCAATTGAATATTCCACAGATGATTAACGATATTTTATTCATCAATCTTGAAAAGGCGAAAAAAAAAACACACACACAACACATTAATTCCACAACAAGAAGAAAACATTGATCATCTTTATTCTTAAACAATAAACCACACGAATATCAACGCCAGCCATCCGCGGAGGAACGGCGAATACAGAAGATATTCAAATATCACTTCGCATCGCACACTGAAAGCCCGCTTTTAATCGCCTAGTGCTGAGAGCGGATTTGTCAAAAGTGTAGCTTATCATTGCCAGAATCGAAATGATGTTATGAAATAATGGGATTACTCATCGCGACTCTCTTTCTCTGGCCTCTCCGTCGGTCTGTATTCAGTGGCCAGGCCGAGAAGCAACCTGTTTCCAAATGGTTCTCCAAATATTTCTTTTTCCCCCCATTTTATTGTGCAAACAAATCAATTCTGTCAACTATGAGATATTCTAGAAAACATAAAATGTGTGCAAGCTGAACTTGCTGTGGTTCTTAAATCTCACTTGTTCTGTGCTTTTGGCAGTTTTTCTGCGCTTGACTAAAATGTAGCTTGATCATATTTTCCACAGACACTTGGGGTAACAGGCTCTGTGCCATCGATTTTGACAGCGACTATCGCTAACTGCGAGTTCAATTTTAATTTATTTCCCTTGAATTCGATTCCAGATTTACTTGTTAGACGAGTTTTGTTGATTTTTTTCCTCTCGAAGATTTTATTTTGCGTATTTTTTGTTTGTTCCGTTTTCATCTTAGACGACTCAACGGCCGCAGCAAGAGACGAGACAGCCCCTCGATCGGTTGACACAAGGTGAAGTGGCCGCACTCATAATAAAACACAGACCCCAAATATATTACTAATTAGAGAAAAATAAAAGCAAAAAATGAGGCGAAATCCAAAACCAAAAAACAAGGCATTATTATGATAAAGATAAATATTCCAGATCACATCATCTTCACGTCTCGTCTCGCGCCGTGCGTGGTTCTTATCTACCCATCCCCTGAGACGAACTCCAGAAGGGAACAATAACAAAAGCAGCGTTTTGGTGTAAAACAAATAAACAGCACATAACATTTGAGAATTGGGTTTTTGATTATCATTCATTAATAAATTAGGCAAAAAACACGGCAAAAAAAAATCAAAATAATTTCTTTTTATAGATCGTCTATGTGGAGATGAAAACCCGTCAATTTGAATACCTGCGGTGATGTTAATGAATGAAAATTGACGCGAATTCATTCAGTCAATTGTACTGATGGCGGATGGCATTTTGAATCTGAATAGCGAGAGAATTTTTATTTCACGATGAATTCCGCTTTATGTAAATCGCAGACCAGACTGGATTTCTACGCGATGGACGAGGGCGACGGGAACAGAAGTGACAACATGAAATTTAAAGAATTATCATCATTCGGTGATGGGGACGCTTTTAGCTAAGTGTCAATTCATATTTTTGAAGCGAGACATATGCGAAAGAATCATTTGGGTGTGATGGTGTCCGAGGGGCCAGTCGACATCGAATACATTACGAGTTTTGTTTGTAGACGATCAGTCGTCTTCTCCCCCTTCATCATCGTCATCATGTTCTGACCCGCATGATCCACAACAGATAAAGCAAGCACTAGGGATCTGCAGGCAACTCAATCCTCCGCCATCGACTCTAAACTTATTAGGATTTATGCCCAGGCGCCCATCCACCTCGCACTGGGTCTGCCAAGCGGTCGCCTTCCTGATAAAGTCGCATTTAAGGCACGCCTCGGGATTGGCTTGTCTAATAGGAAGAAAGCTACTTCTGTCCATTTTGGACTGCTGAGCTACCTACCACCCACAACGTATCGACGAGGGAACTCCTTCTTTCAGCTGCCGGCATCGTGTTGGGAGACTTCTTTCTAGTTCTAGTATGTACGCGGAGACACTAAAGTGGAGATGGTCCTCAATGCAACGTCTCGGTTCCGTCTGTCGCCCGAATGAACCGAAAGTTTAATGGCACTGCAGGAGTTCTCTTATTGATCGGACTTCTTTGAATTTTGAAATAGATTTTAGCAAGAGAACATCATCATCATTTTCAGCCCGCATGATCGTACTAGAGATCTTCAGGCCACTCGATTGTCCGCCATTGACTCTAACTCATTAGGATTTATGCCCAGACGAGATTTCCACTTGGTCCATCCAACGCATCCTGACCCTGCCAAGGGGCCGCCCTCCTGACGGAGTCGCATTTAAGTCATTCCTCAGAGGTCGTGATGATGAGGACAAATCGAAATCATCGAAGACTAAATCTTTCCCATTCGCTGCTCGACATTGAGTTCCTCGCGGTGTTTCTCACTCCATCCCGGCGAGTAACTCCCACCACAGAACGAAAAAATCTCATATTTTTCCAGATCAGATCTCCGCATCTGCACATACGGTCACAAACCTATCGAGGGCACGCTGGACTTTCGTCTAGGAGGATTTAGCCTCAACTCTCCCAATGTGAAGCATTCCTCACCTCTGATGTGATGCAACTACATATATTGAAAAGAAGAAGTGACAAGACGAACCCTTCGACAAGTCCAACGCTCACGGTGAAAGGTGTTGATTTGGCACCCTTAACCCGAACACAGCTCCCACAGTTTGTGTTAGCCCTCACAAGAGGACCATCATTCTCATACCTCCTGCAAAACATTCCAGGGCTGAGCTAGGGGCACTTGGTCGTATACTTTCGTTGGTGTTTGCCATACGCTCAAAACCTTCTCGAGTACCATTCTCGGATGAATCATGCCACTGTTCATCCTCCGTCCTGGATGTGACGATAGCTCTAGAGCGCCTCAAACACTTTACTGGGAGGACTTAAAAGAATGAAGTAATCTGTTTTGTCCCCCTTTTTGAGGAACAATAACCCCTGTTCGCCCGTAGCGTTGTGGGTACGTGCGTCGACCCCAACCTCGACGTCGTAGGTTCGATTCCAGCTCCGAGCGACGAAAATAATGTGCACGACCCCACCTCTTTCGAGTCATTGACAATGCTCAAAGAGTATTTCCTCTCTAGAAAAAGCTTCTCAGGCTTGGCCGTTCGGAGTCGGCATAAAACGGTAGGCACGCACAACACGAGTGGTTGCTGAGAAGATAGGCCCTGGCTATGGGCTGTAGCGCTAGCCATATATATATAACCCCTGTTCGCAAATCGCTATATCGCTGCGCTCCCAGGCTATTTAAATGACACCAGAGTCATGACTTCCTCTTTACCCAATGCCTTAAGCCCTTTAAAAGTTCCGCCCTTATTT
Source organism: Eristalis arbustorum (assembly GCA_916610145.1). Lineage (NCBI taxonomy): Eukaryota > Metazoa > Arthropoda > Insecta > Diptera > Syrphidae > Eristalis > Eristalis arbustorum. Next base: position 26,982,155 of record OU744320.1, on the reverse strand, counting down.
TTCGTTACTGTTGAATTCATCGTTAAGTTTGGTCGAAAGACATAGAATAACAGAAGTCACGCTTAGAGTGCCCGCCGAGGGCTGGCAAGTTAGAAGTAGAAGCATTTTTTTCTAGGACATAAGCTTATTGTGAATTCCAAATACAAATTAAATAAAATATCCGTCAGCTCTCTTAGTTCAGTGGGTAGAAATATTAATTTGTTTTCGATCTTGACTCAGTTGGAGGGAACCATTCAGCCAATTATGTACCGGCGACGCAAAGTCAGATCGCAACAAGAAGTCCCTCAGGGTTCGCGTCTGTCTCCGATGCTTTTTTCAAAATCCAGAAACGCCACCCTGTCTGTAATTATCAATTCAATGTCTTATTCCACAAATGATTTTCTCACCTTCTGCAGCACCACTCTTGTGATAACAAACCCTAAAGTAAAGGCCAACGTTACAGGCACGACCTTCTAGACATCTGCAAGACTGTTAGTTTACGCGGATGACACTGAAGAAATGTTTTGCTGCCATTAAGACAGAAGCCCAAATTGAGATAATGATGCCCCAAGCGATTAGTAGGAACACTTCGCCCATGCCAATGCATTAGATGACGACGGAATTTAAGATGCCAGACATATGATGGAAATGACCACGGCCATGGTCTGTGTAAGAGCTGAGGAAGAGATCCAGAGATCTGAAGGCGCGTGTAGTTTAAGGCCCCTCCTCCCAAATGTTGTACGGCAAGAAAATTGCAGACTATGTATCACTTGCAGACCATTGTCATCACTCGATATGTTTTCTGGTATCAGCATAGAACGATTGAGCTTACAGAGGGTTTCCAATAAGGACTGCCTGACATCGAGGAGTGTCGACCATCGCGGTCTTGGGGGATAACAAACACAAGCTCTTTGCGTAAGCACGGCATTCCACATAGCTCCAGTAACCGCCACATCACACTCTGTCTTACAGATGCAGCTTCTGTTTCATCGAGGTTCTTAAGCAAATTCACATTTTGTTCTGGGTCTGCTCCCTGCTCCCTGCTCTCTTAGCTATACATCCCAGATTTTGTATTCAAATTTGGATCGGCCATGAGTAACAGACGATAATCGAGGCAGGACATAAATCGTCTTGTAGACGCATGGGACCATTCAATTGTTAGGCTACATTCATAACGCCTCCCTTTAGGGTGTGCTATCGCACTGCTGAAGACAATTGCGCCCCGTTCGAGTTTGAGTTTGGTTTTGATTTAAGCGTCGATCTTTAAATAAACCCACAAGTGGGTGTGGCAGTGGAGAGTCGCCTTGAATATCTAAGGCCTATGATGAAATATGACATAACCATTGTCGATTATTGACGACGTCTTTCAGCGCCGGTATCACAGCCAGCGGGACGTGCGTTTTTGTAACTCCACATCGAAACACTGATGGATTGTCTAAATGTCGTGAGTGAACTGAATAACATGTCATGACATCCAGACCTTGAAAGTCTGCGCAAAGAGGGCTTACGGATGAGTTAGAAGATTCATGACACACCGGAGTTGCCTTCGCTGAGAATCGATTGGTAGCTGATTCGCATTTCAAATCGATCGACTTAATCGCGAATATTCATGAGCAATTGTGCTGTCGTCATGGCCATCAATGTTTCGAAGTTGATGAGCTTCTCCTGTGACCGGTTGACTGTTTGGAAACATCTCAAATCGATGGTTTTGTCTGTGGGCTCTGGCGGCAGGGGAACCATTGAATGGTCAGCATTTCGGTACGAGATTTGACTGCACGTTGCTGGGATGTGGTATCTGGTCCGCCTTTACCGCAACGAACGATAGGAAACCAAATTTGAATGAAACAAGAATGGTTTGAGATACAAAGCAGATTGTGCTTTATTTTGAAACCACATTCATGCCATTTTGTATGAAATACAGCGTCCTCGGATTCGTTGGCCATGCCTCAAGCTGACACTGATAAGTGTTTTACGTGATCACCTGCCGTTAGGCTTATATCACGAAGACATTTATTCTTTGGACCATTTTACGACGCTGGACCAGACGCATTCACTAGGAATCTCAAGTTCCAAATTTAGAAATAAGCTTATGGACCTATTTCTCCACCTTGGTAGGGTGGCGAGGCCCATCTAACACCTAGCTACTATCTCGGTCGTAGCACCCAGTTGTTTTCTGCAACTCCACTTAGACTTAGATCAATACCTTAATAGACAAGATTAGCTCCCAGACATGCAGGTATATCTCCACTTCTCCCCGTGACTTTGGGTTTTAAACCACAGCCACCACGATGCTTTCACTTGTGGGAAACATCAAGCGATCAGGATGAAACCTATGCGGGTCTCACAGGTGGAAGCCTGATCTCCCGTGGCATCAGACTGTAGCCTCTGGTCAAGCAGTCAACCAGTAGGATGCCATAACATCCCGAGACTTGGCGCCATTGTTATAAAGCCAAGACTTATCGTGCAGTATCTATAATAAGATAAGGCACTTACCGTTTATTCCTTTGTTTGAGCTTGACACCATCATTTGACAAGCAACGGAGTAGCTTTTAGCTTTTAGCTCAGAATTTTAGTCACCTTTTACGACAGGCATGCCTTACATTGGGTATATTCTACGAACCCTACCCGAAGAGTGAGCCTCAAGCTGACGATCCAATTTCTGATGACCCGGTCCAATATGGTTCAGCATAACGTCTGGCTTCGAGCTCGTCCATAGTTATTGGCTCGATAGCGTAGACGAAGGACATGACCTTAGCCTAGAGAAAATAGTCGAGTATTCAGTGGAATCGCAGCGATCAATTGGTCAACGCTCGCAGTGAGATGCGAGCCAAAGTTCTCCCTCAAATCCTAGAGTGCTGCATCGTCTTGTGGAATGTGTTCGTTCCACAACCACTGGCAGCTGATCTCTTTTTGCCATAATTACGATTTCAGGTCAGCATAAATTTATAATGAGGTTGGCAAACATCTTTGACGACGAAAAACCTGACGACCATGGCCACGTTGCGTATTTAGAAACGAACATGAAACGATGCACCGTGGAAAGACTCGTATTAGGACAGAAAATATGATTTTTGAAGGTCTACCGCGAGATAACCAACAATGCCGATCCAAAGATGACTGCCACTGACATTCCTCTCTGCTTCATCCGATCGTGGCTTAGTCTCTCAAGAGGGTAGCTCATGATCATAGTTGGAGGGAAGGAAGGAAAGGGATGAATTGTATTCCTCGTGCAATATCGCTTAACACCTTAACAGCTGCTGAAACATGACAATTGGGAAAAACTGTCGTCACCGTCGTCACCCTTTTCATAAAGGCTCAGTACCGGGCGCCAGTCGCTCTGATTTTGATATCTTCTTGCCACCTAAAGAGGACTCCAAAATATCACATACTAAAATATCTCATCCTCAGGTTTACCACAGAAATTGTGTCAAAATCCCAGAAACACCGTTAATTACCCCATTAACAGACCCATCGTGCGACAATTAGGCCCTCATCTTGTCATTGAATCATCAAACCAACCAGCCATCGAAAGCCCTTTCAACCCTCGCTACAAATGAAACACAAGAGCTGACTTCACATGCCCATCACGGTGAACCTGACCTTTACAATGCCAAATGTCTGGCCCTCTCATTCTCACACCGCCTTTCCTGGTGACTGCTTCATTGCTGTCAGCACGCCACCGTATGCATTATTGCGCGTTAATTCTTTTTCCACCACCCCCCAGCTCTCACCTTTGGAACCGAAGTCACACCGCAACCCCAACACCGCGGCCCTCTGCCCCTACATCTAAACCACAAAGCAGAACACAGGAAAAAAAACACACAACAGAATCGAAAACTAAACTTCCAACTTGAATAAACATCAGTAAAATTCAAATCAACAGATAGTGAATACTTTGTAGCTCGGGCCCGGCTCCTCTCTGCGCCGCTCCTCTCACCACCACCCTATAGCCCCGCCAACCGGCAACCGATGAGATTGTCACGTTTTCTGTCCTCCCTCCCCACATTCCCCCCCATAACACTGAGCTGCGTATCTGTATCGCTTTAAATTGCAATTACTTGTCAGCAGCGCAGCGTATGCTCAGCTCATACTCTCTCATAACTGGACGTGTGTTGTAAAATTTATTACATTACTGTAAATGGGCGGGCTTAAGGGTTGCCTTGCACGTAGCTCTAGAATGTTTTTAGAGTTGACAGGCGACGACGCGGCCTATGCGGAAAAAATTGTGTTGACGATAATTGCGGTGCACTCCAGCAGAAGGAGCACGCAACATTGTTGCGCACTGATAATGGCCACCGGCAGTTGACATCCGTTAAGTAGGCGATAAATTGTTGCAACCTCTCCTATCAGCGGACGGGTTGTGTTTTGTTGTTTGCCCTAGGTGAGCAAACATACGTACCCATCCCCGTGGTCGTATGTGGAGAGCGGGAGGTGGTCGCGTCAAGTCACAGTGCACTGCCGGTTGGAGTAGGGCTCTGGGGGCGCAATCGAATCGCAGTTAAGGTGTCTGATAGTGAATGACGGTGCGATTCAGGGTGTTTTCGTGTGTGTGTGTGAATTCTGCGCAGTTTACAGATATAAAAGTGGGATTTTTCTTCTCTTGTACGTAACCAAGGTCAGGGATAAAAATATAAAAATATCTAGCAGCAGACGAGAGAAGATCGATTGGAATCTTATTGTCAGCGCAAGCACTTCCGACTGCAAACTGGTGATGTCTGCGACTGTGCTGTGTCACGTACTGCGTCAATTTTATCAGTCCACACGGAACGATTCTCGAACACTTTGACTGGTGGATGATCGCTTGTGTCACGTTCGACTTTAAATGCGTTGTAATTTAATTTTTGACTGACACAAGCTCAGAGACCAAACAAAAAACAAAACAACCGAGAATCGAGACACAGACATAGTGCCCATGGCATGTGCGGCTGTCCAGGACCGAGAAAGCAAAAAGGACGACTGACGAGTTACCACGGGAGTCTCTCTTTTAAGACGCCTCTGCCCTAAATTCGAGTACGACCCGCAAAGTCCGATCTCCCTCTCAGTAACGACAAGCTTGCACGTTCCACAGCTCGTCTCACCCACTGCCCGCAAAAGCACCCCCAAATTCATGTGGATTCTCTGCAACCAACAAGTGCACAAGTGCTCGTCTGTCAGACGCGTCAAAATAACTTTAACGTCCATCGGTACAGCGCCACCATCCCGCCAATCAATTGAAGTAAGCTGCCATAAATGTAACTTTCTTCCACACGATTGAATGTTTACTTCGGAAGCCCTCACATTTCCTATTATCGCCGTACCGTCACACGCTGACAATGTCATTTCCGTGTGGCAGCCACCGCAATTGCTTTTCAAAACCACACCTCTCGCTGACACTAAACCAGAGCTTGTGTATCGCGCGCACACACCCTAACAACCAGTGCTTGGTAGTTCGTCTCGAGGGTGGATTCCGTCTGTTTGCACGCAGTAAAGTGTTACAGAAAACCACTAGAGTTACATTGTGGATGCATTGCATTACGGCCCAGCGGGATGGCGTCTGGTGTCTCCGCCTCTAGCTGGGTCTGTCAGGATTGACAGACAGTGCCATCCTCCGCCACTCCAGCGACACCACTTGTTATGCTTACCCTGCAGAAGGGCGAAGTAATGACACACAATAATCGTTTGTTTTTCAAGGAAATTCTGACAGTTGGAGTGGGGGGGCTGTGCGGGCTCCGTCGGATTGATGCGCAGTAAGAAATGATAATCGGTGACATTTACACGCCACGGGAACGAGGAGGAGGAAGATTTATAATTTGCTGTTCAGTTTTTCCTTTCTCCGCGTGGGAGGGTGTTATGTATTGGACCTTGGGACGGCCGTTGGACGTTGGGGGGTTGGAGTTCGGATTCAATCAACGGAGAGCTCTGTGTGTTAATTGCTTTTCTGGGAATTCGATTTCTCATGGTTGCGGACACAATCTGATTGGATCCTGGGGCTCGCAACAACACCGAATGAAGACTGTTGCACATGGCCACAGAGAACCATATGATTTCTGGAATAAAATGGTTTGCTGTGTATCGAACGGGCATACGGTTACCCACAGAACAGACTGAAAACAAGCAGGTCGCATCCAAGAACAGCACACAATGCATCTCCGTTCATGCATTTACCACAATTTGACCTAAGGCCACCTGCTGCACGAGCAATACATCTATCATAGAATTGATACCATATTCGAGCCATCTAAGCGGCATTAGAGACGAGTCCTATACATACATTAGACGAAGCGTGCATCAGGATACCCCACAGGTCTACCCCACAGGACCGGCATCAACTACTACTAAATGATGAGCGATCAACAATGGAAGCCACAAAATCCATACGAGAAAATGGAGTCCACATTTAAGCAGGTCAGTAGACGGGCGTATTAAAGCATCCGGCAGAAATCACCCGCAGCTTTGCCCGAGAGTGTCTTATGTAGTGCCACGCCATTCCGCTGGCAGTTACAACTGTCTAATCACGGAGATAGACATGAATTTACTGACAGCGGCAAATGGAAGGAACGTTCCCAAGACGATTCTGCGTGGGCGCTGACAATGAATACGCTTAGATGTGATTCTTTTCTGATTCACATTCCATCTACATATGCTCCTCGGGGGACATCGAATTGGATATACTGTATTTTGCTTTAGAGCATCGAAGGAGGATGCAACGGAAAGTGGAATCAATATAAAATAAAAAAAGGACATCAGAATAATGAACGAAGCAGGAGCGCTGCTTTCGAATGATTTCTGGCCGGTAGACAGTGGATTGAGGTGGTTAAAGAACAAAGAAGAAAAGGTGACATCACAGTGGATATCTGACGTAGACCCACCTCTGGCAACCGGTGTTACTTCGGTTTGCCGAAACAAGTAGGGCGCCTGACTCGAAGGACCAAAATCGTGCTCCAAAAGAATGCTCTGTCAATTCAGCTTTATGGAGCCAAAGACTGGAAGCTAATCAAAATTGCTGAGCTGACTCTTGGTGCATTCGAAAGAAAAATTCTACGTCGGATATAAGCTCATATCGAGGCGAATGGATATAAGAGGAAGGCGAATGGAGAAGACACAACCGCGAACTCTACGAGCTGTACAAGGATGTGGATATAGTCCGGAAGGCAATAATCCGTCGACTACACTGGCTCGGCCACATCGAGCGCATGAACATCAATTCTCCAGTTCAGAGGGTCTTCGAATGCGAACTTCCCTGTTCGAGAAGGAGAGGAAGGCCTAACTGCTGGTATAGAGGTCAAGTCATGGCGGATATAAGCTTGCCCTTGATAACTGAAAGCAGCGTGTCCATGACCGCTCACGATGCAAGCCATTGGTGGCTCGTGTGGTTTTGGGTACGTACGTCGACAGCAATGCTATTGAACCTCGACGTTAAGTAAATTCTGATTTGTACGACAAAAAATAAATTTCACTACGCCACCTCTTTCGAGTCACTAATAATGTTGAAGGAGTGTTTTTGCCTAGAAAATGCTCCTTAACTTGGCCGTTCGCACACCCCGATTGGTTGCTGAGAAGCTAAGCCCTGACCCTCTGAGGGCAGTAGCGTCAAACGTATAGTTATTATTATTAAGACAATAGATTGATCTTTATGAGAATCAATTGCCAGCATATTGTGGCAGTTGGAAATGGGCCCTGAAAGCCATCAAAAATGCCTTACTAACCACTGTCAGTTCTTGGGGTGAAAAAGTCGATGTCATCGGATGCGCTCCACTACCAGTGCCAGGGTTGCAGGACCGTTGGGGGGAGAGTCGGTATCCGAAGGTCAACTTTGACTTCAGTGCAGGTGGATGCACTAAAATTAGAGCCCGAGTATGCTCTCCTTGATCAAGTTGAAGCACCTCTAGACAGGGTAGCTGAGCTGAATTCCTGTTCCTGATGGGTGCGACATACCCTGATGTAATAACATACAGGAGTGTGATTGGGAGCAATGGTGATTAGGTGTTGAATTTCTGCTGTGCAAATGGCATGAACACCCTCTTTCCACACAAAGGTATCCACAAATACGACGCCAGACTCTTTAACCGAAATCGTTGATTGATCTTTGTCTGGTATCTTTGAATATGAAACGGATGGCTTGTGATGTTCGTGTGATGAGAGGGACTAAACTGTCAACTGATCATCACCAGGTGTTGTGTATGCTGAGCCTCGCTGATAGAGTATCTCTTCTGCCAGGGCGCAAACCAAGAGTAGAACTACTGAACAGTGAGGCGAGGCAAAACTTAACGCTGCACATATCGGTAAGGTTTGGACGAATTCCAACTGTTCCATTTCCTTTCCAGTAACAGCCCCACAGTATAGTGAATAGTGGTCCAAGATACATCGTTCAGTTACCGCTGTTGACTTCGACATGTCTCCTCAAACTATGGGCAATTGGTGGTTTCGTGTCTTGGTTCGCCTATGCCTGGTTAACTTGTTGTCTGTAAATCTCCTCATATTTCACAACTCCTTTCTGTTTTTTTTACCAGGAACGTGGCCTTTGTTTGTTTTCGTGTAAAACTCACAACAAACATTTTTAATTGTCTGTGCTTTTCATCTGTGTACGAATAGATTTCTTAGATCCGTTTCTAAAGTTTCCAGATTCTGAAATCAGAACATTGTTTGTCAATTTTTGCAGACTCTAAACTTGCTTCTGAAGACATGCTACTCGTTCGGCGTTGGTCTCAATTTGTCCATTTCAGTCTTCTATTGCTTTCAGCAGTGTTTCCAACCAAGTGTAGTTTTTGCAAGTGAATTCGAGGGAAAGGAAACTTTACAAAGGGTCCCACACCAACTCAGACGGTTCAATTTCTTAGATTTTAGTGCATGTTTCTTTACATCAAACTCGCATCCAGAACACAGTCGTCAACGATTTCTATGATGTGTCTATCCTTCCCACGTGGTCCCCAGCAACAATTCAACGCCGCAGACTGAAACTTTGCTGCTAACCACTTCAAAGAACATTTAATCTTTGCTTTGACAATGTCTGAGAAGAATTTGCACTCCTTTTGCTTTTGAAGAGCAGGTGATAGATTCTCAGAGTGCATTGGGTGCTGTGGTGCATTGGAGAAAATCCCACAAACGAATTGTTCCATGACGTCTACCAATGCATATTTAATCTTGTTCTCTTTTCAATGGCACTGCTCAAATGTTGTGCAAAAATGTACCCATTAATTGAACGATAATGAGTCTCTGAACAATTAATGTGGAATGCGGATCGAGTTGAAGATACTTTAATTAAAAATCTTGTAATGAGGTAGGTAGGGTTATGTAAGTGGACGCTAACAGCTCACTGACACGAATATTGTTTTTTTGTGACACCTTGACAACTGCGAACGGATCCGAACCGCTAGATTTGAAAATAGGATGAAACGTATTAACTTTTCTCTCACTGGGATTCAACCCGAGGACCCAACACAAACCAAGGAAGGCACACAACCAGCTGCGGCTTCCGGCTGTAAAGTTGGGCACAAATTATAAATCAAGAAGGCAATCATTCGGACCGAATAGCAATTGACAGTTTATGTGGAACGCTACACAGGTGGCTGCAGTTGTCAGAAACGAATGACTTCGCTCGAGGTGTTGACTAGATAAAAAGGTTCTCTAATGAACGCGAGCCGTCAATGAAGCGTTTGCTTGTATTGAAACGGAGGCGGCAAAAATGGGTTTAGCGGTGAATGAGGGCAAAACAAAGTATATGCTGTCATCAAGAAAGGACACACAACATCGACGACTCGGTCAGAACGTCAACATAGGCAGCTACAACTTCGAGCTAGTAAAGGACTTCATCTTCCTTTGCTCCCAAGTAAATAGTGCGAACAATAATAGTACCGAGATTAAAAGCAGAATAACTATTGCCAACCGCTGTTTCTTTGGGCTCAAGGGGCAATTGAGTAGTAGAGCCCTCTCTCGAAAGACCAAGCTCACATTATATAAGACCTTGATCAACCCTGTCCTGCTCTATGGCGCGGAAGCCTGTACTATCTCAAAAGCGGATGAAGACGCTCTTGGTCACTGGTAAGTTTGCGTTGAACGTTTCTGGGGAAGACGATTCAACCGCGAATTGTACGAGCTGTACAGCGACATGAGTCTAGTCAGGCGTCTACGGATTCAACGCCTAAGATGGCTAGACCATGTTGAGTGCATGGACAACACTGCTCCAGCCCGAAGAGTCTTCGACTCCGAACCAGTGGGACAACGCAATAGCGGACGACCACGAACCCGATGGCGCACTCAAGTGGAGAAAGTGCGAAATTTGAGGCAGCTGGCTAAGGATCGTGCCAGCTGGAGAGGATTATTGACCGAGGCCCAGGTTCACCCCGGACTGTAGCGCCACAAGAAGAAGAACGCTGGTTGGCGACGTTTCCGTATGCCGGTCGGAGGAAGTTGTCAGTCGGGACGACGATCCGTTTCATTCATATTTTTGATGAAGCCTCTGATTGTCCAAATCTACATGTAAACGCGCAATACACCAACTCTCAGTGAAGGAGTTCACCACCACACTTGAATGTAATTGGCAGAGCTACAGTTCGTAGAGGGTCGGAGCCCAGCTTCTCAGCAAACACTCGTGGTGTTCGTGCTATTGTTCTCTCACGAGTGAAAGGGACCTACAGTTTTATGTCCACTCCGAACGGCCAAGTTTGAGAAGCATTTTTCAAGACAGGAATACACTCTTTGACCATTGTCAGTGACTCGAAAGAGGTGGGGCCGTGAACATTATTTTTGGTCGTACAGACCAGGGCTCGATCCTAGACGTCGAGGGTCAAGTGCGTCAGCCACACAGCACATGGAACATATTCCGAAGAACACAAATGACAAGAGTTCAGAAGGTGAAGCCAAATTTTTCTAACAAATCCAGCGATGACGGTCGGTGGAAGAAACCACTATGGACTGCATTTAGCCATTGCATCATCTCCAGACGCCGATCGTTCACTCCCACACCAAAGCAAGTGTTCGGGGTCAATGCAAGTGTGCCGACCTCGAGTGCGTTTCAAAAAAGCGATGTCCACAAAAGCTGTTTGTTCTGGCAGTCCTTAAGTGTCCTCATAAATTTCCGACTCAATCGCTTTGCAACCCTACCACCTGTCAACATCAAAGACACATTATGTCCCCACACTTCGTGTTTCAACGAATTAATAAATTAAAGCGAATTTAATTAAAAATGTTGTGAAATGCCCAAACCTCTTGGGAATAATCGAAATAAGCAATCAAAAGGTAGAGCTTAAAATAAAAACCGAAGCAACAGGGTGTGTACTCTTTAAACAAACGCAGCCGCCGCGCATAAATAAATTAATACAAAAATTCAACAAAGCTGACAGTGATCCGAATTTACCAAGACACGCTTTCAAATTGTCAATCTCAGTCTGCCTGAAGCTTCCACCAAGATAACTACATATGTAAGTTTAAATCTCGAAACCATAACAAATCGATGAAGAGAACAAAACATAAAAACTGGTTAGGACCGGCTTCACAATCAAAGCAATTAACGTCAGGTCCTAATACCGCCTAAACGGTCGTAAATCGTAAACCTAAGACTATGTTGTTTCTTAAACGTTTTTAACTATTCCGAATACGCTGTTTGGGTAGCTGTGTCTGCATTTGCTTGTGTCGTTTAAGCACACACCGAACTGCGATGCGGTGTTTGGTTTCTGCATATTTTATCGGGAATTTATGTGAGTTAGTCATGTGATAGCCGATCGGTCTGCCTGCTTGGAATGCTTGCATCTAAAACGTTAATTGCTTTGCTTTGAAACTGGACTGCAGCGCGGGTGATAAAATGCAGTAAATCTCTTAATGTGACACAAAGTTATGTTTAATTATCGTTTCAAGGTGAGATTACGTCAGGGGATGACGTTAAACGTCAAATTGACGTTCGCCTAGCAGTGACCGATCGCGTGAATTTGACGAGCAGTTGGGGCGGAGCTGCAAAACATTTCTTTGTTCTCTTCATTTTGCAGTGATCACTTTACGGCAACAAGTCCACACTTGTTTGCGTAGCATCAGTTGAACAGTCATCATGTCCTTCCTGCCTACGCGCATAAATTCAACTACTAGCTGCCCAAGCAAACAAAACGCCCACCGTCTTGCTGTCTGGAGCAATTTCCAACCCGTGCAGCAAGAAAACAAAATATTTTTCCACCCACGGACCTTCGTAAGCATCTGCAAGCTCTCGTGGGACATTTTTTTTTCCTCTCTCAAGTGAAACACTTGTTTTCCAGTCGAGCCAATCCAGGCGGCAACCCAATCACCTTCTATTCTCCCTCGAGCTCCAGCTTGCAATTGAATGCTCCTGCTGGGCAGGGCATACGTTCGAGGCTTAAGATTTGGTCACAGCACGTGCCATCAACTGGTAATTCGTCCTCTTTGATAGCAGGACGGTCTCCTGCGGTGTTCAAGATATAATCGCTCGGAAATATGCGTGCAGACATTCAGAAGAGACGGCTGATTGATTTCGTTCTTTTTTTTTAATTTAATTTTTCCTGGTTCCACGCCAGGGTGGGGACACAAACCGGCTGATGGAGTGGCAAATTACTGTGGGCGAACGCTACTGTGCGTAAGGTAGGCAATTACTGTTGGCAGACCACGGCCGAGGTGTGCCTTTCATGTTTGCTAAGCAATCTGATGAGGATATTTGCATTATGAATCGTGTAATGAGATTCTGTCAACAAAGACGAGCTCCGAAGTTAAGAAGTAGGAATGGTGGCTGAACTCATTCTGCGTGTCTAAGGCAAGAGGACCAAAACGGTGAGGCAGTGCACAATCTGTAATTAGCTGTCTGAGTAATGCCATTGAAGAAAACGTCGAACGTCAAACGCATTCTGGTGGACACGTTCCGCGAAGTCATTTGAGCAAAGGTTGAGTGCTGCAAGGTCCGGTAACATATAAGCAACGTATCTCACGAAGGCGCAGTTTTAGTTCGACCACGATTCCATAGTCCAAGGACTCAGCTTTCAAAGTGGTTCAGTCTTGTTGAAGCCAGGTTTACACGTTCTGTTCCTTTTGAGTCCTAAAGGCTCTTAGCAGTTTCGGCGTGCTGTCCTCAATGCATTTCTGGCACTTGAGCAAGTCGGATTGAGGATTCATGTTGGTCTCTTAGGTGTCAATGAGCCAGTAGGCTTGAGGTTAGTCGGCTTCATCTGTCAGAATGAGTGACACAAAAAGTAGCTCCATTTGACAAACGCCTTCAGAGATGGTCGCTGCTACTAAAGAGAGCGGAAGGTATGCACACTATTAGGACTATAACTCTTTTTTAAAATTGGAATGTTTATTTAAGAAAAATAGGTATTGCCCATCTGAAGCTATGACGTTTTCCCATCTTTCTGGCAATTTGTGGATCCCATCCCAAAAGAATTGCGCCGTCAATGGAATAATACAAGTACGCCATCTCTTAGCAAACCGCACGAATTGAGCTAGACTCAACAACATTCGAGAAGTACTCGTAAACTACAAACATTGCAGCACTGGAACAAGATGCCATGGTCTACTCGATCCAAAACGCTCACGCGACCTGGTAAGTGTGGCCGAATGTCAAAACGCGTTATAACCGGCCATTGCGTCATCGGTATGCTTCAATTATTTAGATCCGATCTCGCCTCCGCCTTGGATTTCAACCAAAACGGTCGACAATCTTATTGTACCGCCGGAAATGAGAGCGTCGATAATCTTGCTGGACAACAATCAGAGGAAACTTTCTCGGGACCTGAACCTGCGCTCGGACCACCTACGTCTGTGGTTAGAGCTTCCATTAATGGTTGGGCCTCTCGAGAGCGCATTCGGAGATGCCATGACTCTACAGGATGAAGACAGACTAAGCATTTGCTCCCGAACGTTGGTAAGAAATCCGCGGCATTCTTGTTGCCCGTTGACAGAAAAAGGCTGCAGATGACTCAGTGCAATAAAACTAACATTTTGCCAAACAAAATCTTAAATGTTCTTGCTTTCAGCTAAGATACATTCTGCGACGCCTTTGAAGAGGATGACGGCACGGCCGATCACTTCCTCAGTCACGCATTAGGTGGCAGGTCCTCGCCGCTGATGTCTTGAGAACTAAGTCTGCAGGCCTCCCACCACAGAAGCGCTTGCTGGTCTAACTACAGCAACTGTAGGTTGGTAGTAAAATGGAAAAGTCTGTGGCGATATGTTTGATTACAACCTGCTTAAACATCGGCTCATCAGCGCTCTCCACGTTAATTCTCCTTCTTTGGCTGGCGTTACAGTCCGGAGAGCATCGGTCTTGTGCCCGCTAGTTGCCTCCAGCCGCGCACATTCATTGAAGTCCCCTTCAAGCTCCGTGCGACACCGGAGGCGTGGTCTTCCTTTACCGCCTTCTCCTTCGGGGTTGGAGTCGAAGACTTTCCAGGTTGGAGCATTGGTGTCCGACCTAGCTATCTGAGACGAGAGATTCGAACTGGTTTGACCACATCGATATCTCTGTATGTACACTTCAGTTAGTGCCCAGGACTGGGACTATCTAGATCTTATCTAGAGATATCTTGTTTGCTCGAGAGAGGACTTCATTAGTCAGTGGCGTTCCAAGTCCCAAATACAGCGATCGGCCAGCGTGGTCCTCCGTTTTAACTCCGCGGTGGAATCATTGCTTGTTTTAACTTCGGAGTCTAGGTAGATAAAGTCTATCACTTCTTCGAAGTTATAGCTGTCGATCTAGACGTGTTGGTGGACCTTTTTCGCAGACAGCATTTACTTGGTGTTACACTCATTGATCGCAAGCCCTATCTTGGCAGCTTCCTTCTTGGTGCTCCTAACCGCCCCACTGACAGCCCGTTGTGTTCTTCCGATGATGTTAATGTCATCGGCTTATGCGAGCAGTTGCACAGATTTGTGGTTGATCGCGCCTCTGGTGTTGACATTTGAGTTATGGACGAGCTTCTAGAGAATTATGTTAAAAAAGGCACATGACAGTGGGTCGCCTTGTCTGCAGCCTTTTTTGACATCAAAGATCTCGGTAAAATCTTTACCGACCTTGAAGGAGCAACGGTCATTCTCCATCGTCTTTCTGCCAAGATGGATGAGTTTTGCAGAGATGCCAAAAATAAAACAAGGCGCTGTTCGTCTCTACAAACACTGTCATACGCGGCTTTAATGTCCATTGAGTGGACGTGGGTATTGTCTTGAAACTCCTGGGTCTTTTCCAAGATCGTCTGTAATGTGAACATTTGATCAATAGTGGACTTCGCTGTCTGAGCCCAGGCATATTCTTCCATATTTCGTGGAGTTAGTTGAAAAAGTAAGCAGCCCCATTTTCCTTTGCAAGCCGCTCTTCCAAAGACTTTATAAGTCAATCGTGGTACGGAGTGGAAATAGCTTTCCGTAACAAGTTGAGGCTCGATTTGTTTCTCAACAGCTTTGGGCAGCTAAGATGATTCCTGATCCACGTAAACATTTGTATACACCTGGAGTTCTGGGTCAAGTATCGATGAATACTCAGCCGTTATGAACGAACAAAATGTGGAAGAGGGTGTTAAGCTGGAGTAATTAGTCGGTTGTTCGGTTGCTGTTTTGTGATTCGACTTCCGTCTTTAGTAAGTTTTTGAAGCGATTGCATCGCAATTACTATATTTTTGTGTACTCCTCGTTTGACAGAACAAGGGTATACTTGGTATGTATTTCATTCTCAAAGGACCCTCTCTTGTTCCAATAGCATTTCTGATCCCAGGCAATTTGTTGAAGCGATTAACGACTAGATTGGGTTTATGTGAGTGAGAGAACTTTGCCAGTGAATATTTGTCTTGTACAAGTATTTGCTTTCATTAATCCACTCAATTTGCCAGCCATTTGACCATCCAACATATGCCTACATGCCCTTAATCTATGAGCTGTACTATCGATCCTCATTTCTTGAAAAGTCTGTTATGGTAAAAAATTAATACAAAATATTGCTGGAATCTCAGAGCCGGTGGGACATGGGATGGGACGAAGCATTACACAGCTTCTAGGCCATAGCAATACCCTCTCATCGCGCAGATTCAGCTGCTTAGCTGACCTGTACTCAAAGCTGAACTGAGTAAGTCACCTTCATAGCTCATCAAATTGTTAGGTAATTAGGATTCGACGTGGTAGACTATCGGGCCTACTCTGGCCTAAATGTGACTACCTTTCAACGCAGTCAGCCACTAACATCGCACTTAACCTCCAAACATTCTCGGAAGTCGATTTCCATCGGGAGTGTGTTTAAATTTACCATTCATTGTGAGTCCCTTTCAGTCGCCTCATCAACATCATTTAGAGCCATCATTAAAAGTTCGCCACGATTGACTTAAGCACTCGTGTGTAACTATTGCGAACCCTGCTGTGTATGGTATTTCCACATGTACGCAGTGCTCATTAAATCATCTAAATCCCAGCACAAAGCACAGTCAAGTACCGAACGCACGTAAGTATTTATCAGAAGGATTCCCATTACATTTCTTGTTAAAAATAAATCAAGCCGCATTCACCCCTTGCTTACATAACCGCGCGCACTCCTACATATTATCCTAATTAGACCGCAGGATTCCTGACTTCTCATGATAACAAGCATTTATGTCTTGCTCTTGCGAAGCGAAACGAAATCCTTAACCGAGTCGCGGCTAGAAACAAATTTCAGCCCCACCAGCCACCCCTCCGCATACTATCGAGTACAAAAGAGGTCATAATTATGTATTGTATGAAAGGGAAGTACAAGCCCTCCACCCCCTTACACACACACTCACATATGTAGGCCCTCAAAAGAAAAACACGCAACGCAAAAAAGGAAAAAACAAGGACTACGCAGCGAGAACGGGGCAACATTCCGAACCTCCCCGCTGGAGGTCAAAATAATTAATAATTCCCTTGCGTCATCAATAAAATCGGCAGGACAGGCAGACAAAGAAACAGAAATCCGTTTTGGTTGAGATTTTTCAATTTTCTCCTCCTGACAATCTCGTTTCGTATTTTATTTTCCTTTTCAATCCATTTATTGCTTTGTGACCAAAAGAAACGTCGACACTGACGGCAACGACGTCTGATTTTGATTTGCACTCGCACTGGACATGCTCCGATGGGGGCGGGGGTGCTGGGTGAATAGAAAAATTAATGAAAGCGAACACACACATAAAGACTCTAGAATTTTGCGTCTTCGTTCTGGCGCGGTACAAAGAGATTTTCTATTTCCCTCTTCACTCCACGCAAGCGATGGCAATTTCCTTTTTGTTCGTATAAGGTGTGCGGGGCGGGGCGGTGGTAGAGAGGGTGCGGAATGGGGGATGGGGGGTGGAATTATTTGCTAAATAACGAATTGGTTCTTGATCCGTTGTGTCGTTAGAAACTGAAAAATAAAACAGCCATGGCAACCGGAGAGAGGGAGGGCATATCTGAAGGAGGTCCTTGTCCCCCCTTAACCATATGTGAGGTATTTTTCTAGCACTTGCACGTTTGATTCACACAAATGGGGACATTTTATTCGACATCGTCAACTGAGCTCCTCTCAGGCGCTTGAATGCAATGACCAACTGTTTAAAGCTTAAAGTGGAAACTCCCTTAAAACTCGTATCTGCTTTAAAAACGCACGAAGAGAGCGATGTGACAGAAAGTTGTGGTAGTGTGCTTGGAAAGGGAATTCCCTTCATTTGAAAACCATTTGGTCCAAAAATCGACATCCGTTCGCCAGTCTGGCGTGTATTAAATTTTTGTAAGATCATACAGTTGCTAGGGTGGATGTAATGTGTTAGAATGCATCCAAGAAACACTCGGAATCACCATTGGCAAAGGCGGTAGCGGTAACATTCACTATCGATAGACGCTTCGTGGAATGTGCTATATTATACCAAGTCCAGTCTACATAGTCAACCAAGTGCATCTCAGCGGGGCTTGGAATATAAATATTTTACTTTTGTTTTTTTTTTACAATTTTAAACAATAAAAAATCGACTTCATGTTAACCCGAATCACTTTAAACTGACTACATACCATCGAGCCTGACCCTGGCGAGAAATGCCCATAAACATTTTCCGTACCGGGAACAGTGGCATGAACTAGTGGTAATAGAAAAGGAGACGATCGTTCTATACACTGACGATCGAAAGACGAGCCCTGGTACAGGAGCAGAGATCTTTTGTGTCGTCTTCCGGGAGCGACGGAAGCGTTTTGCAAGCTTTCAAGAACACACTGGTCTGAGTATTGGAGCTACAGCAATAGCTCTACGGCCGATGGTGAGAAAGGCGAGAATCATAGAACTGGAGAGCATGGTGCTGAACTGAAAAGCCTCTCGAGATTGTGGACGACAATAGGTGTGACTGTCGTTATTTTTTTCCACAGCATAACAGAGTTATCTCTTTGGTCAAAGTGAACCAAGACCACAAGCCATTAGTCCACAGAATTACCAATGTACCTAAACCCGGTTACAATGCTGACCCCAGAACCCGACTGTCATGCAGGTTTAACGAGCTAACCTGCGAACTATTCCTTTGATCTACGTTTACGATCCAAGCCGACTCTCCAACTTAATCCGCTCAACAGGATAGAGGCCATATCGCAGCGGTGCATTCGGACGCTCCGACTTGCAAAACGTTCTAAGTGGAGTACACGTAAGTCATTTGTATCAGTCGAAATGAGGTGACCGTGCGCTGCAACTTCGCAGACCGGAGCACAAAGTTCCCCTCTCCTATTGATAATTTTTTTAAATTTATTTCTGAGTTTGAATTATTGTCAAACTGAGGCGACCATTTGTGCAAGTGATTAATTTTTTAAAGGGATTTTAAATTGATTCCATATTTTCCTTGGAAGTTGTTTATCAGAACATTCGGCTTTCTAAGCGCGCGAGATCATTTTGACATGGAGAACTAAGGTTGCTGCTTTTGACAAAACATTCGTGTAAAGTCGATAAAACGCTTAGCTACGCCTGCCAGAGACCGAGCATCCTTACCTGCCGTTGCGATAAAACCTTAATGATGGAGAGAGAAATTAGGAACTGAATTTTCAGGTTGTGTGTGTTGTGTGTTTCAGGTTGTGGTCAACCCGACCGTAAGTTGTGAGGTTGGGACCGCCGAGAGAGAGAAATTAGTTGGGACAAATTCCATATTTCATGTCTCTAATGATAAGTGCGCCGATAACGCTCATGAGGCCACATATCTCGAGCGATTCCTGAAGCTCGTTCCTCATCCTTTCTTCCATCCACATTCCTTTGTTATCGTACGGGCATGAACTTTAAAGCATCCATTTTTTCTACTTAAATTGTAGTTCACAAAACTTTGAAGTCAAAGAAGCAAGCAGTAATAAAGACCCATCATTAGGGATTTGTAGCCATCGGTTGGACCAAAGTCCATTGCGATACCCACAGACAGACAACAGCCACTGATCGGAAAACTTGATCCCAACGGCATATGCGTAGGCGTATTAACTTTTGATGCGAACCGGGGGCTCCTTTACTCAAGAACACTCTCTCAACCAACTGCGCCATCTAGCTGTTGCATGTTAAAACAGCACTCAACGCCATCCTATACAGCCCCTACAGCACCACAATCGACAGATGTTCCAAGCCCCCTCAGGCACCCGGGCACTATCTCCATAAACCAACCAACGATGTGAATCCACACTCCATCCATTCCAGTTCCATTGCCTTTGATCACCCCATAAAGCAGCGCGGTTCATCAACTAAATTCCATGTTCACACGTCTCAAGATGTTCACCCTCACTCGGGAGAATTTTTCTCCAATCTCACACCAATTACATACACTTCGTGCTTCATGACTTCTGTCAACCGAATTGAACATGCCATTGCTTCATTATGCAACTGAACACTTGGTCGAAGTACGAGAAGTAATCGCTTAACAACAGCCACAGCGACGTTGTTATCCTAGCTGTCACTAGGGTTAAGCGGCCAAGTGACTAGTGCTTAGTCGTGAAGTGAATCACCAAAGCCCCGTGTTCTTTAGACAACTGTCGCCCCCCTGAGTAGTGACAGCCATCGAGTGGGTCTGTAATCGGATTTTCTGTACAACCATTAATTAATGTGCTGCCATGCAATCATCCAGTCGACACAAAACAATACGAGTACATATTCCTTAGCTCTTCATTCGATTACGGTCCCCCCCCGGTGCTGGTGAATGCCATCAAAGACAGCCCGTAGATGGAGGACAACAAGGCCGAAAAGAAAACACATTCCCCGATTGTTGATGCCTCCACCAACACCCACAAAGGAGCAGAGAAAATATAAAATACAGACAACCGCACAACGTCAACAGCGACTGAATCATGAAACATACGCACATAGTCACGCATATGACCTTGTTTCCTGCTTCCGTTTGCCGTCGCGCACCGCCTCGCCCGGTTTCCAGGGCCGGAATTCGGCACAAAAAGACGCACATAAACGAATCAATAGACCCAGAATGGAGGGTACTAGCAAAGGAAGGAAACCAGCACCAAAAAAAAGGGACCAAAAACACACAAAAATATAAACTGGGACAATGTTGTTAGCCGTCTTTTTTTTTTCTCCATTCTCTAGGCCTTGGTCTTCGTCAGGAAAATGTATAAAATCTTGTATATAGGCTACGTGAGTACATGCCATGCAAGGGCCAAGGATTCGCATTTAAGAGAGTTTCGACGTGGAAGAGATTTGACAAGAGAGACAGAGAGAGAGACTTGACTTTATTTATGCGTCTGATATGGCCGCTAATAAATCAGCAGGCGTAGCACCGCCCCCCTCGCACCGGCAGTCCTTGCCAATGGGTATAATCACATTGAAGGACACCACAACACAACAAAGCCCAGGACAAGGAGCAACCCAACGACGTGCACCATAGCAGAAAGCTCCCTCGTAGGCCTCGGTCCTTTGGAGCACAAAAGCGACATCAACAATACCGCGACGTCTTAGTTGTCGTCGTCGTCGTCGTCGTCGTCTCCGGTGGCCCTGAAAAGTACATAGCCGAGGATACAGAAAAGGAACGAGACTGAAATCTACATAAGCCATGGGGTTGGGGCCTGGGCGCGAGAGTACATAAAAAGGGCGCCTCAAACTCCCTCTGCCGTGTCCTCCCCCAGTCCACACACAGTTCTGTGCGTGGCACTTCAGATTCAAGGACACACGCCATGCTTATACACACACACACATGGCAGTGTGCGGCAAACGCACCGTTGTGTGCGCGTTTATGTGCTTTTCACTTTTCCTCGGATGTCTTCCTCCTCTCAATTATCATAGCGACGCGCTTAGAGAGGGATTTTGTTTATCATTTTCCATTTGCCATGCCCGTTGTGTTGTGGCACAGTGCTCGGCTGTCGAAAAAAGAACATGACTACGAGGAGGAGATCCCGCGCAAGAGGGAGGACATATTAAAAGGCAATTTTTCGTGTCTTCCGTCTTCCAGGACACTCCACACAGAGTCGCCATCGTCGACTTTCCGTTCGCAGAGTGAAGCGCTTGTCAGTGGGGCGGCTGGAGGGAGACCAGCGAATAGATAGATCATGGAATTTCCTGGTCTGATGTATGGCAGCTTACGCCTGGTTATCAAGAGGCCCGGGCGGGGTGAAGGCGACAGGGCCTAATTATTAAATCTTTAATAAGACCTCACCGCACGCGAGAGAGGGAGAGAGACTGTCTCAGTGAAGAAACAAGGGTAGCAACGCAGATCGACATGTGAAATGGAATTTTGATGTTTCCTACAATTCGTACGTTGGGCTGTGTGCCGAAGTGGGTTGCCAGGTTCGAGTTATTACCCGAATCTTGAATAATCTGATACCACTGCGGTGGCACTGTGGCCATGGGGGTTAGGCTGTGCTTCTTGTATATTGAAGTTTTAATTAAAATGTTAAATTGAGAGGAATTTCTTTCGAAGTTAATTGATTTGCCCAAGGATTTATTCACCCTCCCCCACCCACAAGGCAGACAACTTAAACAATTAGAAGTTTCATATGTCATGGGTTTTTGTTTGTCGTGTAGCAGGGCAGAGCAGTTGCCAGTCGGCAGCACGAACACTATAGACGTAGTTCGAGTGGTGCCGACTTTCAACGGAGCCCTGCCCTTGGCGCACTGTCATATCAATTTGTGCTCTGAGTTGCTGAAGTGCTGTGTAATTATGTATTTGGTTTTCCCTCTTTTTTGTTTTGATCTTATGAATTATTTATCAGTCAACCCTCTTTGGGGTGGGAGGGCTTACAAGAGTGGGGCATGAGGAAATGGGGACAGGACGTTGGGACAACTGGACAATGGACATTGGGAATCAATGTATTGAAATTGTTATGTTTCAATAAGACTTGTTAATTCGTGCTACTGTCCCAGTGAAGGACCAAGAGGTATCAAAGGAGTATTTAGACAAAGGCAGTCTCCTTTATCGGTGAGAGGGGACAACGAATGAATATATGGGTTTATTATGTTTACATTTTCCATGGCAAAACTCAAGAATAGTCTTCAAAGGAGACCTTTACGGCAGACATTTTTCGCTGGAATTCACAACGACCTCTCTTCCTGACGAACAGCTCCTCTATGCTGAGGGACACATCACGTGGGACAAAACATCATGATCGTGGTGTTGCAATTTCACTAAGCAGGCAGTAAGGGTGTCCGGCTGCCTCGGAGCAAAAATTAACTCCATGAACGAGCCCAACGCTGCTACTATGACTTGCCGATAAAAATAGGCCTAAATACTCTTGACTCGAAGCGGATATCCAAAACAGTTGAGCGGAGCAATTCAAGCAGGTGACGATTGACAACGCAAGCTCCGTCATCGGCACAGAGGCAAGAATCCGTCGACTGTACAGGGTCTTTGACTCCGGGCATTCTGGATCGAAAAGGACATCGAATTTACGGTAACCATCGCGGACGCAAGACAGTTTGGAATTGGTGAGATGGGACAGAGTTTTCGCGATCGTCGACAAGAGCTGGAGAAAGATCCACCATGTGCAAGTATGCGTCATTAGTCAGCTGAATACACAAAAAAATAATAATATAATATGGGTGGCGCTAGAGCCCAAAGAGGCCTGGGGCCTGGCTTCCCGCCAACCACTCGTGTTGTACGTGTTATTGCTGTCTCAAGAGTGGAAGGGACCTACAGTTTTATGCCGACTCCGAACGGCCATGTTTGAGAAACTTTTTGTAGACAGTAGTACACTGTTTGAGCAGTGCCAGGTGGAGCCGAGAAAATTATTTTTGTCGCACAGAGCAGGAATCGTTCCCGACGTCGGGGGTTGGGGTCGACGCACATACCCACAACGTCACGGGCCACCACACAAAATACATTATTCTACATTCTACCTAATCGATGATCCCGCTACCGTCAGAAATACGTTACCTTTCTGGAAGACATTGGACATGCGACGGGCAGTACTTACAAGTTGTTTTTAGAAACTTACCTGTAAAGAGAAATAAAAAATATATTAGAACATAGATGAAGTGATTTACGGCGAAAACAAACACAGACAAAAAAAAACAAAGCTAATACAAAATTTGTTCCCCCAAGAGCACTGTTGTCTTCCGCGGCTGACAGTGGGACGTGAGACTTCAACCTAGCTTCTAAAGCTCCCACCATATGCAGATGGGCATGCTATTGTTCTTTCGTAAGTAGAGGCGGCCAACAACAGGTTCTCCCAATAGGCGCTTCCTATTGACAGTGGATGGTGGCCATTTTGTTAAGGCTCCATCTGTCACATTAAGTGCCATTTATAAAGTCTGATTGCCAAATAGTGATGGGCGGGTATAGT
This sequence comes from Eristalis arbustorum, assembly GCA_916610145.1. Lineage (NCBI taxonomy): Eukaryota > Metazoa > Arthropoda > Insecta > Diptera > Syrphidae > Eristalis > Eristalis arbustorum. The sequence continues at coordinate 26,958,509 of OU744320.1, read as the reverse complement.
GTTCAAGTGATCGGAAAACTTGCGCCCAATCCCCATGAGAGGCAAGAGCGTCGTGTTTGATGTGGATTTTGAGTGGATGAGCCAGACCACGAACGTCAACGGGATAAGTTAATGACTTCTAACTTGTCTTGGTCTTAATTGGAGACATGGACACCAGCGACATGTGGTTTCGACAAGTCGGTGCTACAGGCGACACAACTCACGAGATATTGAAAATTCTGCAACGAGCGGATTCGAGGGACCGGGACATGTTCATCTCATGTGGAGTTGAAGTGAGAGATCGTGCGATATAGCGCCGAGCTCGTGCTATTTGGTCTCGAAATCGTGCGATTTAGCCTCGATATAGTGCGATTCAGCACCGATATCGTGCGATTTGATCGCTTCGGACTGTTTCTTGTTTGGAGTTTATGAACTCGCAGGCCTATGCGAGAAAGATATAAATCACAACACATTCAAAGTTGGATGATGCCTTACAGTCTCCCAGAAACGATTAATACACGTACGAAAACATGAAAACAGGTGTTCGGAGGTCACTGGTGGGCCTACTTGGGCCGTTGTGGCAGTCGAAAGATTAACTCAGAAATGCCTTACAAGCCACTGTAAATTTTTTTTTTTTGAAAAGCTAGCATAGCGCACGCCATTGGTCAAATTCAGCCTAATTTATGCGCCAGTCATTTTCATCCATTGGACATTTTACATGCGACACACCCAGAAAAGTTGCTGCGCAGATATTGTACTTCATACTTAATAGCAGCGATAGACCTTTGAAATATTAAAAAACAAAATCTGTGCTTGCTCACACATCTCACACTTGTTTTAATTAAATTTTTACAGATGGGAAGCGGCACTTTGTTTTAAAAAGCTTAACTTAGTCGCTTCAGTGATCCCGTCAAGATTTAAGAGGACGAGTATTGGTGTATGATTCGTTGCTAAGAAATTGTCATTCCTTCACTGAATCCTTCAAGTAAATTTTGTGTATTCTTCCTTCCTTCCTTCCTAGAGAAAAATGTTGGATATTTTCTTTCATTCCATTGCTTAGAGCATGCTGTGTCATTGGAATGTACCTCACTGATCTCATTTTCAAGGAAGAAGTCTGACGAAGTTAAATAGCATACCACTTTGAACATATCACCCGTCCAAGCATTCATTAAACAGTCGATGGCTTGTTGTAGCGCATGCATGTGTCACAGTCACACTCATGCCAGAGTCGTCACTCCAGGTATAAATCATAGTCTGTTCCATTGGCTAAGGGTCTGGCAACTTGATGGCTTTTACAATGACAATCACCACCTGCAGTGAGTTACGTCATGTGTCACAACTTAACAGCGAGCATATGCATTGAACTCCTCCTCTTCCTCTCATGATGTAAAATTACAACAGGAGGTGGTTCACAACTCTAATCTAAAACAACCTTCGACACCTCTTCCAAGAGGTATTTCATCTCCTCAAACAACAAAAGAAAAAAACCTCACTCTCGAAAGAACTAATTAAATTGTTGCTCATGCGAAGTAGAAAGACCCTCATTGTGATGTAAATTCGCTTCGAAAGCCTCCTACTGCTAATGAGCTATGAACTTTGGTGTACGATTGTGCTCGGTTGCGAGTGCGGCCGGCAGTCGCCGAGAACATAAATCTCAATACACAGCTAACGCAAAGTAATTTATTGTCGAAAAATGTTAATGCGTTCGAAATAATTATCGATGATGATTTAGAGCTGCTTGGAGGCTGAAGTTTGTAAATACTGAATGAGATGTGGCGTCGGTGTGGCAGATCATGGAACAAGTTGCTCTTCGGCTTGCGATATGTGTCAATGGGAGTGTAGGTTTTAACTTAAATCGCTCGCTTTGTCGGCAAGTATTTAGCGTAAGCTGTTGTTTTTTGTTTTCGGGGAGGGATCAAAACGTCTGCCGCATCGTCGAAGTGGAATGATGACTTTGAAATTTATTTGCCGCACGGATGTGGGTTGGAACTGAGCGCTCGCCTAGTTCAACCGGTTCATGGTGGTGATTTGCGGTGGTCAACAAGTCCGTGGGTCGTAGTTTGCAGAAGGAAGATTTCGGAGATAAATGTGTTTAGGGGAGCAGGAATGTGTTGATTTTTCTTTTGATTTGAAATTGAAATCGTCGACGTTAAAGGGGGGCTCATACATTTTGGACAAGTCGAGACTTTGCCGCCGAGGTGGTTGAGATAGAACAGCATGGACTTACTCCGAAAGCTGCTCAATTCCCAAACTTTTTGAAGCTACTTCTGCCTGAAATCTTTCATAAAGAAACGACATGCAACACCGACACCTCTGATGAAGGCTCATTATAGACACTTAACGGGTGGGCTAGACTTTTTTTTGATGTTGGTGGTCAGTGACGTGATGGGTATGTGCGTCGAACCCAATGCACTTGAAGGTCGACGTCGTAGGTACGATCCCTGGTCTGAGCGACAAAAAATAATATTTTTCGAGTCACTGACAATGTTCTAAGAGTAGGCGTGTTTTTTTGACTGGTCAGTACTCAGCTTAGTAAGATTTTACACGGGAAGCAACAACAAAACAACTTACTGAGTTAAGCTGTACTACTTAGCAAAATTTCACTGTCATCACTGACTAGGACGCGTTGAAAAATCTCATTAATAAATGGCGCCAGAGGAAATTAAAGGATGCTATCACTCGATTTTTTGACACTTGTAGGTGTTTACTTGTGCAATTCTATAAAATATCAAATCATACATATTAAATGTTTTGCTGTCCACTATTTGTGTATTTTCTTTGCTTTTGAGAATTAAGTTTCACTTATTTTTGACACTAGGGTATTTTGACATCTAATGCGATGGATGTAAGCACACGTACCAACTTTCGGAAGAAAAATTTAACTCAGCAAAAAAGCGTTTTATTGAGAATCATTACAAAGCTGAGTACTGACTAATCCAAATAACACGCCTAGTATTACCTGTCTAGAGAAATCTTCTCAAACTTGGCCGTTCGGCATAAAACTGTAGATTCCTCCACTCGTCAGAGAACAATAGCACACACCACACATGGTTACTGAGAAGTAAGGCCCTGACCCTCCATGGGCTGTAGCTCCACCCAAATTATTATTATTAGCTGAAGCTGAAGAATTGATGGCATAATGGATCCGTCCTTCACGGTTTTTCACAAAAAGGCCAATGGACTCAAATCGCAACTACAAGGCGGCCAAGTGATATAGACACGTCGGTGAATTATGTAGGTATTTGCTGTGCAAAATATCAACTGAAGCCAGCTACGCCATTCTGCAAGATGGCCAAATCCGTGTCTTCAATTTCAGTAAAAAAAAGTCGGTTACCATGGTTGTGTAGCACCCACGCTTGACCGATCACAATGATGACGCCACTCCACAGCAGCCATATTCTCATCTATTCGCACTGTAGGACGACGGGGACCGTGACATTAACTAGACTACAAGCCCCTTCAAATTTTTGCACAAATTTGCGTACCCACAGTAGTCAGTACAGGAATATACCGTACTTAGGTACCTAGGTTGAATCCAGAATTACTCTTGCGCCCGAGGAACAATTCAGCAGTATATCAAGCTGAAGATCTTCCCATTTTTCGCTTATGACATACATGCATTGGCAACTGCAAAATCGGCTGAAGATGTCCTTGGGTACTACGAGTGGAAGGTTCTGCGCACGATAGTTAACTAACTAATCTAAGACATGAGTCTAACCAACCATCGACGCCTCAATGAATCCATCGCTTAAAGCAGCTCAGTCATGAAATCCACATGGACAACATGGATCTAGCATGAATAGTCCTTCACTTTCAGACTGTGAAGCCATGCAACAGAGGGGACTTAAGATGCCGCTCACATCGAGAGCAAGCCCGGCTGTTGCTCCACACTTATGTAACAGCTTGTGGTATTTAGGGTCGCAAGATGTTGGAATCCTTTCTGGTACTAGTCCAGAATCCAGTGGACGTATGGAAAGTCCACTATGACTGTCAAATGTCGGCCAAATACACACTGGTCAATTGAGACACATGCCACAGGTGAAGAAGTGAAGTACGTAAACGGACAGCTCACATTGAACAAGTTTAGAATCAACGGATTCGTTGAAAAGATTTCTAAGTCCATGTCGCCATGTTGTGAAAACAGCTGAGGCTATTCTCCGAAGCATTGCACACAGTTCCATGGAATTATGATTAGCATAGGCTGCTGTCAACATTTCTATTTTAAACGCACGTCTCATGGAGTGCAGCACGACGCAGTAAACAGTATTTCATTCTCACATCAAAAGAAAAAAAAGGAAAAATACAATACTCGTCCTGCCGGAGCGACCCTTTCAAATCCTGTCCCATTTTCTTCAGTCCTCGGTCAATTCATGATACCCGATTCGACCCGAACTGGGAGAAACCCTTTTTTCCTCATGATTTAATTTCAACTGTGATCCCATTCGGGACGGGATGTCCGCTAATTCATGCTAAAAATATCCTCAAGTCTAAAAAGGGAAACACTTGCTCGATTCAGTCGAAACAGCGATGAATTTTCTCATGATCATTTCATCATCAACCGGTATCTGTGTCGTCTAGTTATCAGAAGCTTTCCGTGAATATACATGAGAGCATTTAAAATTCACATAACTCAGTATCCATCGCTCCCGCTTTGTCTGAACGAGATACACCAGTCGTCACGAATCGAGAGATACACGGCATACACTACACCACACCGCGCCACGCACGGCCAGCACACAGCGCACAGGCAACGGCAAACGATTTATGGTATTTACAATGGGAATGACTAAATTTGTATCAACTTCGGCTAATAGCATTCGATTTTGTGCAATAATAAAGCGGAATAGTGACAAGAAGGAAAACTGAATAAATCAACGAAGCCGATATTCAATGGGTCATCACCACTGGCTCTGTGACTGGCCGGTCCATTGCGCTGCTGCCTCGTTTGGGCATTAATTCTGTTTTTTTTTCTGTTTAAACGAGAATGTTTATACAAGTTATTTGCACAGAAGAAGAAGACGTCTTAAACTTTATTGCGATGAGGACAGATAAACGTATATTTCACAAGGTCAAGAAACAGGCGGCGAACGATGCGCAAAGCAACTTTAAGAATGTATTCGTGAATCTGAGCTTCTGCTTGAACAGAGCCACGTACCTGTGTGCCGCCTGTTTGCGGTGAATTTGTTTATCTGTCACGCGGTGATATATGATTGAATGCAGATATCGTTTGACCGATACCTCGCTGGGTGAGTGATGAGTGGAATGTGATCTGAATTTCATATTTGAGCTGCGCACACTGGGGCGTATGTGGAACCCCACGAAAACTTGCAGCTTGCAGAAGCACATCACTTAATCTGGAGAACGTTCTCAGATCATTTTCAGCCCCCCTGCGCAGCCGTCAAAGATTCATGATTTCACAGTAAAACCCATCAATGCGGCGAACAAATCAGATTCAGAGAGATCTTAAGTACCTGCCAGCGGTTCATCTATTTTCAGGTTCGGTCCATAATATATTCAGAGCGATCTGCGTTGAGACCATATCAATCTGCGACGCCTCTCTGTTGCCAGTGGTGACAGTCAGCGCTGAGCTATACTGGTTATGGCCAGTTGTTCTGTAAACCTACCACCGGTTTGCTCTCCCTCAAGGTTTGCTTGTGAGTTCATCGAAACTTCTTGATTGCGCGACGATGACAGGAAGAGCCTTGTCAACCGTTCGTAGTCGTAAAGATTGTCTTTGCTTTCACTTTGAATCATTGATTCTGCAATGATCACGAAAGGATGTCCGCGGCTCAGGGTCGTCGTCTTCGCTTCGAAAACCAGCCGCTCAAACTGCACCATCACCTTGACAGATGCTGACAGAACATATTTTTAAAACGCACTTAATCGTGTTGAACATGATCGCATAGAGCTGTGTTGTCTTTGACCTTGAGCCGGTAGATATTTTCATTCAACGGAGAATTGATGGCGAGAATAGTTGATACTGACTTGGGGAAGATTTGTGTTTAATGCTTCGGCCATTAATTTATTAAATACAAGGAAACTCCCGCCAAAGAAATGTCTGGTAAACGCCCCACCGTCGAGGTGCCGATGATGTTGTGGGGGATTGCGTATACGCACGGCAGGGCCTCTATCCAATTAATTTATTAAATGTTGTTTCCTTCTTTTTCACAAACATTGATTTATTACTTCGAAAAGACAGACACTGTTTTCGTTTGATGATCGAGTGCTCTTCGGCCGAAGGTGGGACTTGAAAGCGAAGCGATCGTCTGCTGAATACGCTGACGTAAAGCTGCGCATTATTTGCTGACATTTGGCATTCCTGTGTACGCGCAGTAGAACTTGTTGAGCGACTGACCGCCCATAACATTGACCACTGTGGTGTGCGGAATGACTGGAGGTTGGAGCGCACGTGGGCAAGGTGTGCGCTAGAAGTTTGTAATTAAATTCATCTGTATGGTGAAGTGTAGTGGAGAAAATTGGTGAGCCATTAATGCATTTGTGTTTTTAAGGCACGCCTGTTTGAGTACATTTATGCACAAGTAAGTGAAGAAGATTTTTAAGGAACTTACTCCTGAGAGCATCGCAATCTGGTCGTATCAAATGTGCATACCTTTAAAGCAAATAGTGCACGTCGTTTAGTTAAGCAATAAACCTAAGACCTTCGGCGCTGCAACACTGATCACAAGAAGTGATGAGTGTTCGCTTCATAGAACTCAGACGTCGTCTGTTGCGTGCAGAAGATTCTCCCCATTCCCCCAATGGAGTGAGTAAATCCTTCTGACATACAAACGATGTTAGTTCTCAGGTGTTGCATTTGAAAGAAGACTCCATTTTATGAAAGGGAAGGAGAATAATGACCAAAAATTGTAGTTAACGCTCTTAAAATTGCAGCCACGAATTTCCAATTTCGGTAGAAAATTTGCAGAAGTTGCTCGGCCGTGTTCTTCTTCTTAGTGTGGCGCTACAGTCCGGGGTGGACCTGGACCTCAACCAACAAACCTCTCCAATCTCTGACTAACTGTCTTCAGTTTCGCACATCATATACGCTCTACATTGCCCAGCTACCATTGGCGTTGGATCCGTTGAATCCTAACTAGGCTGATGTCGCCTGGTTCGTGGTTGAAACTTTCCTCCAGAACTCGTCAAGACAAACCGGACCAAAGATCACAAGCAGAACTCTCTCGCAAAGCAAAGGCCTTATTGACGTCTCGTCAATGTCATCGACGTATGCTAACAATTGCACATACTTCTCGAAGATAGTGCTTCTAGTGTTGGCGTGTGAGCTTTGTACGATCTTCTCCAGGACGATGTTGAAGAAACCACATGACAGCGCGTCGCCCTTTCTAAAACCCCTTGGGACATTGAAGGAATCGGTCTGGACCTTGATGGAGCAGCGAGGGTTCTCCATCGTTATTCTGCACAACCCTAGTTTGGCAGGAATGTCAAAACTAGACATGGCGCTGTCAAACTCGTCTCTATGCACGCTCCCATATCCGGCACAGAAATCGACGAACAGATGGTGAGTGTCGATTAGCACTTCTTGGCTCTTTTCCAGGATCTGCCGTTAGTGTGAAAATCTGGTCTATTGTGAACTTTCCTGGCCCGAAGACACACTGAAACGGGCCTATCAGATTATCAATGAACGGCTTCAAGCGCGTACACAAAACAGCAGAGAAGCTCTTATACGCGATGTTAAGGCGACTGATCCCTAGATAGTTCGTGAAATCAAAGGGGTCGCCTTACTTGTGGATTAGTCAAACAAGTATTACCACGATAAAAATGTTGAGATCAAAGTTGTGGAGTTCCTAGTCGAAAACCCAGAAACACAGATGCTGTCGAGCAAAAACCGATCCGTCACTCAACACCTAGCTCCAAACATGACTATCGACAGCTACAATTTTGAGGTAGTAAAGGAGTTCGTCCACCTCGGGACAAATGTGGACTACACATTTCGTGGATTGATAGACCTAGGATGAGATGACGACATAGGAACGCCCTTGGAAATCAATGCCACTTCTTGCCAGTCCTGCCTTATGGAGCCGAAAACTGGACGCTAAGCAAAACTGCAAAGCTGATTCTTAGTGCCTGGTTGGTCTTGATCTATGGCACCGTCTGCGAGGAACGCGAATGGAGGACGAGACACAACCGTCGAACTCTACGAGCTCTGCCAGGACGTGGATTCAGCCCGGAAGGAAAAAATCCGTCGATTACACTGGGAAGGATCCAACTAGCGCACGGACCCCAATGCTTCAGTTAAGATGGTCTTCTATTCCGAGCCTTCTGCTTTGAGATGGAGAGGAAGACCGAACCGAATAGGGATCAAGTCATCACCGGCGTAAGACAGCTTGGTCTTGCTCGCTGGCAGCAGCGCGCCGAGGATCGTCGACGGTGGAAGGCAGCAAGATCTCATCCCACCTCCATGAGTGGTAGGCCCAAATTAGCCAAATATCGTGCTGACTGGAGTGGCTTGTTAAGGGAGATCCAAGTTCAACCCGAACTGCAGTGCTAAACAAAGAAAAAGAACTGAAAGCTTGAGAGGCGGGATTTATTAAAAAAACATCGTCGACCCAATAATTCCGCATGCGATGACATTTCCACCTAGTCGACACTCTCCAGGCACTTTAAGCCTCCGCACTCAATTGTAGTAGTTCCATTACATCAAGAATAAATAATTGAAGAGGATTTTCGTTGAATTCGAAAACCGATTCAAGCAAACTTCAACGGTTTCCCGTGTGCTGATTTATCCAGCTTAGCTGCTCAATATCCCTTTCAAGGCCGACATGGAGAGCACGTGAATAGGATCCAATTCAATTACCAATTAACGAAAATTTTGCTTCTGATTTCTGTTCATACATATGCATTCAGCACGTACATTTAATTAATGCACTCAAACCGATGATTCAACAGCTCCACCCACATGGTAGGGCACGTGCTTCTTTTTGAGCGTGTTTTGCATCACTATCGGGCCGGCTATATGTGCAATAAAATTAAATTTCCTCCATTGGAATTCGCAGTATTTCTGCGTTCGCGGATAGATCAACAAATTGTGCGTCGGAACATGGGGACGGGACTTTTTTTTTGTTTTGCTGAGTGTGCAGTGGTGCCACTCTTCTGCGAATTTGTTTGGCGCTGCGGGTCTGGGCGGACATGTGCCTTGACCAATAGACCCCACCCCTTCCTTCACTATGAGTCAGTCACTATGACGCTTGTAGCCTCAGATGAGTATCAATTGCCGAAGGCGCTGAAGATGATGCAAACTTTTCGAAGTACACCACAGCAACGAGGATCCGGAGTCAAGCAGAAACACTGGGGAAAGTGCAAGAACTCAAGAGAAGCGCGTGTCAAGAAATTAAACTTCAGCCAAGAAATACAAAACCACTTGAGTAAAATAGCACACCATGCACACCATGAACTTAAAGCACTTTTAGTGTTTTTTTTCAAAACAAGTGCGCAGTACTGCAGGCGTCGGTATGAAACTCTAGAAATCTCTGGAAAACATTGTATTTTGCTCAGAGATCGAAACTTTTGCGAAAACGATAGTTGAGCAGATGCTGGAGCAGCCAAATAAATGACAAGAGAGAAGAGCACATTGCGTTGTAGCAAGTCATTTTTTGTGTGAAGTGTTGTTGGTCCATAAATAAGGAGACCCTTTAAACTGCGCCAACTACAGAGGCATCAGTCTCCTTAATATCGCATACAAGATCTTATCTGCCATACTGTGTGAACGCCTAAAGCCATTCGTCAACAACCTGTCCCATACCAGTGAGGCTTTAGGCCAGACAAATTCACCATCGACCAAATATTCACACTACGGCAGATTTTGGAGAAAGGGAGCAACAAATCGATACACACCACCTTTTCATCGATTTTAAGGTCGCGTATGATAGCATCTATAGAGACGAGGTATACAGAGAAATGTCTGGTTTTGGCACCCCTACCAGACTCGTCAGTTTATGTAGGATGACGATGGAGAATGAACGCTGCACCATCGAGTTCGGCAAAGACCTAACCGAGTCCGTTGATATCAAAAAAGGATTCAGACAAGGCGACGCGCTGTCATGCGACTTTTTCAACATCGTTCTCGAAAGAATTGTTCAAAACTCGAACGCCAACACCAAAGAAACAATCTTTCAGAAGTCCGTCTAACTACTTGCATATGCCGACGATATTGACATTATCGGAAGAACGCAGCGTGATGTCAATTGCGCTTTTGTGGGCATTGCAACGGAGGCCGCAGAGATGGGTAAGACCAAGTATATGCCGTCAACGAGAAAGGACACCCAACACCGACGTCTCGGTCACAACGTCACAGCAGATAGACATAACTTTGAGGTAGTCAATAACTTTGTCTACCTAGGAACCGCTATCAATTCTCGAACAACCAAGGTAACGCTTTACAAGACCTTATTCGTCCCAGTCCTGCTATATGGCGCAGAGGCATGGACTTTGTCAAAAGCGGATGAAGCTGCTCTTGGTTGCTTCGAGAGCAAAATTCTTCGTGTGCTTTTTGGTCCCGTCTGCCTAGGTAGTGAGTCGAGGAGGAGATATAATGACGAACTATACGGGCTGTTCAGCGACATCGACTTAGCCAGAAGAGTGAAGATCCAACGATTGAGATGGCTAGGTCATGTGCGATGGAAACCAATGCTCCGGCCCGAAAAGTCTTCGAATCCACCCACTAGGGATGGCGCAGTAGAAGAAGACAGCGACTCAGGTGGCGCATGCAAGTGGAAAGGGACCTCAACCAACTATGCGTGCGAAACTGGAGACAGCTAGCTAAAGATCGAGCTGGCTGGAGACGCTTGTTGGTTGAGGTCCAAGTCCACCCCGGACTGTAGCGCGATTTTAAGTAAGTAAGCTGTTGGTCTACGTGTTGTACTCCAGCTTAGGTTTAAGTGGCGGTCCCTAATATCAACTGGCAAGAGAGAACTGGTGTTGACTGCCCAACCATTACTGGCTCCCTAATGTTCCGAAACAAATTCTGAAGCCATCGCAAAACTGACCAAAGTGTGTAGATCGATATCCTTGATGAAGTCAAAGAAGAAGAATGACTCCGGAAACAGAGGGAACTGAGGTTTTTGCACCTTTTCCGCAGAAATAGACTTGATGATAGCATAGGCGTCTCCCCACAGTCACAGAAGCTGGTTGGTGTTTACTGAGAAGTGTCACGTAATCCAACCGAGATGGCGTCCAAGTAAATTCGATCAAGGCCATTATCTCAGGCTTTAACTATCGGTCTTCATTGAAGCAGTGTCGTGGTTGGCGCTACAACCTGTAGAGGGCCAGGGCCTACCTTCTCAGCAAACACTTATGTTGTGAGTGCTATTGTTCTCTCACGAGTGGACTTACAATTTTATGTCGACTCCGAACGGACAAGTTTGAGAAGACTGAAGTAATATTTAAGCATTGCCAGTGACTCGGAAGAGGGGAGCCGTTAAAATTATTTTTGCCGCATAAAGCAGAGATCGAACCTACGACGTCAAGGTTGGGGTCAACGCACATACCCACAATTCCACGGGCCGCTACCATAGATATTCTTCTGCCATATTCTACAGCATTCAGTGGTGGTCGACTGCAACACTGATCGAATGCACGATCAATCGAGTGTAATTTGAAGCATGCTTGTCGAAGGATATTGAGTCTCCTTGACAATCACACATCCTCCAACTTTGTCAAGGAATCCTTTTCGCCAAATGTCCAGCATGGAACGTAATTCACGACATTGCCACCACTTTCGGTCATCACCTCCTATTTATTTCCGCACTCACACATAAGTGAGTGCCATCGATCATCACTGAGTGCTGAGTTGGCCAACTTAGCTTAACCACAAGCGAGCGGGTTGATTACCTGCTTGACCAAGCAAGCTCCCTCTTGCCGTGTAATTTCCATTCATCCCTCGCCAAGATACCCAAAGCAACACTCACCCAACAACTAGCCCACAGTCGCACCGGCGTGTTCTCTCTCATTAAATACCACTTGCCGACCTCAGCCGAATTACCGCCCAATTATCCATTCTGCAGAACGCCAAAGACGATAATAATTAAAATCAATCTTCACCCCGCCGCGGCCGTTTTCCCCCCCTCAACCCCTGTTTCCGCATTCCTCCCCACCCACGGAATCGTATCAATGGGCTAATCACTTGCCGAACAACACATAAATCGATTAAAGATGCTTAAGTGAGACAAACACCACGTCGTCAAGTGGATACCCTCATCATCATTAACGTTCCTCAAGCCAGGTACCATCGATGTTCGCCTTAACTGCGAAGTGGTCGTGCTGTCTTCTCGCTCGCGCGCCCGGCCAAAAGGCCAAGAAAACCAAAGCAAACACACAAAAAAGAGATGACAAAACGGGACTCACGCCATCGGGAGGGATACGACAACAATAAGACTTTACGCATCTAATTAAGTTTCTCTGCCCGGGGCGGCCGCAAGAGCTCCACCACTTCCTCCGCTTCCTCCGCCGCCATCTGCGGCCGTTCGTTCATCCGTTCCTCTTCCATTGTGTGGTCGTTGTCGCGAATTTTATCGATCGGCAAACACGTCATTGATTCCCTCTCGAGTCTCCTCAATGAATTTGAAATGTGTATGCGATTTATGGCGGGATTATGCAAATGTCGTCATCACCAGTCGGCGACACCACAGACTCACTGACCGAATGATTAAGTTCAATTGCCTCTTTGATACGGACGACGGCGAAGGCGGCGCGGCGCTCGAATCTAGAAAGCACATCTCCGATGATGCGATATTCTTATCGGTCTCGTGTTACCATCGAACCGATAGTTTGACACACAAAATCGATTAGATTCGATTTTCGCTTGAGTGTATGCGCAATTCTAGGCGGTTACGTGATTTGCTTGTGGATCTGAAATCAATCTAGCATCCAGTAGCGTCGTGACGAAATTCGATCGGCCGCGGCTGCCGGTTGCCGGTTGCTGTGGGGAATACCACGGACGTGCAGACATGTGGAAATGAGATCTTCATAAATTGTGCGGTTTATTGATGGGCGCGGTACCGGCGAGTTTGTAAGTGATCCCGATCACGAGTGATCGTCGCCTCTATAAGGGCGCCAAATCAGGCGGTGATTCACGGCGTCGTCCAAGATGAAAGGCTATTTCCCGAGTGCTTCGTCATCGCTTTGCATAGACGTCGCATTTGTCAATCCGACAAACAGACCAAAAATAAACATCTCTTTATTTTCTTCGTCATTGAAAAATTATTTTGTTTTGCAGAACCAACAAAAACTGTGCTTCGAATATTTCAGTTGACAGATAGAAATGGACGCTCGCAACCCCCACGCGACCGTAAACGTTTATACGCTTCCCCCGCCATCGGCGTCGCAGTACCTGCACACCACTGACCACTTGTACGTACCGTCTTCGTGTGCACGACTCTGTGTTTGCACAGCACATCTCCTATCCGCCAGCAAATACAAAAAAAAATCGTAAACAATGTCTAGACGGAAATTTAAGACCTCTTGCCGAGTGTGTGTAATTAACGACCGCCATAATGCACTTTGATTACCGAAAGCCCACAGCAGCAATGCGATGAGCGTCGTTGTCGATCCCGCCGACAGTGAGATACAATCACTTGAATTTTTCTAATGGAATCCGCTGTAAAAAAAAACTTGTACAATAAAGCCCGGGCGGAAGATAAAATGCCGTCTACTACGCGAGCGGTGGGTAGAGGAATAGGGGCGGCAGTGCTAAGTACCTATCCCAATGCCATTGTGATAGCGCTGCCCTGCTGCTTGCCGTCCACGCCCGACAAACCAAATGCGGTGATGAATGAAACCTAATAGTACTATCGTCTGGGTGAGGTTGCGATACATTGAGTGCAAACAGGAAAACCAGCGCCACTGTCTGAGTAGTAAACAATAATAATTGCTTACGTTTACAGTGGATATAGCGAGTGACTGCAAGCGACTGGTGGGTGATCTCCGTCGACCAGACATTCAGGGACAAGCTATTGTTTATTCTGATAAAGTTGACTAGACGAAAAGTGCATGTGTGTGAATGTCTAGAGGGGAGCCGCCTCAGAGCAAGGGGTTACCTTTTTGTTTCAAGTAGCGTCATTTTGTTGGGAAACTGACTCTTCAGCTCAAGGACAGTGGCGAGGGCTATGCTTTGAGGTGTAACGCATCAGACATGATCGTTGGGATGTAACGATGATTGTGAGTCTTTGATTCAGGGGAGCACGCCGGCATTTTTGCAGTATTTACGGAAGTATGTTATCTTTGATGGATCAGGGACTTTTTTTTATTAATGATCGCACATTGGACGCACTTTGACAAAAAAACTCGCCTGTCGTTGGCTTTAAAGAGTGCTGCAGTAACTACCGACATTTCCCAGTTATCGGATTTCACTGATCCACGGTTGGGCGCCATTTTTTATCTGGATTGCTAAGCATTTAACGGTGTTAGGTGAGTGATGTCTCTATACTTGGAAAAAGGCAGCCTCTTCTTCGTATCTTCGCTACCGTCCAAGGTAGACCTGGGCTCCAACCAACATGTCTCCCCGACTAGAGCGATATCTGGCTAGCTGTCTCCAGTTTCTCACCGTTAAGTAGGAGTGCTTGCTGGCTGGAGAGGCATGTTGGTTGAGACCCAGGTCCACCCCGGACTGTAGCGCCAATCAAAGAAGAAGAAGTAAGAGTGCTTCTCCACTTTGATGCGCCACCTAGTCCTCTGTTGCGTTTCCCCAACAGGTTCGGGTTCGAAGACTCTTTTGGCCGGAGCTGAGCTCTACATGGGCCAGACTACTTAGACGTTGGATCTGTAGACGCCTGTCTAGACTCAAGTCACAGTGCAGATCGTGATTGAATCTTCTCCCATCAACGCAAACAGGACCAAAGATCGCATGGAGGAGTTTTCTCTCAAAGAGGTCCAGGACCAAGGACTCATTTTTGAGTTGGTCCATGCCACCGCTCCAAAGCCGTAGCACCTTCCATGCGCAGTTAACCATGCGCTGTTCAATGGATCCAACAGCACCTCAGTGGGACGTGTTGAAACCGCGTCTACCCACGTACCTGCCTAAGCATGCGCCGAAGGACATCTTCAAATTCAACATCGACCGAGACAGCAGAGCTTGTAAGAACATCACGTGCCCTCCAATCCGAATTCAGCTCGCTCAGCAACAACCCACCACCAACTTCAAACTCAACTAATCACTGGACATCCTAAATTTGTGCCGCCCCCTACACGTCGCATGAAACATGGGACACATAAAATTCCTCATTTCACAGCCGCACAGCACAGCCATACACATCATTTCATCGCCCATTGTCCTGACAACTCGAGAATGGGACATTAAAAGGCAAAACTACAAAACAAACCCTAAAATAACACCAGCTGATATGTTCGGATTCTCGTTTTACGGTCGTGTTTATTGAAGTTTTTTTACCCTTTTTATCGTCGTCGGTCGCCGAACAGCCTAAAAGCAAATATGTATCTTGGCCAATGGAGTGAGCGCCACGCCACCCGGCCCACCGGACGAGTCAGTCAGCAGTCAATAGTCAAAGCTACCAAATGTCAGCTTAAAAACCCATAAAAACCTGAACTTATACTTCGGCGTCGTCACTTCGACGTTGATCTTCTTCGTCGGGAGTCACTAGTGCTGCCGGTGCTGCGACTGTGCTTCGGTTGCCTTAGCTGAATTGTCATAAAAGAAATATGAAATATTTGACAGAAGCACTTAAAATGCCAATTTTCTTACGTAATACTCGCTCTATCTGCTTGAATGTGTGTGTGTGTGTGCTCTCTTACATAGAGGAGTACAACTCACAAGAATAAATAAATTATCAAGATGTGACAAGCACGGTTTGATCGAAAAATTATAGAGAACGACAGTGACACCAAAAGAATAACAACTAGGGAAAAAAAGAGCAAAAAAAACCAAAACAAATGAATAATGAAAGAGAGAATATGAATTTGTCCTTCGGTCCGTATCACATCATCGGTGACCTCAAAAGAAACTACTCGATCGACGGCGCAGATAGCCGGGGGCATACAGCAAGAGTTGTTGCCCTCACCGTAGTCGCTGTCGTCGTAGTCGTCGTCGGCAGAGCTACACACTGTTTGGGGGGGGTGCCTAAAATTCGTTCGGTTTGTGTGCTGGCTGACGGTAATGTCATCGAACTCCGCTCCACCCGCACCCGGACCAGGAGAACAAACAAAACAGATGATGATGAAAAACGCACAATCAACTGAGCAACCCTTATACAGTTTAATGTTCACCCTCGAAGTGCGTAATGGTGGTGGCGGCCGCCAACGGATGAGGAAACGCGGCGGCCACGCAAAGGAGGCGAAATGGAAGAGAAGTGATAAACACGGAAAATGGGTTAATTTCTGTTCGGCTCTCTTTCACTCCTTTGATTGCGTGACTTTCAGCGTTTACTGAGTGAACCGGGGGTCCACCACACCCTCGGCAGCTTTTTAAAGCATCATCTTGCCGCGGTGTGTCAGCGTGTGTGATGTGGTGGGAATGTTGTCAACCCTATTGTCAAATAGCCGAGCACGGAAATAAAACGTTAAATAGTGTAATTTTGGAGGCTTCCTATTCTGGCGTCCTTCAACCCTGTTCAACCCCACGCCCAACCAAACGATCAGCATTTATATTTCATCAACCGCACACACACACCGAGTGTGGAATGGAAAAGAAACCAATTAAAAGCCGCACGAATACATATTTACTCAGCATTAGACTAGTTTATTTTTAATCGTTTCCATATTAGCCGTATATCTGTTTGTTTGTTTCTGTCTGTTTTCCCACTATTCGCTTCGTATCGTTCGCCTTTCTGCCTTCCTTTCGCGTTCGTGATTGCTGGGTATTGTGCTGGTCAAGGTCGCGCGCTCGAGTGTTTGTTTCAAAAAGGCAACCAAACAGTATTAACGAAACAATAAAAAATCATAAAGTGATACACATACCAAAAAACAAAAAAATCAACAATTCATGCGTAATGTCGATCGGCGTATCCATCGAATACACATCTGCACGCTGGTGTGCGTGCGTGCGACGGTATGCCCGTATGTACATAAATAGATTGAGTTAATCATGAACAACTGAATTACTTGTATCTTCCTCCATTGCGCATATCAATTGTGAATTGTTTAATTTGTTTTCTTGTTTCAGTGAGTTGTTTACATTTTTATAGCAATCATTGTATCTTTCACGGAGGGAAGGCATTGTTGTGTTTCTCGAAGTAGGTCGTGTTATGTGCCGACCAAAAAAACGTCAGAATTCGCTGGCTTTCTTGATTCTTTTAAATAAGTGATGACAGAATCTTATTTTTAGAGCCCACATTAAACTGTTAATCAGCGCGAATTCGTCAGCGCCTTCATCCGTGGATGGGGGGCTGGCTGTTCGGGTCGTTTACATGACGGGACACGGGGGTGGAAATGCGGAAATACGAATTTTGTTTTGATAAATCGACAAGTTTCACCGCGTGAATGGTGCGACACACGGAGCTGGCCATATGCTCAAGGAACGTCTGCTTTTCGGACGATGTCAACGTGAATTGATGAAAATTGTGTTAATTTTCATCCATTATTGCGTAAGAATGGAAATTATTCAATGTACTGGAAAATTCCACTCAATTTAAGTGTCCCTTAGGGCCAATAGCATATAAGCGTAACGTCACAAAGTCGAAGAGCATGACAGGAAGGTGGTAAATTATTCTGTGTCCCGTGGCTCTGTCTTTTCTCTGTTGTTTCTTTGCAATTGAAAAACAGACTACGTGTCAAAAATTAAAATGTAGCAGGGTTATCCTCAGAACTATGAGTAAATCTATAAGTGTAGCATCACAACTGATGCACAATTGTCAGTGTGTCATCAAGTGTCCAAGTCTAAAGTCGATGTTCTATTTACACTAAGCATGACCCAGGAAAAGACGACGATTATGTGGTTTCTGACCAGAGGTCTATGGATCTAATCCCTAATGTGATCAGATTACGTACAGCTTACGCACGAGTTTCTGTTCCTACAAAGCACCTCATATTTGAAAAACAAAAAAAAATAAGTATACGCCACCGTAAGGTATTAGCTGTTGTGTTTTTATGAAAATGTTGCGTATACGTCACCGTCATCTAAAGCTTCTCAATGTATGCCCACAACAAATATAATACAATACGCTTAAAGGGGTGGCGGGGCTAACGCAAGCATCTCTCGCCAGGCCACTTGATCTCCCGCCATCGACTCTAACTCAACAGAATTTATCACCAGGCAAGTTCTTGGAAACTAGGCTCTGGCCCTCAAAGGGCTGTAGCGGCACCCATATTATTATTTACTCCCCTCGTCCTCGGTCTGAGAAGGGGGTCGCCTTCCTGATGGATCTGCATTCAACACATTCAAATCTTACAATTCTACTGACATGGTGGTAGTACAGCAGAGAACATTTTGAGAGCTGGTATTTTCGAAATTGGTAGCCCGTGGCCTTGTGGTTATGTCCATCGACCCCAATGCACTTGAACCTCGACGTCTAGGTTCGATCTCTGTTCTGAACAACACAGATTAATGTTTCCCTCTTTCGAGTCACTGCAAGTGCTCGGAGAGTACAACTGTCTAGAAAAAGCTTCTCAAACATGGCCATTCGGAGTCGGCATAAAACTGTGAGTGTCCTTAACTCTATGGGCTGTTGTGCCACGCATATTATATTGGATGTATATTTTTTAAAATTTGAACGTTTATTAAATGAAAAAAACATGTCCTATAGTATTATTCACAGTACTGCCCTTCTTAAGCTATGCATTTTTCCCATCTTTCTGGCATTTTATGGAACCCATCCCAAAAGAACAGCTCCGGCTCGGCAGCCAAGTGTGAATCAAGCCATTTTAAGGTGTTCTGCTCAGATGTGAACCGTATTTCAGTGAGAGCGTTCTGCATCGGCCAGAAAATATAGTAGTCAGAAGGGACAAGGTGGATGTGGTAAAACTTCCCATCTATTGTTATCCAAATAGTTCTTAACGGGATTAGCAACGTGGGGCCGAGCGTTGTCATAATGCAAAATTATTGCCTCGTGTCTGGTCGCATATTCCGGGTGATTTTCGGCCCTTCCTTTTTGGCGTTCCAGCAGTATTACGAAAATGCATAACCGCCTTTCGAAAAAAAAAACACTTTTTCAGGCACAACGTTCGACACATTTGAGTGAACAAAATTATTGTTCTTTACGCTTCAAATGAATGACGTATGACAGTAGCTTTCCAACGCATGTTCCACTGGAACAATAACAATTCAATAATACAAGCGCCATCTCTTGGCAAACCGTACGCGAAATAAATTATAGACCCAATGTTATTACTACATACTTTCGAAATTCATTCTGTATTCCTATTTGCAACTATAACATTGTAAAGCTGTGCTCGGGTGTTGAGGTTTGAGCTTACGATAGAATGGCACTAAGAACCCAAGAGCCAACATTTTGAAAATTACGACGCAACACAAGTTTTTTTTTTCATTTTTGTCTTGTCTGTCGTACGACCACGTCAGTCGCAGAAGATTAAGGCACACCTCGGCAGGCGTGATGATGGGGACACTCGTGTCACCATCCCAAATCATCGAAGTCTAGCTCTATTCTGTTCTGGAGAAGCAGCTTCTCAACATTGAGATCTTCACGTACTGCCTTGTTTCTTGCTCTGTTCTGACGAGGAATTTCCACAACTGCACGAAGCAATCTCATCTCATCAATGCTACTTAGTGGTGATTTTTTAAAGTTTAAATACTAAATAGCTAACATTTATAGGACAGATTATGAGAACCCTGATATTGAACCAAAGATAAGGTCAAACTCTGCTATTTTCGGAGCCACAAGACTAACTGGCCAAGATCTGAAATGAAAATTGACCAAGCGGGCATGATACACCACAAACACCGATTTGTACACTTTACCGGATGTATAATAAAAGAAGCCAACTTGTCTTCATTTTCACGACAAGATAGAAGTGGACAGAGCTTAATAAGAGCAAAACAAAGAGTATCCCTATGTTGGATCGAAACTCGATTGTTCCTGATCACCGGACACTGTAAGATAGGAACAATGCTAGGGAAACGGAACCAGAAATCCAGCGAGGGAGCAACCAAGGCCCGAGTCGGTCCAACATCTGCTTTACCAACCGTTCAGAATCCGCACCTAGTTTCGCTGGGCCAGATTCTACACAGCGCCAGCGGAAGCAACGAGTGCAGATATAACTGATCATTCAAAATTCACAAAGAACCCGCGATGGTTTCAACTACAGGTTACACAAATTGTATACTATTTCTGCGTACAGTACCATGTTTCGATTCCACCTGCCTGAGAATGAGTCTACACAATTGAATGAAAACCAACCAAACCCCATTCTCACATGTGACCATTGTCCTTAAATGTCAGCGGATTGTGGTCTGTGAGAAATATTGGACTGGAAAGAGCATTCCATATTCGCGTAGTGCGGCTGAAAAATGAGCCAGAAAGCAGGCTTAAGTGTAAAGTGATGAGCATTCCTGTCGAGACGTTAATTGTGGGTGAAATCAAGGAAGGAACACACTGAGCATCGTTGTTTAAAATATGATAAAATACGGATGATAATGAACCCGTGATACAAATAAATTAAACCTAACATGCTCAACTAGTGCCGAATTGGCTACAGTAGCATTCTTTTAAATAACACGCAAATCAAAAAATTTATTTAAGTTTCTAAAAATTAAATGTGTACATAGGTAAATGCGTTCATACTTATCACAGGAAAGGTCCTCAACGTACCTGCAAGAGAAAAAAGAGAACAAAATTAAAACACACATTTATGAAATATTTGTTAAAAAGAAGTCACATCATCGAATTTAGTTACAGTTTGCGAGCTAAAATGTATCCCTTTACAGACGTGGAGAGCGAATGACGTGATACTCAAATTTTATCGACGGATCGGTGTCAAGGTGAATGGAAGAAAAATAAAATATTTCTGCTTCGCTGACTAATCAAAGCAACACACCACAGTGTCCCGCACTGAGTCATTGGATTCGTTCTGTTATGACAATAAATTGTGAAATAAGAAAATTTTATTTCAAAGGACACACGCTATCACCACGGACGTGAGCACAGCCGGAGTTCATCGTCCGAATTTGTACATATCCCGGAGCCTTGGCTTCAGTCACTTCTATTTATTTGCGAAGGGAAATTAAAGTCAATTTTCAGTTGTCACCTCGCATTGACAAAACATGTTTGAAGCGGCGTTTGAGTGAGCTGTGCGCAAACGAAATTAATGCGGTCAGAGTACTCGACAGGGGGAGAGCAGTGTGCATTAATATTTGATGTCTGCACAAGTGACGATGATATGGTTCTCACTGCCGGCGGAGAGTCGTATAACTAACTTTGAAGGATATAAAGGGAACCCAGAACTAACTTGTGAACGTTTTATGGGCAAACTTTGTCTTCCAAGTTTGTTGTGTTGCCGTGCAGACGTCAAAAATGGACTATGGTTGGTCTGCTAAAACATGCTTTTCTCGTTAGGTCTAAAGGCGATTGAGTGTAATTGAACCGGTGACATTGCGGCCATTACTGAAATGAGATGTTTTTTTATACTTCATCTCGATGCTATTTTTAAAAGGTTTCGACTTCAATTTTAGAGTTAACATTGTGAATCCGGGTCCCTTGAATGTATTGGATCTCGGATGAGCCTCGTCACCGCTCATTGAGCATCTCCCTTTATCGCTCCTCTTGGGAGGGTGCGGCTTCCACTTAACATCTCCATCCCACTCGGTTATTTGCAGCTGTCTTTGGACTACTCGAAGTGAGGTTGCACTTAGCTAGTATCCGCGAGTGTCGATCGTCTTCAGGTGTTCGTGGGACGGCCTCTGGCTTTTTTGCCTTCAGGATTCGACTGTCCACTCGATATCGGATTTTTCCTGGTGGTAGACCGATCCGTATCCATGCGTCTCATGATCTATTGGTTCCTCCCTTGCCATTTTTAATAGATCCATGTTTCTCATAGAATCTGGACAGAATATTCGACTTATGGTACGGAGACCATCGTTAATGGATACCCGTACTTTCTGTGTCGTGTTGTTCGAAATCATCTTTTTCCTCTTATGACGCTACAGCCCGGGGTGAACTTGGGCTTCAGCCAACAAGGCTCTACCGCTGGCACGATCCTTAGCCAGCTGCCTCCAATTTTGCACTCCAAGTTGGTTGAGGTCCTTCTCCAATTGAGTGTGCCATCGGCTTCGTGCTTGTCCACTATTGGGTTATCCAACCGGGCTCAATCAGTGTTGTCCATAAGCTCAACATGGCTTAGCCATCCTAGGAGTTAAATCCGTAGACTCCTGGCTAGACTCATGTCGCTGTACTTCCCGTGGTTGAATCTTCTTTTCCAGAAACCTTCATCGCTAACAGGAACCAAAGATTGAACGCAGAACATTTTTTCTCGAAGAGACCAAGAACTTCTTCTTCAAGTCCAGCCTTCTGTGCCATACAGCAGGACAGGGATGATCTAGGTCTTATACAATGTAGGCTTGGTCTTCCGAGTGAGGGCTATGATACTCAACGGTTCTGAGCCACTGGAACAACGCAACAAAGGTAGTCCTCGAACGAGGTGGCGCACACAAGTGGAGAAGAACCTAAACCAGCTGAAGGGGCTGGTTGATGCCTAGATTCACCTCGCACCCCTGTAGAGCCAAACAAAGAAGAAGAAGGAAGGCAGTTTGTTCAACATTCCTTCGATTTTGTCTTGAAATCTCTCTTGTATAATTGTTGCAGGTATCTCGTATGCATGTATTCCTCTCCGATTGCTGCTCTCCGATTTCTTTCAAGTCATCTTCCTTTGACGTAGCCTTCCTTCTTCCCATGGCTTTTGATGTGAGATAATAGAAGTTCAGTCTATGTTCTGCTGTCAGCGCGTAGCAGTTTAGCTGGGGTCATCTTCATTATAGGCTTCTTTATCTCCGTCCACACGATACTCTCGTGTTGATTTGATCTGTCCCGTTGATGTCTTCGATGGTATTGCTGATTGCTTCCAAACGTTCCCTCCGCACATTTGTGTGGGCATGTATGTTCACTAGTTGCGATCTCTGACTGATTGGCCTCTGTTACACTTCCAATTTGTGAGACTTCTTAAAATCTTGTGTACATAACTCTCTCATGTTGTTTCGTCCCGCAGGTCTTTATGCCGCCACTGCCAATTAATGCCCAGCTGACATTTGAAAACAATTGGCTGTCATTAAAGCATTATATCGCTTATTAATGATCAGAGAACAGTGACAGTTGTGAAATTGAATCGCTTCTCCACCCTGTGCGTAGGCGAGCTACACACTATTCAGCGGCGCCTTAAAATTTACCTCACATTTGTTTCAGTCTTAAAGTCATAAATTTGGGAACTGCTTGATACTGTTTGGAATTTTATTCAAGAATTTCTGAGAATGACACGAGATTTTACGAGTGAAGTCCACCAGCAAAATGAATGCCTTCGTAATGCGAGCAGACAGATGCTTGTCAGATAAAAACAAAAATTCTAGTAAATTATTTCAGGTGCTCTAGATTTGTTATTTTTCTTTCTTTGGCGGCAGCTCTTCATGGACTTCTTCGTACCGTCGATAGAAGGCTTTCTCCCAATTGCAGAGGTGGCTGTCAGACTGAATCATTTTCCAGTAAGGACCCTTGAAGGAACTCAATTTAGCTCATAACCTGTGGAGCCAAATATTTTGCGTGGACAGTTCCCCCCTATGTGGAGGCCGTGGTCTCGTGGGAATGTGCGTCGACCCCAACTTCTATGTAGTGGGTTCTGTCTGGAAAAAGCTTCTCAAACTTCGCCGTTCGGAGACGTCGTTAAACTGTAGGTTCCTTCCACTTATGAGAGCGCAATAACTTTTAAAACACGAGTGGTTGCTGAGACGCTGGGCCTTGGCCCTCTACGGGCTGTAGCAGCACCCAAATTATAATTCGCCTTCTCTAGGACCTACATGCACCACCCCTATTTTTCCGTCTGCTGCTGTGCTTCATCCTTAGTCCCTTTTTCGCATTTACTGACAAATTCGCTTGAATTTGGATATCCAGCCAAAGCCGAGTTGACAGTCTAAGTCATCCTAGCCTCGTACCTCTGCAGTCATTCAGTGTTTTGTTTCTTCCCACCTTCAAAATTTTGTTCAACAGCAACACAGACCTTTGTGAGTTCATTAACTCACGTTGCATGATCATGCCGTCGTCATATCGACGAGTTTATTCATGTTCACTTTTGGAACCTATAAATGACGCAGCATACTTCCATCACTGCGCACACCATCACCAACAAGGTGGCCTTCGAACTGCCATCCAGTTTGGAGACTCTCACCCGGAACTGTACACTCATCGATCGAGAAGAAGATCCTCAACTCAATCAGGTGCGGCATGGTCCAATTCTGACGAAATCTAACAGTTTCTTCCAAATATTCTCATATCAAGTTCCTCTGCGAAACCGGTCGATTGAATTCATCAATTTGAGTTCCCAATCAGTCTGACAGGAAATCGCGTAAGACTTGGTGCCTTGAATTATTCTCACTCTAGTCATCGTTTAAATTATGCTCCGCAGTTGTTGTTTAGTCTCGAAGTTTCTTATGCCTCTGACGAGTGTTAAGGTGGCTTCGCAATGGTTTCCCACGAGGGAAAAAAGAATATTGCCGCTAATTAAATATTTGCTTCTATGTAAACGATTGTGCTTCATTATTCATGTATACACGAATGAATGAATTTATAAATTATAGCTTTATTCCAGTGTAAATATTAATTTTTAATATGGTTGATTAAGCATCAGTGCCAAAGCCTATCTGGTTAAAATGCTAATGGTATGCATTATTGTCGAGAGGTTTTTCCACGTTAAGCGTCTACGTCAATGGACGAAATTTCTTTAAATCCTGTTAGTCGAGAGACATCGGTGTACCTGAATGTGGGCAACCATCTTGAGTCTCGGGTGGCGAGGTAGGTGACCGAAGAGTCTGCCGAATTGAGTCCTGATTATGCATCGGCTGCAGAAACATGACGTCGGGTGTCGACCCAGTTTGAGTGTAGCCTTCCATTCGTGATGGGCGAAACGATGGGAGGCCAGAAAAAAACAGTTTTCTTACAGGAATCTCAAATCTGGGATTTGATGCCATTGCACCAGAGGTTCGTTTCCACAATCGATTTTGATCGCTTTTACCCAGCCCAGGGCAGACAGGATCCAAGTTGGAGCAGGCTTATGGCATAAAGTACACTTGTCAATGCCCCGATTACATCAAGCAGAGCAAGCAAATGGGATAGAGTTCTCATTTTTAGTACAGCCAGTCTAATAATGGTCCGACGCTGACCAACATTCAACTTGATTACAACTTGGATTAAGCTGCGTTGGTGTTTTGAACATTATCGGACTGATTTCCAGCAAGAAAAGCATAATAGGTTAACCTCGAACCAACTCACTCAGTCGTTGTCGCATATTTGCTCTTGGCTCTAATGTTACCCGCCTCTACTCAAGCCACCTGCGTCAATCTTGAGTTTAGAGCTCCAACTGTAATGGACGCAAGAAGACTTAAGTGAAGTTCATCGTTCATCGCTACAGTCCGGGTTGGACCTGGGCCTCTACCAACAAGCGTCTTCAGCCAGCTCGATCTTTAGCTAGCTGTCTCCAGTTTCGATCGAAGTAATTCACATAAATGATATAGTACACTCCTTTCACTCACTTTCGTTAAGTTTCGTTCATTTTTGCTTGTTCACAAGTGGGAGCGTATCACACGAAAATGACACTTACTCGGTATACTAGTATGAAGTGAGCGTCAAGATACAAATGTCTTGATAGGGAACATTTGTTGTGAAAGAGCCCTTATTGTTTTTTTTTGTTTGCTATGACATCTGTGAAAAATATTTTGTATACATCAAGTCATTGAACAGACGAAATCATATTTTTTCATCGTTCATCATGAATTTTGCACCAGAAAGTGATGATTTGTGGAGAGCATTAATTTTTTGTTTTCATTTGAAGAAGCAGAGTCGCATCGAATGCTTGTCGAGGCATATGGCGATCATGCTCTATCAGAAGCAACATGCAAAAGATGGTTTCAACGGTTCAGAAATAACGATTTTTATGTGAGAAATGACCACCAAAATAGTTTGAAGACGCCGAATTGCAAACTATATTGGATGGAGATGACATGACTGAGCTATGGGAAAGATCCAAAAGTGTGGAAAATGGGTGCCACATACATTGAATGATAGACAGACGCAAAACCGGAAAAACACTTGTGAAATTTTGCTTCAAAGACACGTAAGAAAATCGGTTTTGCATCGGATTGTTACTGGCGATGAAAAATGGATTTTTTTTAAGAATCCTAAACGGAATAAAATCATGCGCTAATCCGAGACAACCATCAACATCGACTGCAAAACCAGATCGATTCAGCAAGAAGACAACGCTGTGTGTTCGGTGGGACCAGAAAGGTGTGGTGTGCCACTGGTGAAACCGTTAATACTGATCGCTACCGACAACAAATGATCAATTTGAACCATGCATTGATCGAGAAACGACCAGAATTGGCCAGAAGACACGGCAAGGTAATTTTGATCCATGACAATGCACCTGCACACAGAGCAAAACCGGTTCAGGATACAATCAAGACACTTGGCTGGGAGCAGCTACACCACCCATACTTGGCTCCTTGCGACTACCATTTGTTTTCATCGATGGGACACGCATTGGCTGAGCAGCACTTCGATTCCTACGTAAAAGTCGAAAATTGGGTGTCTGATTGGTTTGCTTTAAAAGACGAACAATTTTATTGGCGTGGTATTCACAAATTGCCAGAAAAGTTGTCAAAATGTGTAGAAAATAATGGCCAATACTTTGAATAAAATGTTTTTACTTTCCCTTTTCAAAAAAATTTCATACCGGTGCACCTGGTAGTGTTGTAATTTTGGTCAGTCGAATTTTAACTATGCTTCTGTCTACTTTTTGGTCAGACCAAAGCCCAAGCTCCACTTAAGTGTGTAATCAGGGAATTTCCAAAGAACTCCCAAAAGTACTACTTCGCCCGTAAGGGCCCTCAATGTGATTATGCGACTTATGGTAGCCAAATAGAACTGAACTCCTCTCGGTCAATCGAATTCGGTGCTCTCTCAAGAGCATTCCGCATTTGCCCGCTGAAATGATAACCAAAACGAAATCCGTCAAATTACATCACAATGACTCTCAACGCAACGCACCACCCTCGGTCCCCATTTAAGGATCGCAGATTCTTCGTTTGCAAATTAAAATACGTCCAAGCGAAGACCAAAGTGACTTGACGGCGACCTTCAAACCGTCCATTTGGTTGATTCTCTCACCGCCCTCCAACGCACACCCCATCTTTTTTTCCCTTTGTTGTTGTTTTCAACTCAAAGGAGACCCTTTTATAATTCTTTGAATATAATTGTCTATCTGAAAGATAGGTTCGTGATGATGCCTTGGTGTGGGTGCGTGTGTGGTAGAGGACACACACAACAATACAAAAAACAGAAACAAGAATGAAAAGGAAACAAAAATACCGAATATTGTAGGAAAGCTTTACAGGACTACAAAAAGTACCATTTAATGAGGCTTAGGACCAGTTGATATGGCAACCAACCCACACACGCAACGGGACTCGCACACACACACACATCCGCGTGCTTTCATGCATAAACAAGATTACGGAGAAAGCAAGAGAGGGTGAAAGTCCTTATTGTCTTTGCATTATCAAATTGGATGATTCCGTCTCTTCTTCTCCTCGGCGGCAGTAGGTGCACCCTTGTACTCTTTGCCCTTTTCATTCCTCGGCGCTGTGTTCTTTCTGCTTTCTTAGGTTCCCTTCAGAGAGTTATAAGTATGGCAAAGCCTTTTCAAGGATGTTTTTCCTTAATATGTTACATTCTTATTTTGGTTATTTGTAGAATTTCATTCGCAGAGCGAGACCAGCACAAGAAGCGCGTGGAAAGAAAGATAACGAATGAAACGTTATTTGAGATGATTGGGTGGGGAGGGAGACAGACAGGGAGACAGAGAGAAAGGGAGGAACGAGGGGAACTGGTAAAAGTAATATGAATAATGATTGAAGAAATCCTGTGACAGTTGGCTTTGAAATATCCTTGAAATGTTATTGTGAGTTTTCATTTTAGATCTCTTGCTTTTTTGTATCTACATCCGTTGATTGTACTTCATTCTGTGATCGAGATGCTTTCTACCGGGCGGTTGGGGGTGGGAACGCAGGCACTTCACTGCTATTAGATTATTAATTTTTATTGTGTTGTCTCAAGCGGTTGTAAGTAAGGAGGATGAAAATGTGTTGTCGTATAATTCAACTGATTCATTTGCTATTTTGCATGGCATATGTGCTTTTCGAGGAGATGTGATCAGATTGTGTCGTGTCGAGGATTCAGCCGGCACTCTCGCAGCTAATTTGGTGCTTTATGTCTTCAGCGGTCCAAGCACGTTCCTGGTGGACTATTACAGTTTTTATTGTTGAATTATGCTGTCGCATCTTAGGCAGTACTCTCGCTTGTCAATGCGTCATCAGAAAATCCAGCTGACTGCAGCCACAGTGGGCGCCATTTCAGCCGGGGTAGACCACTGCGACAGTTTTGATGACGTGCGAGTAAATAGTAGTAAATCTCATTTCACCATCTCATGTGCGCCACTGGGTTGCAGCCGGACTTCATATGAACGAAAGCAAAACGTCCGTGAACTGAACCCAAGTTACTTACTTATTTATCAGACAGACGAACCACGAAGGGTCTGAGCCTGAGCAATTGCTGCCTTCCATCGGTGACGGCCAAGCTGTCTTACATCCGCGATGACTTGGTCTTCCTACCGGCGGTTCGGTCTTCTTCTCCTTCTCGAACCAGGAGGCTCGGATTCGAAGACCCTCTTTGCTGGAGCGTTGTACTGAACCCACGTTGGGCGCCATTAAACTGAAGGTCACTGGAGTGGACAATTGAGAAAGTTTCGATGTCCATGAGCATGATGCAATTAGCAATTCAACGAGAGTTAATCCCGTCAAGTGCTGTGATCCTTGGGGCAGACGGATATTACTTGGTTGCTGCATACCTATCTCGTGAATGAAGTTGTTCGCCTGTGTTTCCTGGAGGATGGCTGCCGTAAGGATGGCGGACTTCACGTCACATCATTGTCACTGCCTAACCAGCGCCCAGACTGACTCGTAATGTGCGTGCCACCGATATTCTACCAAGGGGTGGAAAGGATTGAACAGGTTGGAGGACGTAGTATTGAAATTTCTGCCAATTGTTTAGCTCACAGCGCGACCTCAGGGTGACAACAAAAATTTGAAAAAGACCAAAAAAAAAACGTCATCTTATGACAAATCATTTCGTTTAGAAAAAACCATCCCCGGCATTCATTCATTTCCATTAAATTTCCCCAAGCGATTATCGACTCTCAACAATTTGCCGTGTCTTCATTCACTTCCTGACGTCTCGTTCGAACCCAATCATTCTTCATTACTCGACTAATTGGCAGTGTCTCAGTCTCTTACGCTTTTCCGCCTACTTTAATTTCTTCCGACAGTCCCTTCATCAGCTCCAACAAAAATCCACACACAAAGAAAAATATATAGAAACAACAAAACAAAAAAATAAACATTTAGAGGTCACACCCCACTTCTAAGCTGGACATAATTTATTTACATTTTAACTTCATAACTTTCCGCTCATTAATTACCACCATAGATAAACCACATCCTCAAAACACACTCAAAATAAAGAAAACACAAAACAACTCATTCAACCTGCTAAAAATATTCAAATCAAAAATAGAATATTCTCCGATCGAACAGCCACCGACTCCGACGAGAATACCCGGTCGGTGTACGGTTGTCTGCCGTCGTACCATGCAACTAGGGTCGTCGTCGTCGATAGTCTTCGCATAAATAACGTCGCCGCCAAATAGTGTGTAACCGAGATGTTTGTCATCTCCGATGGCAATGTATTCTTTTTTTTTTTTTTCAGAAAAAAAAAGAATTTATTCAAAAAAAAAAAATAATAAACTTAGTCATGATCATTAGAAAATATTAAAATAAAATAAACATTTCTTCACTTTCTGGTAGAGGAAGGAGAAAAGAATATATCTCAATGCAAACAAAAAAAAACTTAAAAATTCATTAAAAAAATATAAAAATAATCTGAGTATTTTTTTTTTCCAAAAAGTCATCCGTTCCCAGAGGGGGACGCCGAAATATAATAAAATCAAATATGATTTTCCTTCATATATACACATTTATTTCTCTTGGTTACTTCTCGTTTCGCACTTTCAGCGGCGACGGCTCTTATCTGCGGCCCACAGAATAATTCACCATAAAAATTCTGAAATATGTTTTGTTTAGTGTCTTTAATTTTTAATATCGCCTGGTTTATGTCTCCTTCGACTGCATTCCTTTGTTGAATTTGCAGAGGCAATTAAATCAGAGCGCGGAGGCTCTTGATGTATGGTGCCAAGTTGATTCATTTCTGGATTGTCAATTTGAAAATGTTGCAGATTGTGTGGGAACTTGTTTAAGCGCTTTTTATTGAATTTTTGTGGTTGTCGTGTTGGTGTCACATTTTTGGAGGGACCTAAAGTAAATTTAGATGCATTTTGGGGACGATTTTAGCAGTATTGGTTGGGTTAGGTTATTTGGAGCTAGCGAAATTGCCTGCGCACTTAGACCAATGTTGGTCCATTGTGATACCCAGATTTGTTAATTTGATCCCAACGGCAAATGGTGACTGGGCCAGATTTAAAAATCAGATAAAATCATATTAACTTTTGCTTTTACTGGATTCAAACCTGGGACCCTGTTACCAAGAGCAGGTACTCAACCATCTGCTCCATCCAGCCATTCAGCAACATTGTTTAGAGGAATATGAGCTTGCCTTGAAATGCGAAATGCCGTGATCATGAGCACTTGAGGTGGTCGTTACTGACGCTTCCCCAGAACGTGAGATGGCCATTTGCATGTTCTGTCCACTACAGACGTCAGCCAACACCGGCGTCTCACTCAAAACCCGTCACAATCGACAGCACTATCTTGAAGCAGCAAAGGACCATCGCAGATATAAAACGCGTCATTACCCTTGCCATTCGGTATGCCTTCCGGTTACCACAGAAGTTGACGAAAAAATGCCTCTCTTAAGAACCAGGTCCAGGACAAGACATCAAGCGGACGAAGACAGCCATGTCTCTTTTACGAGAAAATTCTTTCGGATTGGAGAAGGAGACTCAGTGCCGGTCTGTATAGCGACTAGAGATGTGTGAACTCGAAGCTTCTTCTCAACTTGGCCCTAATTGGAATTGAAGCGAACCGAGTTGCAACTAGAATTGATCACCTCGGTTTTACCCATTTCAAAATAGACGCAGTTCTTTAAAAATCAAACCGATTCAAACCAACTTCGGGTTAGGTCTGAACCAGGGATGAGAATGCTGAGACCAGAAAGTGAATCAAATTGCCCGAAGACCACAAGTAGATTCCCAAAAAGTGAAGCAGATATAAAAGATTACTTAAAAGGATCTTGCTCAGGACCTTAGGTGTCTTCACGTGATTGCCAAATGGTTTTCAAATTCTCATATACTTGTACATGTGCTTATTTTCATAGCATAGGCGGGCGGTCTATGGGGCCTCGGCTATAGAGGAGATGTTACAAAATGTGGCAGATGCTTGGAAGGGGTATGGTCAGGTTAAGTCCATTGTTCGATCACGCGCATCTATGCCTATTGCTGCGGCCATTTCGTGCTTTTGGTGAAGTGGAGAACGTGACCAGTTTTGGAGTGATGAATTTCGACTCTTTTTAGGTAGTCCGCTTTAGAATTTTCTGTCACATTGTTCTGGCACTCAAATAAATATGTGAAAGTACTTCGCGCTTAAGAGACAGCTGGCAATTGTGAGAAGTCATGGATCTGAAAGCTCAGAGATTTGATATTGTCATATAATAAATATATTTCATTAACCTTTTATTGTTAACTATGGCAACACTTTCCACCATGCCACACGGAAACGGAAAATGGTCTCTATCCTTGTGTTTCACGAGAAGACAAAGATAAGAGACATGACATGTCAATCTTGTTGGCGTCTATTAATAAGTTAGTCTTAAGTTAATCTTTTAATAATGAAGTATAATAATTTAATCGCTCTCTTTTATTTCTAATCGTTCATAATAAACGTTGCACACAAGAGTGGTGCAACATCATTATATGCACCCTCTCTTGAGTCCGTCTTCGATCCATCTGTGAAAATTCGCAATGAACCCTCCAGAGCTTAATGTGTAGCTCTTTTTGAAGACGAGTTCATATATCATGAGGGCCGTGTCTATAGGCAGGCTTATATCTTCCGAGGATCATAGAGTGTCCCCATTTAAATTCTTTCCAGCGACAACGCGATCTTAATCTGACCGCCGTAGTAGGTGCTTGCCGACTACCAAAGGTTGAGGAGTATGTTCAAAGCAGTTGAGGGAATGCTTCGCAGTGCACTACACCTCTGCAACCCTTCGAGCGGCTTGAGGTTGATGTTCTTAATGTATATAATGCACATTAAATAGAATTAAGCTAAACAGAGTAGAAATAACTTGCTACGCAGCAAATGTATGAAAATAGAAAAAGTAAAATAAATCTTCTACATACAGTCTGTCTGATGAAATCGTATACGACAAAACTCGTTTATGAAAACCGGATTGGAAGTAGCATTTGCATTAGCAGATAAAAAAATACAAAACATTTAAAGAGTGTTCAATTTTTAAAATTTATTTTATTTTATTTAAAATCGACTAAGTTGGGCCGAGGATAATTTGGACAGAGATTGGAACAATATTACTTTTGCGGATGAAGCTTTTTTGGGCATAGTCTCCTGTCACTCATACTTGGTGTACACAATCCAGTAAATTAATTTAGCGGACCGTCAAACACCCGACAAAGCTGCACCTTTGGGGATGCTTCTCAAAACAAGGATTTTGCAATTTGTTCATGTTTACAACTAACTTCAACGCACCCAACATGGTCAAGATTTATAGGAAATATTACCATGTGCCCAAAGGTGGTTTACCAGAAGGAATGAGAAGTGGTAACTGAAAGAATATAATGACTCGAAACATCGCAGTTGCTTATGCAGTGCATGGAAATAATAATATGATAATAATTTTTTTATGAGACCTAGAAGTGCTTAATACACAGTCGGATCGAACATAAATGAGTCCCAATAAAGGTTTTTGATAATTGTCGAATTTTTGATGTACACTCGAGCCTCATGCCAAAAAATGAGTCCCTTTGGACTCTATAGTGTGACTGTGGTAACACTGTCTGAGATATCATTGAAGAAACAGAGAAGACCAGGTAGACTGGTAGACAACGTGCCACATGGCACATGGCCCGTCCATATGCGTCTTATAAGAAACAGAAGTCAGTAGAACTCGGACTCTTTATCTTAAACAACCAAAGCGTATTGTGTGTTCTTACCGTACGTTATGATGTTCAATTTAAAGATGGCCAACCCGAGTCAACCGAGTTGTGTGTTCACCCCGCGCGGTGGTGAATGCTCATTTATTCGATTCGTCTTAGTCTCAGCAACTCGGTTTGACATAAATTCAACTCTGCTTGTAAATGGAGTAAGAGGACACCAACTCCCCACCTCTGTATGTGGGATGTCATGTGTTGGTTTTCATTTCATAAGCCTTGCCCAGGATCTGTTGCTGTGCGTCCATTATGGGCTCATATGATATGAAGCATCAATGCTTGCACACAAAGCCGGATACTCAATTTTCACCAGTGATCCACCAATGGGAATATTCCCAAGCTAAGTGCCGAGTAATCCCCAGATGTCTTGTTCAAGGATTACTCTTCGAAGACATAATTTTGACACCGCACGAGCGCACTTTAGCCTGCAACTAACCAAACTATTGTTTATCATTTCTCTCACACACGCCACCCCATTCCCGACAACCGGACCAACTTCAAACACATTATGGTTGATTTTCAATCGAGGAATAAAAACAAAAAAACAGAACAAAACTCTTACTCTTAGGATAATTCTATCGACATCATTCTCGTATTTTCACCGCCTATCCTTGCTCGCTTTTAACCCTTGTCCCGCTGTCAGTGCTATTCAATAAACTGACACTAAAACAATATTAAATAATCCTTTTGATGCGCGCCAATAAAACACTTAAGCCCACCCACTGCGCGCAGGAAGGGAATATTGAAAATGTCAACTTAACCGGATACGGTGTCCCTAAGGGTGTTCCGATTTTATTTCGCCCCCTTTCAATCGCTTTGGGACTTATTTTTTTTCACTTTTTTGTTTCATCCTTCCGTACTCCTTTTCTGTTACCCTCCGCCTGAATTCGAAGGAAGTGTATGTTTTTTGTTTTTTTGAAATTTTGTCTTCTTTTTTTCTAATCCACCATGTGCAGTGACAGTTGAGCGGAGTCTCGATCCCACTGTACAAATATGTCCCCCTTCCTTTTTGGCTGTTTACCTAAGTTCGCACTCTATTTCCTGGCTTCTCATCCCTCGTTCGACACTCTTTGGGCTTGTCTCGGGGTGTCGGGTCGGGTGAGTTTCAGTCGGGAGACCACTCGCCTTTTTATTTCGTTTCTTATTTTAAGGTACGATACAGATACGTGAAATTAGTGACAAAAAATCAAACAAGAACACAAAAAAAGAAACAAACAAAAAACCACAAAAACGAAAACGAGCCGAGGGACGAGGCGGTGCGGCGCAGGGGACATCAAGTGAAGAAGACCGCAACAGGTGTTAGGAATGGCATAGAGAGCAACTTTTTGTGGGACTTTTGTTTTTGTATTTTCCGTCCGTTTATTGCTGCTTTTCTGTTCTTTTTTACGTTTTATTTATTACCACTGGGACGTGTTTTTGACAAATGGCATTGAATTAATTCAAAAAAACTTATTTTCTTCTTCGTCTCTGCTGATGGTTGTTGTTTTTGTTTTTTTTTTCGACTCTTCTGGGTGAAATCATTATTTCTAGTTCTATTCTACTTACATAGGTGTACGTGTGTACTGAGAATGAATGTGTGCATGATTGGGGTGTATTTTTGGATGTTGATGAATTTTATGCCTTTTTTGTTGCTACGTACTGCCTAGTCGGTCGCTGGTCGCTGTTCGGGTTCTAAAGTTGTCTTCGTTTGATTTGCTGAATGAGTCAGTGATTGAGGAGTAACTTGTGAATGCCAGCAACGGATGAGACTTTCTAAAATTTGATACCGATCAGCGGCTTGGATTTTGCACTCAAAGTGCGCGCTAACAGCTGCCGCAGGTGATAAACGTCACTGAATCGTGATTTCTATCGCAGTTCTTGGAAGAAAGAAAAAAAATTAAAGGAAAATTTGCATTTCCATCTCTGAACTCGTTGTCCCTTATCAGGATGGCTGAGTGGCAACTTTCGGACGGCAGTATATCTGCTGGATACGGTTAGGTTTGTGGTAAAGGTACAGGCCCTGCGGTCAGAAATACGTAAGCTAATTTTATTGTTGATCTTTTTACTTTTTTTTTAAAGCACTGCCCAAACTTGAGGGCGATCGTGCACTTGCTATCGTAAACCTCGAAGTTTTTACAGCGGCCTCGAGAATCAGTCAATGAGACAAATGCCAAATTCAAAGCCATTACAGGCTCACAGCGATCAAGTCCATGTTGATGGCACGATCTTGTGAAAAACTGAAAAGTCAGCAAGAACTTTCAGTCACTCTACGCATCGTGATGGGTTCTCGATCACAGGATCATGGGCGGAAACGAAAGAGCTGGGGCACTTGCCAGGATGTGGCCTTGCTGTTGGGCCCACCTCAGGGAATCTGAGTAAGAAAACTGTGTTTGGCACGATCGCAGAATGGGTGTGATCGTGCCAAACAGCCCCCGATCGGCAAAAAAAAAATCTTCCGAGAAAGACTGTGAGCACGCGCAGCCGATGCAAACATTTTACTGATACTGTACCCCGGAGTTCGCACTGTTATACAAACACCGACACTTCTCACAGTCATCTCATCCTATACCTTTGATTTGGAAAACCTCTCATTGGATGGTCCTGCATTAACAACACGGCAAATATTCAAAATGTCTATCGGAAGACTTCAGAAGAATTTCATTAAAACTATACTCCTCCCCCGGGGGCTGCAGGAATTAGGTTGTATTCATCAAGAGCTGTTTGTCAGCCGCACTGACGTCATACTGGCACACACACACACGCACACATCGAGGTGAAACGAATGAATATTGACACACTTACCTATTTGATAACTGGAGCATATCCACCATCGGATCATGTCCGCCGTACATGTTGCCGGGATGCAGGTGATGATGGTGCGGGTGCATAGGATGGTGGGGATGTGGCCCGTACAGGCCTGGCGGTGGGTAGTGGCCCACATGATGGCCGTGGAAATGCGACGGTGTCGGCGGTGGTGACGAAGGTGAATAGTAACCGCCGGAGCTGCCGGGATACCAAAAATGCGGCGGATAACCGGGACCGGCCCCACTGTGATAGCCCGGTGGTGGTCCCATGACACCACTTCGACCGTGCGGCTGATAATTGTAGGCGTAGTGCAGCATGGACGCGGATGGCGGTCGAAACGACGCCTCAGGAGGGTAATTCACGTTATTGTGCAACGGTGCAGATTGATGTGGATGATGTGGAAATGCGGAGGGATCCAGCAATCGGGATTGCATTGCTGCTGTCATACTGTGCTGCCGGCCGATCGGAAGCTGATCAACGTAATCGTCGTCGTCCTCAAGAGTGCCACCAATGTCGCTGTCGTCGTTGCCACCAGGATAGTGAGGAATGTTCGGCATATATTCAGAGTCTGAGTAGTCACCCTCAATGGACTGCTGCTGCAGGTCCAGCTGTTGCGAGGTACCGGGCTCACCGAAGTGATCACCACCTAGACGTGATGATCCTGACGCTGTCGGCGGATTGCTACCGCATTCATGCAGGTGATCGCTTTTCACTTGAATTGAATCACCACTGATTGGACGCGGAGAGAAAGTCGGTGTATTCATCATGACGCGTTTTGAGTAATTCCATTTGAAACGTTTGTTTATCGCTAGGTCTGCACTTTTGGTTTGGTTTTTGTTTTTTCTTTTAAATTATGTTCTGAGATGATTGGTTTTATGTGTTTATATCTGAAAATAATTCATACAACGGGGGATTAACGCTTGTTCCGGCATCCGACTGAAGTGAGCGCCGCTACTTGCAATACATCCATCAATGTGTCTGTGTCAATAGTTCGAGTCGAACTCCCCGCGGAGTTTCCGTTCCTACGGCGAATTCAATAAAAACGGAAGAGTGGAAAAGTGATTCTCAAAATTTAGGGGGAGGTTGAAATAAGTAGGTGCTTCCCTGTAACCGAAAGTCCCTGAAGGTGAACTGGACTAGGAAGTATGGTATTTTCAACGGATTTGTTTGTTGTTTTTTTTTTGACCTGCCACAAATCTATACAACTGCTCGCATAGGCCGATGACGTTGACATCATCTTAAGAACACAACGGGATGACAGTGGGGCGTTTGTGAGCATCGAGAAGGAAGCAGCCAAAATAGGGCTTGCGATGAGTGAGGGTAAGACCAAGTAAATGGCGTCTAGCAAAAAGGTCCACCAACACCGACCTCTTAGACAAAACGTCACTGTAGACAGCTATAACTTCGAAGTAGTGAAACCTAGTGACCACCTGGACTCCGAAGTTAACACAAGCAATGACACCACAGCGGAGAAAAAACGGAATATCACACTAACCAATCGCTGTATTTTTGCGCATGGAAGGCCACTGACTAACGAAGTCCTCTCTCGAAGATAGTGTTTAAGATGTGCTTTAGTCGGCAGAGCGTGAAAGTGAAATGGACTCTATCCTTTCCTCATTTCTGTAACCAGTGGGGTTGCTGTCTCTGGC
This sequence comes from Eristalis arbustorum, assembly GCA_916610145.1. Lineage (NCBI taxonomy): Eukaryota > Metazoa > Arthropoda > Insecta > Diptera > Syrphidae > Eristalis > Eristalis arbustorum. Next base: position 26,920,692 of record OU744320.1, on the reverse strand, counting down.
TGCAGTCAAAGTCAGAGGAAAGACGATCCTCATGTATGTCTAACAGGCTTGTTCACTTCACTCGTTCTCTGTGGCTCGTTGCCGACATCGGCGTTGTTTCAACATTTCGGTTACGTCCTCTGGACGGCAAATCTCGTTATGACTATGCAAGCCATGTGGCAAGAGTAGAAATCCCATCACTTTTAGAACACGCCCCATTACCTATTTCCTTGAGCAATTTGTCTTTTTTGGTAGATGTGTGCTTAGCCAATTTCCTCTTTAGATGCACCCACAAGTTTTCAAGGCTGAGGATTGACTTGCCAAAAACAGGATAACACGATTTTTATCTTAACAAAGCATTTACTATTAGTTTGGCAGTCTTCTTTGGGTCGTTAGCTAATGAAAGACCCAACGCAGAGGCATGTTTTCTTAACAGGTGTAGGCATAAGACCATAGTTTGCTATGGTACATGTAAGCAAGATGATCGGTAAATAAATGCCTTGTGGTTAAGGAGTTCTTGGCTTTAGGACACCTACCAATCATTTCCGAGCAAATTTAACTTATTTTTGTTCGCTTCACAAACAATTTCTAATTTTTTTTTTAAATTTATTTTATCATTCTATCATCGACATCATTGCGCGTTCCCAACGTGCCGCAGTGGAAGCATTTACAGCAATTGAAGAAGAGGCAAAAGGATCTGGTCTTAAGGTCAATAAAGCCCAAACGAAGTATATGCTGTTGACAAAGAGACGTTCCGTCACACACCACCAAGGCCAAAACGTTACAACCGACAGTTATGATTTTGAGGTAGTATAGGTAGACAAACGCAAACTTCCCGATTGGAGATCCGACGACGTAGAACCACCATTGGGAATCGTTGTTACTTTGGACTCTCGAAACAACTGGGGTCAGACTTGAAGGACCAAAATCATGCTCAGGAAGATTCTCCAGATCCTCCAGTCCTGCTTTATGGATCTGAAAGCTGGACGATCGGCAGGACTGCAGAGCTGGTTTTTGGTGCCTTCGAAAGAAAAACTATGCGTCGGATATTTGGTCCCGTCTGCGAGGAAGGCGAATGAAGGAGAAGACACAACCGCGAACTCTACCAGCTGTACGAGGGTTTGGATGTTGTCCGGAAGGCAAAAATCCATCGACTGCACTGGCTCGGCTGCATCGGACGCATGGACACCAATGCCCCAGCTAAGAGGGTCTTCGAATCCAAGCCTCCTGGTTCGAGAAGGAAAGGAGGACCGAACCTGCGGTACAGAGATCGCGGATACAAGACAGCTTGGTCTTGATAACTGAAAGCAGCGTGCCCAGGACCGTCAGCGACGGAAGGCAGCAATTACTCATGCTCGGATGGCCGCCTTGACAAGTAAGTAAGAATTCTATATTGTTACGCTGAAGACGAAAAATGTGGGGTGTATTGGAAGTGTATCCATTTCTTTGATCAGGTGTGTATATAATGAAGTTAACCGACTTTCTATGTCCAGAGATTTGTAACGTCGTTGCATGTGAGCTGTGGTTTCAAGAAGACGGCGCTTCATGCCGCACGAACCTGGGTCGTCTAAAGCGGCGTATCCACCAATTGGCCGCCTCAATTATGCAGCTTGACACCACTGGACTCTTTCTCCAGACTTTCTCCTTAAGTCCAAGCTAGATTGTGCATATTGAACCGATTCATCAAGAATTGTATCGGCCGTTTGAAGCACGGACACTGAATTTCAGTCATGATGCCAGCAGCTTCAACAAAGAGAAGCCAGAATAAGTTTCATATCCCACAGCATTGTGGTTTTATCCAACTTTCTTTTACTTCTAATGTGGTCGCCTTTCAGTGGTACAACTTTAATAATCAAAAAATATGACCCTCATTGCAATGGGATTGTGTGTCCTTCGCAGTTCTTAAACCACAGGGAAAGTCCTTGTAGTTGTCAACAATCGTTCCCACTTCCTCGTTAGATGAAGGCAACAAGCCTTCTTTGAGCCAAACAAATAAGTATGAGGTTCGATGTCTTGTGAGGAGGTCAGAACTTAACGACTCATTTTAATGACTAAACTGGAAGTCCTTAAGCGGTACAACATTGTTTATCAAAATGGGATTATATCGAAAATTGCAAAAATACCGAATCTGAACTTTAATAGAAACAAGCTCGCAAGTCTTCGATTTTAAATTCAAATTACAACCTTCAATTGAAAGAAAAAAATAATAACCAGAGGAGATGAGATGTTTCAATGGCATAAGCCACGTCTCAATCAAGGAAATGGCAATGAACGCCTAACGTCCTTGATCTGTTCGAGTTCGTGAACTCATTGCGCGCCAAATGCCATCAACTGTCAAGTCCGTGGTGATTGGAATGCCATCACTTCTGGTTGTACGTCGGAGGCGAAAGATCAAGGGCAGATTTCCGAAGCCGACTGACACAACTGGATGAGGATTCACTGCAAAAGTGACACAGAAGGCTGGCTAATCACAATCGAGGCCGAAACAACATGAACAAAATTCCGATTCAAAAATGACTTAACCAAAATTTGGACTTTATCACTGACGCCTGTCAGTGACCTCATCAGCAGCAAAGCAGATCACTTAATCGACGAAACAGTCTAAAGTGGAGAGACTACCGACGTGTATGTACGCATAATTAAGTAGTCAATGTTTGACAAAGAACCTTGAGGCACACTAGACGGCGTCTTGTTTTTTTCATTTCTCTTTGCGACTACAAGCACACAACTGCCATGACTGAGTGCTTCAGTTGAAACAGAGTTTATCAGATTACGCATCCGCACATGTGTTGTGTTATCTCGTGCTCCGAGTTGGATGCTCATGAGGTCATACTTCCGTGCGGACGATTAAAGAGTCGAGTCGATATAAAGTACATTCCGGTATCTGAAAAGGGCAATCGTGGCAGTGTCGGCAATTTACGTCTTATTCATTCATTTAGACGACTTGACCTTGTGTGCGGTTGGAGGGAATATCTTCTGATGTTCTTTCACAGCAAACGCGAATAGATTCTAGAACAGAATGTTTTTGCGATTCAATCGATTTCCGGGGACGATTAGTTTCGTGATCGGTTGTCATTGAGGAAGTGAAATGCGACCAGAAGTGGTTGTTCTTGGAGCCAAAGTGGCATCTATCCTTCTATTCCACAGGAAATGAGTCATCATGTTCGTCGTGTGAACAATGGCATTTGGTGTCACAATGGTTCCACTGACAACGAGGTGTTCTCGCGGCCATTTTGATTCGAATGACATTTCATCAGTTGGCATTTGACAGTACCAAAGGCCAACACGCACTCGAGGGAGTGGCGGCATTTGAGCGCTAATTAGTTCGACAACATCATCGAGTCGTCGTTGAGGAAGCTAGAGGCAGGCAACGTGTTGGAAAAATCAATTTTCAGACCTTCCGACAAGATGGCGGCGCATCCAAGTCGATCCACCTTGTAAGACACCGCAGCAGAGGACGCATCCTGAATGCGAACGCATACAATTTTGTTGACAGCTAGGACTAGGTTGGCGCGTTCAATTGGCTTTCACCCGGAACTGAGTGCCACACAGAGGAGATGTTACCATGGAGTGATAGACACCATTATCAAGTTCCGGCCACAAACTGCGCAACGTAACTGGTAAGTGAGGCGCAATAAACGACATTTGCCGTGTCAAAAACCGCCGATAATGACATTCATCTTCACATGATCCCATGCTTCGATTGCGATAACTTTGAATTATTCCACTTCGAAGACCAGTCTCTCAGCCGCAAACTGGTTAAGCGCTCCAAGTTTATCAATGTCCATAGTATTCGATTAATGCCCGGAGGCAAACGTATTCGCCTCCATTCATATCACATTGACGTACATACCTTTCCACTCGGTTCTTATCGGCCGATCGGATCGGTCATAAATTAGTCACAAATTGAAAACCAAAAGTTGAAACACATCTCCCTATCGGCCAGACAATCTTGGTTTTAACATAAAAAACAAAATAGCCATCAAACGCATGCGACAAATGCAAGAGAAGAAGTGTAACTCACTCGCTCACTGGAACTCTCCAGGCAACCCAGCTTACACGTTACGTGCGCACAACTATGTCTACATGACGTTTGTTCAACGCTAACGACTTTAAGTTAAACACCAACATGTCACTCTCGAATGCCAGAGATTAAGTGCCGGACTTAGTCGCCCATAAAGTTCACAAACGCGCGCTTTGTCATCGCGCCAAATCGGGGCGCAGTGCGAACTGAAACATAGCACCGCTCTATATCTTAAACTGTATCAGATGCCGCAGCGGAGAAGACGAAACTTCGCCGATATATGTTAATCAAGGGACTGAACCAAAGCTGGCAATAAAAACTCATCACATCTTGTGGAGACCTGAAATAAGTCAGCGCGCCTCGTCGCTGCCGCACAAACAAAGTGATGAACTCAGACTTTTTTTTATTTCATTTTATTTTATGGACTTCATTAAATGAAGTATTAGGTCGAAAAGTAAAAATGTTTATCAGCAGATATGTCGACAAGGCGACCGGGCGGAGAGACGACCCTCCCCAACGGGCGCCTGCTGGTGAGGAGTTGCATCCTTAAGCCGGTTGAACATTCGACTGTGACATTTGATTAGCTGGCTGTGGCCAATCGGGCGTGATTACGCTTCTTAGATGCCTCTCGACGACCTGCCCTTGATCTCTTTTCGAGCAATGTTTTCTCTAAGAACGAATCTCGGAATTAATCGACTTTATGTGGACTGTCATTTACACACATTTAGCTGGAGTAGAGAAATAGACTTGTCACGTCTTGGTTGCAGTTAGTAGGCGTGTTTTTTTGACTGGTCAGTACTCAGCTTAGTAAGATTTTACACGGGAAACAATAACAAAATAACTTACTGAGTTAAGCTGTTCTACTTAGTAAAATTTCACTGTCATCACTGAGTAGGACACGTTGAAAAAGCTCATTCATAGATGGCGCCAAAGGAAACTATCTGTTTATTAAAGGCTGGTATCACTCGATTATTTGACACTTGTAAGTGTTTACTTGTTGATGTATGCAAATTTATAAAATATCAAATCATGCCTGCTATTCGTGTATTTTCTTTGCTTTTGAAAATTAAATTTCACGTTTGACATGGGCGTATATTGAAATTAGAGTATTTTGACATCTAATGCAATGGACGTAAGCACACGTACCAACTTCCGGAAGAAACATTTAACTCAGCAAAGAAGCGTTTTATTGAGAATCATTACTAAGCTGAGTACTGATTAGTCAAAAAACACGCCTCAGTGCGAGCTGATGAATGGATATGCTGATATTACAATTGTCTGGAACATATGTTTAAGCCGCTGGACATTCACAGGAGCCGATACACCGGTGCAATACGGTCCTAATGACGGAGTTTTCTCAAATTGCGTTTGTGTGTTCTTTGCAAAAACTAATATGCAGTTGTAATGACAGGCACTGAGACGGAAGAGACTCGTCAAAAACTAAAGCTCGTTTTCGGCAGAGTTTCTAATTACAGACAGCTGACTGATCATCAGATCATCTTAGAGAGACTCACGACTGAAGGGTTACAGTGATGCGCTCTGCGTCAAGATTCTGAGATCCAGATCTATGGAGTAAATGCCGATGTCCTTATGCCTGTGTTAACTGTGCACACAAACTGCTTGGCTGTCCATGATTGGCGTCTGGCGGGCGATTAATGGTCGCATTAGGGATGGAATTAGTCGACATTGCATTCCCAAAAAGTGTTCTCTTGGAAACATTACCACGTCCAACTTTGTCTCTCATAAAATGGCGCCCGGCCAAAAATTGCGATGGAAAAAATTCGGTTAATTTAATGATCCACCTATGATCCACTAAAAGGTTCGTGGGGGTAAAGCACGCACAAGAGATTTCCAAGCCACTCGATCCTCCGCCTCTCACTCCTTAGGATGCGAGTTTTTGGATCTGGCCCAACCAGCTCCTCACGGGACAACATCCTGATGGAGCCCCATTTAAGGCACGCCTCGGCAGACGTGCTGATGTAGACATTTGTGCTACGTGTCCAAACTATCGAAGCATAGGACTTTCCGTTCGGAGAAGGCGCTGCTCGACGTTGAGTTCCTCGTTTGCTGCCGTATTTCTCACCCTATTCGGGAGGGACGCCTTCCTGATGGAGACGCATTTAAGGCAAGACTCAGAAGACGTCACGTTTTTTTTTTTTGCTTAATTTTAACATCGCTTGCAGAATAATTCATGAAATGCCTCCTAGCAGCTGTGTAAAAAGTTTTCGATAGCCTTCCATGAAGCCAATCAGAATCTCGGTTATTCTGGTGCAGAATTCATGCGAGAGGAGGAAACTGTAATGATCTCCATTCTTGCAGTCTCGTAAAAACAGCCACACAGCCCGGTATCAAGCCCTTTTCGTCAAGCCCACTGGTTGGATTAGATTGCCGAGTCAGAGTGATTGGAATATGCGAGAGTTCCACATCTGTGACGTAATGCTAACGCCTGACGGTCAATTATGGCCCATATCACACAAGATCAAAGTATGATTCCAAACATCAGTTAGCACGAACGACAAAGTCTTTGAGAAAGCGAACACTTCCTCGCCGAAAAAAAAGTCCGAATATTTCCTCCCTTACGAACCTGTACTGCTAATTGAATTTATACGAGTGCGAAAGGCGAGAAATGTCGCGATGAATGCCAAACATAGGATGTCGCTTCTACGCAAACAGGTAACCGATTGCCGCGCCATTTTTGCGATCAATCGTCTCAATCCGGTGTCACCATCTAAAGCGAATTGAATATCTGCCAATCATCGGTCAGCAAACTCTCAAGCCGCGCCACCGCACGTCACACCTCCCCCTTCCCAACACAGTGCTTTATTTGCAATAAATTTCAGGAGAACAGGAGCGGGAACTCAATCACTGCGCCGCACAACTATGATGGGCCGTGTGTCACGAGTACGCGACATAATTCATCCGAGCTTTATGCAAATCTGTCGCTTACAAGCTTCCGACTGGGGAAGGCAAACAGACGGATGAACGGCAAAAAATTAAAATAATATCCACACGGGATGTGCCGGGGGGGTCGACCATTGTTGAGCGCTGAATGTTTACCGGGCAAATATTTGCTGAACACAGGCACCAACGACCAACGATGTGACAGCAAACAGGCACTAAGCGTATACAAACCAGTCTAAGACACTTCTTCACCGCGAAGCGGTATTAATTATAATTTATTTAAAACAATCCGCTGTGTAGCATATTTTAAGATTTAACGCGCTGAAACATATCAATTAAAGGCCCCTGTGCGAGGCGGACCAGCCAGGTCCGGCCATGCTCTTGTCACTCCCGTTGCTCCGGATGGATGCTGGAATGCGTACGCCGGGCAGGGCGAGTATTTAAGTTTTATCATCTGATATCAGGTTATTTGTTAAAATTTGAAATTTATTTACTTTTGTCAGCGGGCCCTGTCAGGCGCCGCCATTGCCATGCGAAGGTGATGGATTCGAAAGAAAAAAAAAAGAAGACGAAGACAGAAATAAAGTAAAACACCACCGTTGCGCCGAGGTGAACGCTGGTGTGTGTCTTAACAAGTTAACAAGTCGTTAAAAGACGAATCAATCAGATATCCGGGTTCAGTCATGCTTTTCATTAAATAAGTATCAACGTGCCGGGTATAAAAATCGCCGAAAATAATTCAGAGAAGATGTGTGTTTCGGGCACCAGAAGCACCAATGGGAGCACAGCAATAGCGACTCTAGATTGAATGTTTTCAGCTCCGAGGGTACTAAAATCGGGTTACTTAACTTTAAAAGAATGTCTAGACATCGACTCTTCTTTTACTCTGTTGTTGTTGTCTTGGCTGTATTTCACTTCTCTCTCTCTCTTGGTACAGAGGCGGTCGTGGTCGCGGTCGCGGTCGCGGTCGTGGCATCCGTCGTCGTCGACGCTCGGAGTTCCGACGACTCGACGACAATGAAACTTAAGGTTAAGGTCTCTGATGTCAGAGCAATATAACACAGCTCACTCATACACACACACCAGCCAGACAAGATCTAAATGTGAGCGAGACAGTGGGACGGACAGCCGCCCGAGAGCCAAACAAGTTGATCCATTGCGTCAGATGGCGATGTGGGAGATGTTTTGGAAACCCGACTGGTTAATGTGTGTCGGGTATTTCTTAATGGGCAGGTTCCGGAATGTTTATAACACTTAATGGGCTACATTAAGGTGACAATAAAATCTTGTTCGCATATTTCTTACCTCGTTCGATACAGCAGATAGAATCTTCATCTCTTAGTTGCCAACCATATGGCAGAGCGAACGGGCTTGAGTTTAGAAGATCGTTAAATGAAGAGGACTAACTGAATCACCGACATTGACGAACAAGAACAAGTCTATGCGAAGTTCAGAAAGGTGCAGCAGATCGATGTGATTTGCCTTGAGCTTGTGGGCGGAGAAGACAGACAAAGCTTATTATCTCCTTTCAAGTCGGAATCAATCCGACTTCTAAGCAACCATTGCTTCGATTGACGGGTTTCGGCGACGACTTGACAGTCTGAGGGGCATCAGTGGGAGTAGCTTCTAGAACGACCAAATTCCAAAAGAAACATTTGGGTGAGCACAGCTATGTTCTTAGCATTTTCCAGGACCTCGAGAGAAAGATATTGAAGTCCTTGTGTCTATATGACAAGTTCATTAAGTAAATGAATACAATTGGGTACAAGAAAAGCCACGGGATGCAGAAATACCAAGAAGGGCACAATAGGTAGATTTGTTTGTCACCTCCCTGGCGGCAGTTACGAGTTAGGGATCATCCATGAATCCAGAGATGGGCAATAAGCAGAGAAATGACATTCGATTCTAGTACATCATTTGAAAATCTCACATCAACCGTCGACAGACTGCCATTGGAGTTCGATGAGCATCAGTTAATTCACTGCGGAGCTTCATCCACAAATCCCTCACCCACCATCGCAAATACTTGTATCCACGTAAGCAGATCGAAACGATGTACAAGTTCAAGGTCGTAAACGGCGTCAGTCCCTAAATATAAGTGAGTCCACGATAATCCGGTTTGAATCTGAAAAGTGTTCCTCCGCCACTGCGACTAATGACAGGCCACTCCATCTAATCCTTCTCTAATGTATTGGCAATTAGCAAGTTTCGTGGTCTGTCTCAGTCCCATTCCCATGGGCGGGCAGCTAACTGACTGTGGGTTGGAAGTGGGCGGCAGATTTGGACCATGAACTTTTAGGTTTTCGAAAGCACAGGATTATCAACCCCCTGGAGGTTTAAGAATCGCGTTAATTCACTTCGTCCTGCAGGAGGTGAGCTTTGAGCCTTAGAAACAATCGTGTGGACTGGGAAGGGTCGAAACCATCAGTATCTTCTTATACTTTGGCTGGCACCACAGTCCGGGGTGGACCTGGACCTAAGCCAACATGCCCCTCCATCTAGCCCGGTCTTGTGCTAGTTGCTTTCAGCCACGCACGTTCAATTTATTCCTATACCTGCGTGTGCCACCGTAGGCGTGGTCTTCCTTTACATGGTTGTCTCTTGGCGTTGGAGTCGAAGACTTTCTGGGCCGCAGCATTGGTGTCCATTCGAGAAATTCGAACTCGTTTGACCAGGTCGAAGTCGCTGTACAGCCCGTACAGGTCGTCGTTCAGTCGCCTCCTCCAAATATCATCCGTACATACGGGACCGAAGATCATTCGAAGGACTTTTCTCTCGAAGTAGCCGAGAATATCCTCGTCCGCTTTAGTTAGTGTCCATGCTTCTTCTTACTTCGAAGCCATAAGTATGCTTGATACAAATGTTCCAACTCTAAAGGAGCACAAAACAAAAGGACATCTCCCGAGGTCCTCTGTCCAAGGCCAGTGACAATACGGAGAAAAGGCAAACAATGAATATGCGTTAGACGTTCTCTGCCAACCTGAACCTGCATACGTGTCCCACCTCAGACAACACTGATCACAGACGCTTAATTAAATGCGTTTGCAGAAGAAAACACGTGTAATACCCTTAAACACAGCCAGGCGGCTTGTTTGCTGGTAACTCTCTTCAACTAGAGATTGATGACATCTCACTTACAGACAACAAACGACCCTCGTGCGCGCCACGACTCAAGTCATCGACCCTGTCTCTAATGCAAGACAACACAACGACAACATTTCCAGATAGTCATCTACTCATTTCACAACATCATCGTCGCATTCGCAGAAGAACGACTATCCCCGCTCCGCAACACAACAGGACATGACTAAGAAGCCAAAATGATGTCACAGAGACAATCCAAAGTCAAAGGTAACTCGAAGAAACATGGAATATGAGCACGTACAACTGCAACATCAGTCCGGCAGAGGTGACCCCACAGAAGCTCGACGAATCCATTTCCAGCGACAACACGTCCAGTCGTGGGGACGATAATGATGACATTTCGTCCAACAGTGTGCCCTTCAGGTTGGACATACGTCAAAACACGTTCTCTCCTCGCCGCGTATCGGCGCAACCACAAAAAAGGAGACGTTAGCATTAATTGACATCTTCTTGAGGTTAGCGCATAAATTTCGCTCCCGAAAGAGCGACAGCCACACCGTTATTGATTGCTCCACTTTACATTTGAGTCAATTTATTAAAGTTAATCTGAGAGCATTACTTACAAGAGCGGTCTCTGCTGCCTGTGTGTGTGTACGTGTGCCGGTCAAGCGATTAATATTTATGATGTTCGTTTTTCTTTTTGATTACGCTTCGCGTTCGTTTGTTCGGTGTTTTGGTGTTGTTATGCTCGATTTGTGCGAAATTTACATTCAACCCGTTTGAGACCGACGTCCGGGAGAGGAATCTGTTTGGCGGCGATTTAAATCATGTGCCGGGCAATATGGGATTGAAGGCTTAAGGATATTAAGGATCGCAAGCAGACGAACAATTTTGCAGTTTCAACTGGATGGACTTCCTGGCAATTGAAGCAATTTTTTTGGAATCCAAGGCATGACGAGCACACTAAGAAGTTGACTTTTGAGTGCTTAGAGTTACCACGGCTAAGCGAAAGACGGCGCAAAAACGAAAAAATGAGAAAAAAAAGTGTTGGTGACAAAAGGGAACCCTGTGGTACACCATTACGATTTGGGCATTAGATTGCTCTTGAAGCTTCGGACAGATCTGAATCTGATGAGGTCATGGAGGGACAAGCAAACGCTGTATTCCATCCACACAGGAACAGTGGTCTAACCACGAAGAGAACACGATGGTTTTGCCAACGAAGAGACAATCTCTAAAAATGATTTGTTGCGAAATACATCACGACATCACGATTTCTATCAACTTTTCACCCGTAGCCATCATCTTAACAAATATTTAACAAAAGTTTCGCTTCGGTTGCGTAGACATTCGAAGCATGTCTTCAAAAATACATACAATTACCGTTTTTGCCCTTTTCTTTAAGCATTTTCCACTTTGGCATTCCGATAAATTATCACTAATTGGAGCTAATTATTCGCACAATTGTTCGGTTGTTCCCCAAAAAACGCCACATTACGCGCCTATTAGCCAGGCACATACCGAAGAAAAGCACCATACGCTACAGTTCTGAGAAGCCACCAAACAGAGAAGCTTACCCACCTCTCACTCCCAGTCTGGCTTTGAAGCGTTGCAAAATGGGTTCGTTCCATCGATTATAGGGAGCAGTGGTGATGTTTCTTTTCCTCTCCTTCATTTCAATCACCAACTTCCATGTTCGTCTACCGGCGATATCAAAGGCGTTTTGTAACAATCGAAAACCAAAAATTAACTTTCGTCATTTATTTTGCTACCGGCGGGCAGTTGGGACGATCCGGTGAACTGAATTTCAATGACAAGCATGATTTTTAATTGTTTTGCTTTAGTTAGTGATTCATTCAAGCAAAGTGACGTCAGATGGATAAGTCTACACCTCGCCTGAGTTCAACTGAGGGTTCTTGAGATAACATGAATCAAGACCGGGGTTCGACAGATAAGACAAGAACACGATGTTTGCGTGGTTTATTCTCGGAATTCATGTATTTTGACTCCAAGTGGGTTGATAAATCGACTCACGCCATTTATCCATTAACTGCTTATCGCTCATGGAATATGCCATGAAGGGAGTCCTAGCCCAGTCCCTGTTCGAAAATAGTATCGAAAATTGAACACACTTCTTTTGAAAGCGCATGAATAATAAAACAAGTGTCAACTGCTGTTTAACGGCCAATTAGGTACTATTGACCATTTTATCAAGAAGCTCTATGATGTGGTAGTTTATGGGGTGATTTTGGTGAAAGCATTGAAAGTTTATAAAGCAGTGCTTCGAGAGATACCTATGCACACGCTTTCCTTGTCATCAGGCCTTAGAAAGAGTTTCAGGTATCAGCGAAGAAGGTACAGGCCGCAGAAGACCAAGATTAAAGAAAAAGTATTGGTGACAAAATGGAACCTTGAGGGACACTAGCGTGGAAAGCATCAACGACGAATCATGCAAACCCTCTACAGGCTTTGATTATTCCAGTCCTACGTCACAGTCATGGAGAATCAAACGAGAATGATGCATCTTTTGGTCTTTTCTAGACATTGCCTCAGCACAAGATCGAGTCGAAAGTTTATTGATTCCAAGTCATAGGCAGCAGTTACCAGAACCGGCAGGACAATTAGTAAATGATCCTATTAGGCAGGTCATGTTGTCTGAAACCTTACTCATGGGAAGAAAGCAGTAAGAACAGTTGAGTGACTAGAAGAAAAGCTCCACCAAAAGAGGGATCAGCATCACTGGTACGCCTCTACTCGCAGCTGGATTACATAGAGATGAGTCGCCATCACCAGCCTTACTCGTAAAGTCACCTTTGTGTCTCCTTTGTTGTCCGGTCAGAGCTCTACCGAGTACCCATTGTTCCCAGCTCACTCTGGAGAGCGTTCCTTTCTCGAGATTCTTCGGATTAAACGACCGTCTCAACTGCCAGACTGACATTCAGGTTCTGAGGATCCTTCACAAATGGATCCAGAATGGATGAAAGTTTGATGAGGAGGAATCAACAAGAAAATGAAAGCAACTTCAAGTCCACATCTTTGACCTCCGGCTGTGCTGTGTCAAATGGTACACTGCAGCTCACTTAAACCATTTGACACTGCGCAGCCATTCCATGAAATAACCCCTCTTTGCAGCACAGAGCCATTCGCCACACACCATTCGACTTCACTCACAGAGGGAGAATCAGAGGAACTTACTACTTAACCGTCAACAAAATCAATCGCCTTCCCGAGCAGACTGGTTTGAAAGGAAGCATTTCACCAAACTCATTTTTCCTTTTCACTTGCAATCGATTCGCTGAATGGAATTCAATACACACTCTTCCCGTTTTAAACGCTGTTATTTCAAAGAAACCTAGTTGGCGAAAGAAAAACAAACCATCCGAACGGAAAGGGAAACCTTATCCTCCATTAATCCATACGTTTGATTGAAGTGTGACATTATTAGCGGGGTGCCGCTGGCGCGCAACACTTTTTTCCGCGAAATTCGCCTTCATTTCACTCACCTTGAAGCCGACCCCAACCGGCCGGCCCCCGTAGTGTACTCATTCACACTTCCCTTCGATTCGTCGTGTGGATTTATTTATTCGCTTGTCGTCATCGCCATCTCCAACCGCGGTGGAAAAACAGACGATCAATCGATTTTCAACCTCCCGCCGCCGACGAGGATGGGACAACCAACTCACCCACCGGCCGGTGGCAGTGGTCACATCCGAAAAGACACCCGGTATCTGTTGAGTTTCTTTTTCCCATGGCGAAAAATGAGAATTGTTGTTAAATATAGTTTCCACTGACGATATGCTTCTCCGCCTGAGAGCGCGAGAGTGTGCGGTTCGAAACACCGGCAGACTGAGATGCCGGCAAAGATGTGTCGTCCCAGCGAATTTCCCTTCGCAGAGGACCAGATCAAAAAGGAGATGATTTTTGTTTGTCTTTCTATGGGACGGGGAGGAGCAATTGCGTTAAGAGCGACAGCTGCTGCGGGTGTGGTTGTGTGCCCGGAAAGGAGGATATTGACGTTTGCCAATTGACGTTTTCTGTGGGTTCTCCTTCACCTCGTGTTTGTCTTTGCGCAGTGAACAAACAGCGAAATCGGCCTTGCGGAAACAGAGAGATGAGATGAGGATTAGTGGTTCTTTTTGTTCTGTTCTGAGGAAGAAATTGGAAAATGTTGAAAATGTTGTTGACCTCCGAGGTACATACATAATTGATTAGACGACCGACTGCTGTAGGTGTGGCTGTGCGTGGGCATGCAAGTGTCAGCTTTTCAACGAAAATGGCATTCCAATGTGGACCTATATGCGCAGTTGTTAGGGCAAATAATAGGTTGTAGGCACTTGGTAGCGCCACCAATGTGACGTACATTGAGGTTACAGGCTTGGCGGTTCGGTGCATGCCACGGGTGGTGGTGCAGTTTCCGGGGTCTCCTGGCATGTAGTGATGCTTGTAATTCGGATTCATGACATGTGGGGATGAATCCAAAGTCCATGACCGGGCGCCATTTGTGAAGCTCGTGCTAAAATGAGTAGGAAGTGGCTGCCAGGTTGTTGAGGATATCATTTCAGATCTGGGAGAAACAAGACCATTTAAAGTGAACGAAATGTTGCCATTTTATGCTGTCATCTGGACGAGTTGTTTGCATTTCAATGTCAGCGCTCTAGAACTGCTCGAAGTCTTCAATCTGGTTTTAATCCAATATTTAGTAGAACGGTCATGAGGGTGGAATGCTGACTAAAAAGTAGATGCGAATTGCAGGCAATTTGATGACCAAAACCTCATTCAAACCGCACTACAGTCAACACAACAGACACTCATTGTTGCGCATCAAAATGTCGTCTACTTTCCTGGGCGGAGTGGACCAAGCATCATATTTGCGCCGACTTAAACTCATGCATCCAATGCACGTTGCACCACTTGCTCGGAGAGGAAGAATGAACGTCGTGCACTTATCATGATCCAATCCCATTGACGTCCTGCGCTGCACAGCACGTGTATCAGATCCTTTTGAAATTCTCAAAACGGAACCAACGCAGAATTGTCCCCTCTGAGAGACAAGACCACTTAGCAAAATTGGCAAACGTCGAGGACACATCAATGTTTTGCATAATGTCATCTTCATCTTCAATAGGGGGCATCTGTTGGGAGGAGTTGCCGTAATATTCATCGTTGATCCTAATATCTCACTCTGCCCAGTAACGGTGATGAACACAGTTCGCCACATTGCTTGTTCATGAAACTGCCAGTGGTTGTCAATGGCCGGTTGCTCCAGCCTGAGGCATTGACACATTAATTGCACGCTATTCCGGCATGACGGGCTATTCAAATTTAGATCAACCGCGCTACTCTCCGTTCAGGTTCAAAGGTGATCGCTCTTCAGAAACTGGTTCGGACAAGTGAATTTACAAGCTTTCAACAGTAATCAGATAAATGGATAAATTGTGTACTTCAGGCGCTTGAGAGTTTCCGAAAGAATACAATTAAGTGTGGAATTTATTTGTTGTGCCCTGAACTCATTATTCAAGTATTTATGTCAGACACGGGTATCGATTGACGTCGGTATGCAGAGGTGAATCGACGGAAAATGCAGTCGGATAACAGATAACAAACTGAGCACTGCTTACTTGAACCCAATTATTCACTCTGATTACTGATTCCGATTCAGAAGGACGGGGGTTGGTCAACTAACGACAAGGACACGTTTATTTGTTATTGTATCGTT
This sequence comes from Eristalis arbustorum, assembly GCA_916610145.1. Classification (NCBI taxonomy): domain Eukaryota; kingdom Metazoa; phylum Arthropoda; class Insecta; order Diptera; family Syrphidae; genus Eristalis; species Eristalis arbustorum. The sequence goes on along the minus strand of OU744320.1, from coordinate 26,904,988 downwards.
AATGTGTGTCGCACAAATGTCGTTACTTCCGTATGCACAATTCTGGTACAGGACTCGTGACGGAAACGACACACCGAAGAGGAGAGTGAAGTGCAGAAGAGACAAAGACATGGGAACTGACGGCTCTTATAAGAAATACATTACCAGTATCTACTGCTTTCAACGCTGACAGCAATGTCTAGATTGAATGAATTTGTAACTAGGAACGCCCTTAAAGATCATGCTAGTGACGACATTTAGTAATGGGAACAGAAAGTCGTTACAAGGTGCAAAAAGCATTCTCGTTACTCATTACCGAGTACAAACGATTCACTATAGCACCCGTTCTGGAGTGTAGACCGTCTAGGACGAAGATCAAACGTGGAATAGCTTCAAATTAAAAAATCAATTCCTTGAACCCTGCCACCACACAATCTGTCATTTAGGGAACAAAACAGAACATGAATACTCTTCGCACCCGACAAACGGGTTGGCGCTGACAATTTTGGTTAACATCCGGTTTTCGTGGGAAAGATGAATAATGCAGCAGCATTACGCCTTGATGAAGGTGGTAAACTCCTTCGTAAGTTATTGTTGAAGGGAATTCAAGTGACAATTTAACGGTCGCATTCTGGCTCCAAGAGCTTGAATTTCAATCGAAAATTAATACCCTGCATGAGGTAACAGTTTAAAACTCACAAAGTGCTAATTAAGGACACATTCTTGACATTATTCATCTGTCAAGAATGTAGGCTTTTTTATGGTCTTCAATCTGAATATAGGCGTGGAATGCTAAGTTATTTTATGGGACTGGCGGAAATATAAATGTTGGTCGAGCACGAACATTTTTGCTTCCTAATTTAAGGACTAAGCAGGTTTTGATTGGTATTTGACATTTTAATTGACTAATCACCAAAAGGTGGTAGAGTTTCGTGTAATTTATTATGTGGCTCAATTTTGCCATTTCAGTTCTGTACCCCCAATTCACAGGCAGACTGAAGTTTCACTCGGATTGACATTGGTGGAGTTCCAACTTAGAACCGCCCTCGGCAATCGATGCCACTTCGGTTTGTCAAAACAACTGGACTCCAAGAACGAAGATCATGCTCTAGACGACTCTCTTTTTTTGCTAGTTCTGCCTTAGTGCTCCTCCGGCCCGGAATCCACACTGGGACGTGACGATTAGTGCGTATTTAGGCGTTCAAACAGCACGTTGAATAGGATTTTGTTGGAGACGTTGAGCAGAGAATTACGTCTATAAATGTTGCAAGAGGTAGGATCGCCCTTTTTGTAGAAGGGGCTTATGAAACTGATATTCCAATCGTCGAGCATGCTTACTTTCTGCCAAACTGGGCAGATGATTTGATGCATGATCCCTACCAGGACATGTCCACGAGCTCTGAAGAGCTCTGATGGTAAAGCATCGGCCTTGTGGTTCTTCAGCCCTTTAATGGCTGTGCCGACTTCTCCAAAGATAGGTAGTAGGGGTTCTTTATCGACTGGAGTTGGGATTTCCTGATTCTCGATAAATCTCTCCTGCTCAGGCATCATTCCCTGTTGGTCTGTAATTTGAATACCATCGTAATTTCAATGAGTCTTAAATCTTGAGGAAAATTCGAGCCTTCTATAAAAAAGCCAAAAGCATGGCCACAGGCTTCGTAGTGGAGATCCGACGCACTTTGCAACCGATGCTACTTCAGTTTGTCAAAACAACTGGGCTCGAAACTGCTGACTCAAAGGACCAAAGTCATGCTCTACAAAACTTGTATCCCGACAGTCCTGCTTTATGGAGCCGAAAGCTGGACGATAAGCAAAACTGCAGAGCTGATTCTTGGTGCCTTCGAAAGAAAAATCATGCGTCGGATATGTGGTCCCGTCAGCGAGGAAGGCGAATGAAGGAGAAGACACAACAGCGAACTCTACCAGCTGTACGAGGGTTTGGATGCTGTCCGGAAGGCAAAAATCCATCGACTACACTGGCTCGGCTGCATCGGACGCATGGACACCAATGCCCCAGCTAAGAGGGTCTTCGAATCCGAGCCTCCTGGTTCGAGAAGGAAAGGAAGACCGAACCTCCGGTACAGAGATGAAGTCATCGCGAACACAAGACAGTTTGGTCTTGATGACAGGAAGCAGCGTGCCCAAGACCGTCAGCGATGAAAGGCAGCAATTGCTCAGGCTCGGACCCTTCATCGGTGGCCGGCCTGACAAGTACGTAAATAATGGAGGAAAACATTCTTTTTAGGTTTCAGAATTTTTTTTGTTTTCTCTATCTTCCATAGAACCTGTAAGCCTCTTCATGCAGCACAGTCTTTGCATTTGCCTTTGCCTGTGTATGAAGTATTTAGTTGCATCGACAATACCCCGGATTAAGACTGAAGAAAAGGACTCAACAAAACTGTCGAGTAAATCTCAGAAGGCATACACTAGGTAGCAACTACCATTGTTTGCCAGCTGTAAACGCCTGCAATTCCGATCAAAGTTCCAGTGGTTCCTCCTCTTGGCTGAGGGCCAGTATCACTACGGACTGTAGTGCCATCAGAAGAAGGCTCCTACACCGCTGTCAGAGAATCAGAGAAACTGGCCAAGAATGGTACTTCAATCATTATTGTTCGAATCAACCACGAACATTCCAGCTAAGGGGGTCTTCGACTCCAAGCCTCTCTGTTCAAGAAGGAAAGGAAGACCGAATCTTCTGTTCTGGTTTCTTGGAACCGCGGATGGAAGACAGCTCGGTTTTGTTGACTGCAAAACGCTCACCCAAGAATGACAACTATGGAGGCGATGATAACTAATTAAGTACGCCCACTTCACAGAAAAAACTTTCCCTTCTTAAGTGAAATATAGACGAGCTGCAGCATGTTGGGCTACTGTGTGAACATCTAAACTTTGTTCACTTATCTTTCGAATGCCAGTCGATATACGACTTAGCATTATTCATACTTAGAGTGATCCTAAATCTCAATCATCCCATGAAATGACCGATTCTCGGATGCCATGAAGATTTACCCGTTTATGACGCACCATCCTGCAACATTTTGGAACATTTCATAATTCCACATGGAGATACGCTACCGTGTGATGTCTTCGCCCGAAAAATGGACGATAAACAAAACGTGTAAACAGTCGATACACACGTCGAATATTTGGTTTTGTCTGAGCAGAAGGGGAAGGAAGAACTCTAAAAGCTATTCAAAGACATGAATGTAGATCGGGAGGCAAATATCTGTATACCAAGCCACTTGGACCAGGGGAACTGACTCGAAGATAATCTTAGTTCGATCGCACTTGACGAACAATCTTTGAGTCAATGCCTTGGTTCAAGTGGTCACTGTCTCCTGGTTTAAGATCTAGAACAAGACGGCGACCGCCTTACAAGGGCCAAGTGAAAGCGATCGCAAAAGGATTTTTTCGTGCATCTTCGCCTGCATGGTTGGCCATTAATGGATGGCAACACAGACTCTGTCCTCCGTTTATAAAGCTGTCTCCCAAGAATTCCCCGAATTGTCGTTTCTGAGTCAGCTCTTTCTTCAGAGGCTCTCAAGTAAGAGTGAAACTGGGCGGAGATAGCCCAGTTCACCTGATTTGTGTGTAAAAATAGACGGTCTATTGACAATTTCGATAGGATTTTTCCCCGAAATATCTTTACAATTATGCCAGCAAAAAATGATTACAACCAACTTCGACAAGAGAATATACATGACACATGGCAACATTATGCCAGGAAACTTAAGAAGTGCCCGGAATTCCAATCAAAAACCATATTTATTGCCGCCATCCCATGAATGGTATCTAAATTGAGTCATAATCATTAATTTCGAGATTCTTTCAGTACGACTCCTGCATCTCAATTTCGATCGGAATGCCGTTCGGTCAGCATACGATTATAGATAAACCTCAGATCATACAACTGACCCCACATTGGTTTGGGAAAGCCAACCGTGTTGTTCCGATCAACAGAAGCAGTCTATTCCAGTGCGTTACCGAGCAGATAACAATCGAAACTAACGACAGACACTAGTCCCAACTGATCATAAATTCGATACGCGAATGTGAACCCGAAATAAAAGAGATAAAGAACCCATTCATGAGTCACGAAATTCTTCGGCCACCAATTTAATAACCCCCCGCTGGAATTCGCAAGACGAGCCATTAAGACTTTGAAATTGGGAAAATTAAATCAATCGGACTCATCAGCGATTCATGGTTGCTGATGGCTCGTTGCGCGAGATCATAAAATCATTTCTTCAAGTGAAATTCCCAAGGCAATTATGAGCGTACACTACAGTTTTCGTGGGGAATTCCGTGCTCTGCTCGGGCTTATAAATTATTAAAACTACCATCCACCGGGCCATTTGGCGATGAAATTCCTTCAGGACTGTCCAGCTGGCACTCGATCACTAGCTGGTCGTGAGAATGTGCCGAGAGCTGGGGGAATTTTTAAGTGTCTACTCGCACTGCATTCCAAGCCTCGGGCTGGGCACCTCAGCTCACTGTTCAGATGAATTTACATATTGACTCTCGTTAATTCACTATTGACACTTGCAACAATGTTTTCGCCAATAGTCAACACAATCGACACTGAACGGGCAAATATTTGCGAAAGGGCTTAATGGCGATACACAGCCGTCCGATGGAAAACTGTTCTGTCACTGTTGTACAATCATCGCATGCACTTGAGATATCAATTAAACACTGCAGCTCCGGCCTTGAGCTGCAGGCCCTTTGGCCTATTCCATTTTTCTTGACATTTTCCCCCCACTGACAAGTGCAATACTAAGTGCTTTACACTAATTTCACAAAGCTAAGTCGATTATCTGAAAGAGCTGATAAGATACAATGTATACATGGTTTTAATTTGTCTGTGGCAGTGGCTGTGGCCCCTATGCGCCACGATAATGATGTGTGTTGTTGCTGTTTATTTTGATTAGAAGCACACAAATGTCTCCTGGGGTCAACAACTGGTAGGCGCTAAGGCGATAGTGGGTGCAAAATATCGAGTCGTATTTAGCGATGACGACGCAAACCGGACGACAGTCTCGGCTGTTCACAAGTGGTTATGTGCATTCGTGTCTACATTTACAAGACGCTGGCGGCAGAGGTTGGGGCAGAGGCTGGCGGACTGGCTTATTTCAATATTTTCCGTGTGACTCTCATTCGATTACGTAACGCAGTTTTTAAGTGATCCCAGGAGAAGCTCGATTAAGTTTGTGATAACCTCAATTTCGTTCAGTACAAATCGGTCAAGGGTGCAGTACCGTCAATCATTTCTTCTAACTGTCATGAGGACAAGAAAAACACCCTTTTCACATCATGGATGGTCTCTTTGAGAAACGGACCGGAAGTCATTATTCTGATTGAAAGATGTGATCACTTCCGCTATGAAACTAGGGCACATGCACTTATTGAGAAAATGTTGTGCATAATACTTTGTTGCGTTAGATTGGAAAACCATCACATGCTAGATAAGATACAGTCATGAGTACCGTCAAGTGGGCAAACGCAGGTGTTGTCTGAATTGCAGTGACGTTAGACGGAAGACTGGCGGTAGGCTCTTCAAATGGCTCGCAATGTAGTTTCGTTTAGACACCTCCCTTGATAATCCTCAACAAACATGTAACAGCTACATTTGAACGAAAAGCTAGCCCACGGTTGTTGGCAGCGATGACGGTGTCGCTTTTAAAACGATTGATCACAGGCCTGTAGTGTGAGACACATTTGATCTAATTTTTCCCATTCCGGGTAGAAGGCTTGTGGCTTAGAAGATTGCCGCAGGCCTGGTCCGGAACTGGTCCATAAGCCGCTGATTAGGCCTTAATTACAGTTTAAGTCAAAGCGATGCGGACTATTGATGAAGATGATGCTGATGAGGGTCAAAGATGAGTTTCTCAACTTTGGAGCTTGGGCGGACCACTAACAACTAACTCTGTACTGTATCGGTACATCTCTCTTGAATTCGAACTGGAAGCTATCCCCCACCCAGCATACAACTGCAAAGGAATGATAATGAAGGGGAGTTTTATGTTTTATTCAAAGGCCTTTGCGTATGAAAGTGGTACGGACCACAGGTTAAGAATAGCTGCTTCAGCAAATTGAACCATGTTCCGATGGCCAACTGATGCGACTTGAGGTAGGTTGATGGTGATGACCGGCATAGCTAATCGAAGGCACACTTGACATCATAGTGCCCTTTCGCCACGACTAAGCTCGTGCATGTAGTCGAGTTCTTTCGCAGGGCTGCAGTATGACACTGTTCGTTAACACCTCCCGTCACCAGCTCAAGTCGCTATGAAAAAGTCCAGTACTTCTTTCCTTGGCAACGAGTATGACGGGTTAGGTTATCAGGTTGCCTTCCCACTTAGACCATTGTTGTTCCATTGTGATACTCAGTGCGGTTAATCTAATCCCAACGGCAAATGGTGACTGGACCAGTTTTGAAAAGCAGGTAAACGCATATTAACTTTTGCTTTCAGTGGAGGTCGAACCTGGGACTCCTAAGACCAACGAGAGACACTGGCGCCTTGGTGATGGGTAAATGTTAGAATTGGGCCTAGCTCCGCATCAACCACTCGTGTTGTGCGTACTATTATCCTCTCACGAGTGGAAGGGACCTACAGTTTTGTGCCGAATCCGAACGGCCAGGTTTGGAAGCTTTTTCTTGACAGGAATACTCTCTTTCAGCATTGTTAGTGACTCGAAAGAGGTGAACATTATTTCTGTCGTAGAGACCAGGGATCGAACCTAGATGTCTAGGTTCAAGTGCGTTGGAGTCAACGCACATACCCACAATGCCATGGGCCAACACAACGCCACAGCACGACCCAGAGTGGTTAAGCAAGGGATACCGTCCTGGCCTTCTAAGGGCTGTAGCGCCTCCGATATTATACTATTATATCGATTTTGAAAAGCCCATCAATGTGCGGAATTTTACATCGCTTGAATGACGAACGCATCTTCGCGGGATGGATGCTGTCTATTATTTGAACATTTGGAACCGTGTGGATTTTGCGCCACCGGATCAATGGTATCAACGATAAAGCACTCCTCATCAACAACAGTAGTAACGAATATTCAATAAAGTACCATATAACGAAGCGTTACTGCTCAGTAAATATCGTTACTATTATGATATCCTCATCGTCAGCATCAGTGTGTTAACAGTCGCATATGCCATACCATATTGGACGTACGAGAGGTACATAGCATCAGATTACACCACGGAAAGGGTATTCCATCAAACCGTACCCATGCGTGGTTGATTGTTGCCGGTATAGTATTTTAAGTGAGAAAGCAGATTGTTGTTTGTGACTTTGTGTGCACACTATGTTGTTTAGCTGCGCACTTGGGTACGGTTTGATGGGTTGTGCTGTGTGTGCGGTATCTCGGTATATTTCCCTTGAATGCGAAGAGCGTATTTACAATGAACATACTAACAAAATGTATGGTTGAGTACTGTACTGCAGTAGTACGGCTAATTTTTGTACGCATTTTGTGATCTTTCATATGATCAAAACACTTGGCGTGTTTTTTCATTGCCAGTCGTTAAGTGTTAGGGAGACAATTTTTCCAGTTGAATATAGAGTTTCTATTTGAAGCACTAAAACCAGAAGTGTCGTATAACAAAATAGATACCGTTTGTTGATAGTAACGAAAGTAACTAGTACCGATGTTAAAGCAACGATTATTCAAATAAAAAGTAACGAATAGATGCGGATGCCTAATTTGTAGTTACTGTACCACCGATCATGATACATTCAGAGTTGTTTTTCCTTCTTAAAAGATCACGGTTGACTAGGCCCAGTGCGCCATGTGATTCAGAGAAACTGAAACCTCAACAACATATGTATTGACTTGTGTTCACGAAGTTAGTGTTCCGTTCGGATCCGTGTCGGATCACGCGTGTGTTGGCATTCAGATCCTGAATCATTGCTGACTCTAGTTCTTCGGAAATATATATGCACCTAAGATAAGATCTTCTTAGCTCAACGATTAAGTTACAACTGACTACTGCACCTAGTGTATGTCTGAGTCCCCGGCATACTCTCCTCACCTAGTGTGACAACTTTCTATTTATCACCCTGTGTTACCACGCACAATACTCTCTTGATCGAAAACGTGTGTGCGCCATCGATAACAGCAAACACTCTCATACTGCCCCCGAATGTAACTCAACACCCGCCTAATCAAGGTTAGCGAGACAGCAGCGAGAAGGAGAGGGTGAAACAAAGCTTATTGTCAGAATCCAGACACAAAATGACACAAGTAATTGGCGGCAAGAGAATCACTGCCAATTGAACTTTGGACCGCAGATATGAACAGTGCGTAAGCTATGAACGTTCGTGAGGCTCTGATAAACGAAGTCTTCTCCCTCGATCCACGATCGAGTGGAGAGGGTCAGTCTAGCCCCCCAAAAAAAAATGGCTGCAATTCTATCGTAATCGTCACGATGCCAGACTTTGGAATCAAAAGAGATTGTTTTGTACTTGAAATTGACGTGCTGTGCTCGCTCGAAGTTGAATTGTGCCGAGAGTTGACAAAATCATCGAATGACGAGGAAAATGCCTGTGTTTTATGAACAGAGAGATGAAATGCCACTTGACACGATTAAAGGGATCTCTGTTGGCGTCAGGATTTTGGGAATAAGTGCGTCGGCTCGTCCGGCGAGTTTCGGCACAACCCCCTTCAGTCTTTCAGAAAACTCTCAAATTTCGCCATTTGAAATGAAACAAGTGCCGACCGAGCACTCCCAAGCGACCTCGTTTGCCTTGGCTCCAATATTCAAGCATTTTCAAGCGAACTAGTTCAGTTTGTGCAAGTGGAAGTTACGAGGAATAATACTCAGTTTTCCCCCACGAACTGAATCGCCACTAGAACAGGGTCGAACCGAACATTTTGAGCATTTCCGAGGAATGCTCAGTTGGAAAACCAAAAGCAAGGCGCACAGATTAGTGAATCCAGTTCTCTAAATAATCCAAAGCCTCTGCCTTGAAGCACGCCTCACAACACAACCGTGTACGAACCACCAGACAGACCTTCGCTGTGCTCATTTTCGAAACTGCAGCTAATTTATGCAAATCTCTTCCACCTGCCCGCCATCAACATACTAAACAAATGACCTACATCAAGTGGAACGCCAGTAAGCCTCCTCTACTTCACACGAAGCCCGATTACATTGTATCTGCAATTAAAATTCTATCAATCCAAACCGGCTGAAGTGTTTGAACGGTTGCCCCAACCCGATCACACTCACCGCAGCCATGGGCAGTTCATACTTGAGAGCCAGTGTGCATCTGGCACAAGCTCTGTTTTCATCTAATAACAACTTTATTAACATCAATCCGAAGGGAAAGTATTTCGTTTAAATTGAATATTTATGAGATATCATCAGGGTTTTGCTTTCGTGTTTTTTTCTTTATTTCAGACCGTTCTCAGACTCCCCTCGTGAGCTTGCTGAAAGGGGAACGGTCTGCTGTACGTCCGTGTGCACATCGATGTCAATTTTGTTGGAAGAAAATGTCAAGAATTCACAAAATGACATGGACATAATTTGACGGTTTTACGTAAGCAACGGCAGAGTAGACACAGAGACAGCGAGGGAGAGTGAGAAATGTACTGACAAGCGGGTTGGGGTGGAATTGGAATTGAAACTCAGTGAAAAAGTCAGCAGGCGGATGCAAGAGAACACTTCGTGGGGTGGTTGGCGCTATCAGGAGAAAATTCCTCATTTCTCGTCAGTTGAAGTTTGTCTGACGATAAATTGTTTGTTCTTATTGCTCATGGGCAACATGATGTACATGCACTGACTTGACTGTTCAAATTGGCAATGTATTTCGGATGTTTTTCTGATTTTTTTTTTCGTCATTTTTTTGAGTCGGAATAAAGTCTCGAACTCAGTTGGGTTTGTTTGTGCATGGATTTTCGATCGGCTGCATAGTAAAGAGGGTGGAATTTGTTGTACAGGAGCGACTTCTAGTTCTGAAGGCAAGTAGCATGAGTCGCATTTTTTGTCATCTTTAAGAGAGTGATTGGGTTACCAATTGGAATTTTTTATCAAGTACAGTGAATTTTTGTTTCGAAAGAAACACGAGAACTATGGGCCAACACTTTTGTGGATGTACTCAAACGTATGAAAGGACATTCGTTTTGTGAATTTGACTGTAAGTAACGAGTTCCGTGATAAAAAGCGTGTTCTGTTAGTTCTTTGATTTTTCTTGTCTAATAGATTTTTCATGAGCTGAGAAAACAATGCAAACAAACTTTTTTGCAGCCACCGAGCTGAGCACGATACTGAGGCACACAACACAGGGACGCGGTTCTCAAGAGTAGATGCCGAAGGCCTGCGTGGAATGATGTACGTTTGTGGCACCTCCTCATGACAAACCTGTATCCAACCGTACAGACAATGCAAGTAAAACTGCAAAGTGGAAGCCAATGGCTGTACAGCGACATGCGTGTAGCTATGCGTCTTCGGATTCAATGCTTAAAGTTGTTGGGTCATGAAGAGTTCATGGACATCTTGAGGAGTCTTCGCCGTCGAGCCTGAGAAACCTGTGGGACAGTGCTAGAGAGCACGTCCACGCACAAGGTGGTGCACACGAGTCGAGGGCGACCCAAGCCGGTTTGGCGTGGAAAACTGGAATAGACAACTGGCGAGACCCCGAACTGGCGGGACACGCAAGGTGGGTGAGACCCAGATCCACTTTGGACTGCGGCACCCTCAAACGAAGAAGTAGTCGAGTGTCGATACGGATTTGAACTGCTGAACGTTTGACTAGCTACGCCAACTTGACCAAATGTCGTGCTTTTTTTCTGTCTCCTTTGAATTTTTGGGGTGCAAGCGAAAATTGGGAGCACACTTAAACCATTGTTGGTCTTTGTTATGCTCCGTGCCTTTAATTCGATCCCAGCGGCAGATGTTGACTGGCCCAGATTGTAAAACAAGATAAAAGCATATTGCCTTCACTGGGATTCGAACCCGGGACCCCCATAACCAAGCGCAGTCAAGAGGTTTTAATAAGAAAAAAATGCATAATTGACCTAATCTCAGCGAAGTCTGAGCTCTAGCAGCCCACGAAATTCGGCTAATTCATCGAGATTCCAGTTTCGATTTAGAACGTAATTGCAAACAAAAATTCCAACGACGCATTTCTAGAGAAAAACGAAGCATCAATTACTGGTTCCAGGAGCTCGTAATCTTTTCAATTCCTCAGCTCATGGACGTGATTACGTAACGAAGGTTGAAATTAGGGAATCCTGATGCACGATGGGAGAAGGGGGAGCACAAGAATTTGTGGAAATTATCTCGTGATTGATAGACGGACGAGAGAGTGATCGTGAGGAAGGTATTCGTACCAGCGTTACCACAAGTTAAATTATCTTTGAGTCCCAGACACTTAAAAAATGAGTAATTTTGAAAATAAATGAGTCCCAACAAAGACTTTTGATAACGCAATGCCTTCTTATGTGAACAAAGAAACTAGTATGTTTTTTCTGTTTGAGGTTTTGATACTACACTGGAGTACTCATACTCAAGACTGATTCATTCTACAACCAGGCAGTAACAATTCTTTCGGAAGGCCAGCAGAAGGATCTAAGATAAAGAGAATACAGCTCTCACCACATCAACGCCATCCGAACAAAGGCGGGACAGTGACAGAAGAAGTGCTCTGCCGTGTCGCCGTCCTCTCCACAGGCGTCGCCGGTGGCATCTTGGCTTAAACTGAACACATTACGGCTTGAAGGCACAGTTTGTTGAGTGCCTGCCCTTAGTTAGTTGGTTATTCCATACGGATCACAGTGAATGCTGAGCTAAAATGCTTAATGCTTGTCACCATATGACAACAGCACTGAGTATCACAATGGACCAGCAATGGTCTAGCAACATCGCTGGCAGCCCAATAGCCTTTTTAAGTGCTTGGCAAAGGTGTAGTGGCCCGTTATTGCGCAGGTAAGTCGTCTGCATTTCTTACAGACGTTTGGGAGCAACCGCTTGATGTGCCTACATCCTGAAGAGTTACGCCATCTCCGATTGTGTTCTCGGGAGGCGCAACCGTCAATTGAAATCCTAACCACAGACACAGGTAGTCCGAGCACACGTTCAGATCCTGTGAAATTTCCTCTGATCCTTGTCTAGCAAGTCATTTACAGCGATTCCTTGGTGTTCAGGTATCCAGATGAGTTTCAGTGAATTTCGACAAGCAATCCTGAACTATCTTGCAAATGGTTAAAGGGTTGAAGCACAGCCCGAAAGCACAATCGCAGGAGACTTCAATGATTTTAGAGCCATCCGTGAAGATGCGACCACATTCCTTTCCTGCAGCGAAGTCTTGCTAGAAGTAATTCAGGAATGCAGTGCAGTACATTTTTCACATATTGCAAAGTTATGGAAATGGGAAGTGTGAAATAAGGTAATATTAGGTGTTAGGATGATTGTGTTCATGAAAAAATTGAGTAAAATCTAAAAGTTATGAGTTCCCGAGTCTGGCTAAAAAAATGTGTCCCTTTGACCCTATAGAGTCCCTGTGGTAAGGCTGATTGGTACCACCCAATTTGGCAAAGCCTCAGGTAGTCAGGAATTGTGAATTTAATTAGGTGGCGTCGAATTTCCAATTTGACGTGGTTAGAGGACACAGCAGATTGAAATGAAAATTAGTTTTGCCTGAGCTTGTCGGCATTGAAGAGCAACACTCAAACACCAAATTGCACTGGGAAGACATCGGCGAGCAGGCGTTTGACAAACCCCTGAAATAAATGCACAAGGAGAAACCAACAGACATGCCATTAGGACAAGGGTCACCAAACATATCTTCAACTTGGCCAGATTTGCTTCACAGCAACATTTTTTCGCATGACACACACAGTAAGCAGCGGTTTCGCGCGTGGTAGCTTGAACTTGAGCTTGTCATCGAGCACACCGTAGGAATGAAAAATACTAAACACAACTCAGCAGAATTCATGAAATGCGTAAGCGTCTAAATAATTTGACCCAATGACAGAAAAACAAAAATCAAGCTGAATTTTGAAGTTCGCACAATATTTCGAGAGATCACAGATCATTTATTACAGTTGAACAAAATTAACAAAAAATTCCTCAAATAATCGACGAAGACACATTGATTGATGTATTGCGTAGAAGGTACACTCTTAAATTTACATAGACTCGCAGAAAAAAAAAATAATTAGAAGACGAAATCAAGTAGACGAAAAGAGGAAGATAAACTTGTTCCTCACCTGTCTAATTAAATTTTCTGTTTTAACTATTTTCAGATTCATCACTTCGAATCGTTGGTCGCGTTCGTCACTTCCCTCTGGTCTCGCCCTCAGAGGTGAGTGTATTATCTTCTAATTATCTTCTGTTAGTCTATGCCTCAGATAAAGAAGAAACCACGAAAACGAAAACGAAAACATACGAAGATGTATCTCATCTAATGAGATGTATCTGGTAGGTTTTTGTATCTGCTTCCTTTACCTTGTTGTACTGTTAAGGTGTCGTAAGTGAAATGCTGTTGATTCTCTCAATTGATGTATAAACAAATCCAAATGTTTGCTGCGGCCGTATTAATCATTTCATATATATCCTTTATCTGGTTTTGATTTGATCGAATACACGTTCGTTTTAATTGATGTTTGGCAATCAATTTGAATCAGATCACTTTTTTAATTGCACTTTTCTTAAGATATATAGGATTTATTTATTCCCTTTTTTTTTCAATTTAATTTAACTACACTTAATACATTAAATACACGAAATATAACAACATTCTTTTAAATATTTTGATTTAATTTAGACTACACATAGATTCAATTTTAAACACGATTTGAGGGAACTTTTTCTTGTTTAAGTGAATATTTCTTGCAAGAGTGTGGCGGGGCTTACTCCTAGATTGAGGAACACTTATTCACTTGGACACATTCTTTGGATGGCATGCATCGTTTCATTATTTTATTTGTACACGTACTGATTTTTGTTTGTTCAAATGAATTCATCCAGGGACGGCGTTGCACCGAATTGATTTGCTTGACAAGTTGGTCGTGAAAATTTCAAATTATGCTTTAACTTTTGATTCAGTTTAAAGTGCTTCTACAGGTCACACCGCTTACTTAGGAAACATTTACTCCGTGTTTAGTTGTAAAAAAAAAACAAATGCTTTTCTGGTTGGTTTTTGGTTCCAATTTGCCGAGGGTAGTGTTTGTTGTTATTTTTTTTTGTTGGTTGGCTATATCCCAAGGAGGTTGCTTATAATATTTGGTATATAAAAAAAAATATTTAACTATCTACAAGTTTGTACATCAGTTTGTGTTGAAACCAGTTGCAGTAGATTCCCCGTGGTGTGTGTATATATAAGAGGGTACAAATATATATTATTTCTTTTTAAGCTCTTTAGATGCTATAAATTCCGTTTGTACTTTTATTGAAGTTCTTTTGTACGATAAAAAAATAAATATATTTAAATTTTCTGTATCAGCCATGTGATAGGTGCTCTGAAATGACAGGTACAATTTCGATACATGTATTTTTTGTCATTAAAAAAAAACAAACAAACATTCACATCACATAGCATTTTTTTTTTTTTTTTGTTTCTGATCGTCAAAGTTGATCGCGAAACAAAATGTGTGGTGCTTTATTTTTTCGTTGTTGTTACGCGCGCAAAATAAGAACAAAATAAAATAACAATAAACCACCAAAGTGGTAGTGACTGACAAAGTTTAGGTTTGCTCTTTCCTTGAGAAAGCTGTCGATAGAAGAAGAAAGAGCAAACTACAGAGACGAGGTGAATACGACGAACGAGCAAAAAAAAAGAAATGTAATCAAATGAACAAGATACCCGCGTGGCGGCAAATTAACGTAAATTAGTTAATGATGAACGCGCTAATGCAAGGCAAAAGAACAAATTTGTTTTGACGACAAAACTAGATCAACTTGTATCCCGGCCTGTATTCCACAAGTTGAAGCAATTCCGATGCTGTTTTGATATAATCTTTTTTTTTTGGTTTTTTGTACACTCTTTTCCTTTATCACACTTTGAACTCATGGATTATTTTTAGAGGGTAAAGCGACACACAGCAGCGTTGAAGAGAGCGAAAAGAAAAAAGAAAAGAAAAATACAACCACAACAAAACTATTTTGAGGCAAACAACAATTGGGAATTCTTTATATCTCGCAACCATAAGCACAAATCATATCAGGTTTGATGCACTTGTTTCGGGCACTTGATTTCTTTGGGAGTTATTATTTTTTGGGCAGCTTGTTCGCTTCTTCTTTTTTTTTTTTTTGGTATTTGTGAATGCACAACGTCAACACAAAAAATTTGATACTCCCGACGACCGATACCGAAACGAGGAGAACGCTCGAAATAAGACAACAGAAAACAAAAAAAAAAGAATAATAGCCGATATGAACAAAATGAGGTGAACTCTTTCCCTCTCACTTGGCAAACGAAGTACGGGGATAGGGAATGACAAAAAAAAAGCCCAAATGAAGAATAGATTGACACTACACCGCACCGTAGTCACACACCGTCCGCGCGTAAAGCGCCTCCGCATCGGCGAAAAAATAAAGAATCACACACACCAGAAATATAAATTAAAATTAAAAAGTAGTGACTAGCGCAGAAAAAAAAAAGCGAAACCGAAATAAATTTATTTAAACAACAAAAAAAAAAGTATAGTACCGAAAAAAAAAGAAACCAACAAACTTAAGTATACATCCGATGGATACTTTTTTTCCTTCTTCTTCTCTTCATACACTGGGAGAGACCCAACAAAAAACTGAACAGAAATCTAAAACTCCGACGAACCGACGTTGTTTTCTTGCGGCAGTTATCCGCAGAATTTCAATTTGTATACTGAGTCGAAAAGCGACTTCAAATGATTGGCGGAGTGTCGTCGAAAAATTATTTGATTTTTTTTCCTTCGTGTTGTGTTTTTTGTTTTTGTTTTTTTTTTTGCTTGTTTCTGTGCTGCTCACTGTTGTTGTTGTTGCTGTCGTTGTCGTAAAAGAATCGAAATAGAGTATAAAAAAAATGTATCTGTAGTACACCCGCCCGACTGCTTATACTATTTCTATTCGCTCTCTCTCGGCGGGCACAGCACTCTCGCTCTCGGTGGCAAAATTTCTCTGACTGGCTGGCAGCAGAGTTCTCTGACAATTTAGCTGGTTATCATGACATGAGACTCAAAAAAAAAAACCAAAAAAAAAAAAAAAACACACAAAAAAGCTGATTTCCACACATTCCTCTCGCTCTCCCAATCTCTGACAGTCTCTCCAGCGAAGAGAGCACTCATATCTGTTCGGCGGTAGGTCACAACACAACTCACTCAGAAGAAAAGTAAACTTTGCTACAATGTGTAAAAGATACTTTGTATTAGCGAGTCACAATAAATTAATTCAGTTCGCCTCCTCGTGAGACAGTGCTTCTCTCGCTCTTTGCCAGGCAAAAACACAATCCACAAGTGTGCTGCCGCTGCTGTTTCTGTTGGAGCAAAGCTCTAAGTCCAGCGAAGGCAAAAGCTCCGTATCCGCCTTTTTGGGGGGGCATCTTCTGCAAGTACCTTGTGGCGAGGGGCACACCTCTGCCAAGTACGAATTGCCCTAAATTGTCGGGTGTCCTCGGTTTCTGGTTAGGTGCATTTTCTATGTACCCACAGTCATCCTCTCCTCCCGGTGGCGTTCGTCCCCGAAATGCTAAGTGTTTCGGTTTTAATTCATTTTTCTTATTTATTTTATGTTGTTGTTTTTTTGTTTGCCTCTGTTTGCCTCCATTGGAATTTTAAATCGAATTGAATTACATTAACCGTAAGGTACATCAATTGAAAAAAGCACACAGAATAGCAACACAACTGAACTGAACAAAAAAAATTAAAGAATCTCTGTATCTCGGCTGTTGGCTTTCGGTTGCGATACACCATACAGTGATCTTCACTTGAATAATTCATCGTATCTTCTTTGGCTCCTCTTTTATTTGCTTTTATCTTTCATCCCAATTTATTTGGATTTTTTTTTATAGTTTTCTGTTGTGAGTGTGGTTTTCGTTTTTTTATTGGAAATTATTTATATTCAAGTGAAGTGTGTGAAGTTCGTATTTTTAGAATAACAATTGTTTTGTTTCATTTGACAGTTGGCGGTAAATTTAATTAAGGATAAATGAGATTTCATTTTCTGCGTAGGATTCTCGCGTATGTGCATGCTTGTTGCGCTGCTGTTTGTTGACTGGTGTTGGGGTCGGTGTTGGGGTCGGTGTTGGGGCCGGTGGGTGGGATGGGGCGGTATGAATTTGCGTGTGTTTTATGCTGCGCCTTATTGAGATCGAATGAGGGTTCAATTTTAATTCGAATGAACCGAATGGCTGTTGCATTGTATTGATAGTTGACAGCCAACGTAAATTCGTATCAACGAATGTTACGTGCAATTGGGGCGGGTTTTTGCTATTATATGAATTTTGCGACTGGTGCATATTTGATTAGGTACGCGGAACCGCAAAGATAACCGAATTAACCACAGGCCGTCCACATTAATTTGAAATGAAACTGGGTCTGCTTTGCATCGAAATTTGATTGATAATTTGATTTTATGAACAATTCAGAAGAATTCCTTGCAGCTGGATGCTGCAAATGAGGACATGGGAGCTGAGCTGCTTATCTCCTTTGTCCGCACTTTGTCGCATCGTTTGGGAAGGGTACGGCGGCATTCATTGACTAACTTAGCAAAGAGGCGGTCTAATTGTCGACGAAAACGGCACCGTCCGGCATGAATTTATTCAATTGCATGGTAAATTGCGTGGATATCGCGAATTTCTGCCAAGAAAATGGTTGCGTGGAGGCATACACTCTGATGGACAGCTCCTCGCCTAGGCGTCTTCTCATTTCCGAGACAAAGCTTACGTGTACCACTTTAGCAATACGGACGCAGCTTATTTGGAGGATGGTGCGACTGAAGCTGTTGAACTTGCCGAAGCATTCTTCTACTTCGACTTGACCAGAGCTTAAAGAAGGGACGACGAGTCCAGTTTGTCGCATCATCTGCTGCAGCAAGCTGAGGTAGAATGGGAGCCGAATTTGTCGAAAGAAAGGCCATCGGATTCTCGACTCAGATGGACGAATGGACAACAATGCCCCGGCCCGGAAAGACTTCGACGCCAACTCCGAGCGTTGTCCCTCGCTAAAAGAGGGCAACGCTTCCGGTGGCGAACACAGCTAGAAGGGGACATTACCGGGCTAGATGGAGAGGCATGATGGCTAAGGCCCAGGTCCACCCCGTACTGTAGCGCCAGCCTACAGAAAGCTAGCGACATGAAGCACAATTGAATCAAGTATGTATCACATTCTTTGAAAGGAAACAGAGAAGAGAACCGGCTTCTCAAAAGAATAAAGAAAGTAAGTGCACGAGAAGCGCGCGGTCAAAAAGATGGAGAGGTGTTACAGCAGGAAGGAGGTACGAAAGTTCTACCAAAAGGTAAATCCGGAAGATATAGACCTCGGAAAAATGGACAACTAACAGTAGAATCGCAGTCGATGCTGAGTATCTGGAAAATCACTTCTCAACAAGAATTCCGACCTTCCCACCTAGACGAAGTGAAGATAGCGATATCTAAACTGAAGTCGAACAAATTTCCTGGGGCCCAGGGAATGTTCGCGGAACTGTTTCAAAAAACTGGAGATGATCTACTTGGGCGCATGCACCAGCTCATCTGTAAGATATGGTCGGAGGAAAACATGCCCGATGAGTGGAGTGTTCACAAGAAAGGATATCCCTTTAACTACGCCGAGTATAGAGGGATCAGTCTCTTTAACATCGCGTACAAGATCCACTATGCCGTTTTGTGTGAACGCCTGAAACCATTCGTCAACAACCTGATAGGTACGATTTCAGGCCGGGGAAGTCCACCAACGACCAAATATTCACACTTCAGCGGTTCTCGGAGAAGACTCAGGAGATTCAGATCGACACCCACCATCTCTTTCTCGATTTCAAGGCCGCATATGGGAGCGTGCATGGAGGCGAGTTATACAACGCCATGTCTAGTTTTGGAATTCCTGCCAATCTCGTCAGCTTGTGCAGGATGACGACGGAGAACTCTCGCTGTTCCATCACGGTCGGAATCGAACTCGCCCAGACATTCAGCGTTGAGGTTTTAGACAAGGCGACACTCTATCGTGTGGCTTCTTCTATACCATACTTGAGCAGAAACGTAAATACCCGAGCCACGATCTTCCAAAAGACTGTTGAAATGCTAACTTAACGCGGACGATACTGACGTGATTGGACGAACACAGCGAGCCGTCAATGAGGCGTTTTGCGGGCATTGAAGCGACAGCGGCTAATATGGGTCTATCGGCAAACCATGGCAAAACAAAAGAACATGCTGTCATCACGAAAGGACGCACAAGATCGATGTCTCGGAGAGAGCATCACAATGGACAGCGGAAACTTAAACGTGGTCAAGGACTTCGTATACCTCAGCTATGCACTACATATGAACAAGGATACCAGTACAGAGATCGAGTGCAGAATTACTCTTGCCCATCGCTCCTTCATTGGGCTCAAGAGGCAATTGAGTAACAGAGCCATGTCTCGAAACACCAAGCTGACTCCAATAACAACACTCTGATCATCATTGTCCTGCTCTATGGCCTAGAGACATGAACGCTGTTGAAAGCGGACGATGAAGCTTCTGAGTGAAAAGTTCTGCGCGCGATCTTTGGTCCTGTGTACGTTGATGGCATCAAGAGGAGAAGAACGAACCTCGACCACGAACTTTACAGCCTTTAAAACGGCATGGACCTAGTTAAACGTCTTCGGATCCAACGCTAGGTCCGTAGACCGGATTGACACCACAGCTCCTGCCCGAAGAGCCTTCGATTCCGAGCCATTGGGACAATGCAACAGAGGACGTTCTCGAATGAGACGGCGCACACAAGTTGCCACCTCAACCAAGATCTCGAGGATCTTCGAGGACGTCCTCTGTTGGTGTGCGCAGTTCGAGTGAGCTGGCAAAAGATAGTGCTGCTTGGAGACGCATGTTGGTTGAGGCCCAGGTCCATCCCGGACAGCAGTTGGGTGCTGCTGCTGCTGAAGAAGAAAATGAGAAACTTCAAGCGACTGAGGTGTGATGTTGAAAACACAAGTCGAGTGCATACCTAAATGATGTAAAACACGAAAATTGTGACAGAATGCAATGCACTTCGATCCGAATGATGGTTGTCAGAGTAGATTAATATAAACTGGTGGAAGCCAAGAACTCACAGCATGACTAACCATTGGGTAAAGTCGAGCCGGCAATTTCGGTCTCCGATCAATCAAAAGTTTATTGCGCAGGTCACGCTAATAGCAGATGTCATTCTTGTTAAAGTCATGCGTTCGGAGAAAGAAACAGATCACTGATCACCGATCTGCAACGATCTCCAACCAGCGTAACGCACTAGCCAGCGTCGTCTCTAAGGTTTCAGTGACACCTTGTGGGGGTGTGAGTTGTTAGAGATTGCATTTAAAATCAGGCAATTCTCTTGACATTCAATAAGAAAGGGGACTTTAAGTTTCGCAAACTGAATCATTCATATTTTAAACTCGCAACAAATTAGCTGATGAACATCAACACCAAAGAGAAGCATCATGGGTACTTTCTAGAATTCAGCCGACTACGCAGACTATGCAGTGATTGTTCACCCTGCAACATTCCACTACTTCTCTGCGAATGAGTCCTCTTCTGCGCTTCATGCTGCTCCCGTCCCTCGCATTCTCCATTCATTCAGATTCATTTGTACACTTCTTTGGACCAGCTGAGAAGTAGATTTTCTCTCGTCCTCTCCAATTGTTTGAAATTTTCAAAACTTGAAGAGAGTGAGTCTAAAGTCCTCGGCTATATTCGTCGGAACACTCTCCGAGCAAATGTCCCATGTGAAATCTAGGATATACACATTTTGAGTTTTTATTGGCCACCAGCATACGTATGCGGATGATATAGAACGACATTCCCTAAAGCGCTGCCAACGCGAATAATGTCAAGTTCCAATGAGATGCGTCATTCGTGTGTCCACAACTCGGGAGGTGTGGGGGGGTTTATGACTTGCACTTATTTCTTCGAATTGAAGACATTTTTTATTTATTTTATTTTTGGTCTGTACGGCCTTGAAAGTGGTGGTGTGTGAAATTCGCGGCTTGAAGTGTGGCCTTCAAGCATTTGCCTACTTCAACCTTCGCACCAACAAATAAACTAACTTGGCAAATGCACATTTTCACATCGCCCTCTGAGCGTGCTTATGGTTGGCATATGACATTTTAACGCAGGGAACGTAAACTCTGCCGAATATCTGAGCACTGCCTCAGTTTTGGGAAGAATGAAATTAATTTTAATGAGCTGCTGGTTGATGAGGATATGGGTGTGAATTAAATTTATTTTCAAAAGGACAACGCCCAATGTCACACGGTTTCCGCTCGAAGTTCGACTGCTGCGTGAAAAGTTTAATTCGTGTGTGATTCCACAAAATGGAGTAAGCCACACGTGCACAGTGCACCGTCCGGAGGCTGCTGGCGTGAAATAGCAAAATTGTGACACCGTGTTCTTTTGTGTCTGATGCCCTTGTTGCTTACAGCTGCCACGTGTTTGAGGGAATCCCAAGTGTGACTGCTTGGTCCCCACCTGTCAAAAGATTTTATATTCGCATTTCCGTGGTGGTGACTCGTGGCGTTGTGGGTAAGTGCGTCGTTCCAATCGCACTTGGCCCTCGACGACTAAGTTCGAGCCCTGATCTGTGCGACGAAAGTAATTGCCACTACCCCATCTCTTTCGAGTCACTGACAATGCTCAAAGAGGGCATTCATGTCTACGAAAAGCTTCTCAAACTTGGCCGTTCGAAATCGGAAGTCGTTCGGAATAAAAATGGAGGTCCCTTCCACTCGTGAGAGGGCAATTCACAACATGAGTGGTTGATGAGGAACTGGGCCCTGGCCCTCAACGAGCTGTAGCGCCACCCATATTATATTTCAATATTAATACTCGCTTTCCTGGAAACATTGATTTTAATCGATTTTTGAGGAATATAAATATCGATAGCGAACAGGCAGTAACAGGAGTACCGAATTTCATAATTACTGTGTCCACCAACCACTGTGTCAGGAAAGGGTTTGATTGTATGTCATCACATATTTGCCTGAGAAAGGACAGACATCAATGCAGACGATACGGTTCCATATCACCCAAGATTGAGCAGAAACCAGTTCGCAAGAAAACCACCGCAAACAACCCCGAAGACCAACAGTTTATTCAAAATCGATGTCTCTGCGCTCAAAATCTTGCATCGTCGGCAATGCCATGGGAAATTAGGACTACGGGTAGGTACGAGTGATAGAAGGTCTAGCTTCAGTACATCAAGTTTATAAAGTGTTCGGTAGATGCAACAGGTGACAGAAAGATAAAGTGTTTCGCAGTAAGGACTTGCCAACTAGGAACACACTCTTTCTGTAATCATCAACCTGTCACTGTCAATTTATTCAGTAAAAGCAACATTTTCATCATGGTGAAGTTCATGGACGGAAAAGGTCTTCAAATCATACACATTTTGTACCAAAATTCAAAGAAAACAAAAAATCTTTTGTTGCATGACCACAAAGGTCCATAAAAGACCTGAAACTCTACCAACAAGCTCAATCTCTGCCCAGCTGCTTTCAATTCCTCACATGAAGTTGCTTGACTCAATTTCGTTTGCTTCCATTTAAGAAAGCAAAATTTAACGAAACTTAACGAAGCTGAGTTCTACGGTCTGTGCAGCCACCTCCTACAGCAGGTGACCACACGATATCTAACCACACTCAAATCTCCATCTACATCGACTTCAAATCGTTCACATAAAACTAGCGCCAGGTCCAGGCAAAAACACAATCACTTTCAATTTCCAGGAAGCTCTGACCCCGACAGATGCAATCGTTTAAACCCCAACTACTGCCTTAACTTCGAACTTGTCTATAAGCGAAAACAATTCATTTACTCTTTTTTATGGCCCGTTAAAGCCGAGCAGACGGAAGTGAGGTGTTCACTACCCCAATTTAAGAGTCTCTCCCCCCGCCCCGGTGGGCCATTTTTTTTTTCTTTTCATTACAATTCAATGTCTGAAGTATGCGAGAACCGAACGAGCAAGAAAAGAAACCAACGCCAGACCTCGAAGTCAAAACAGCGGCAGAAAACCAATAAAATGAAGTTACAACCCGAAGCACAACTTTCGGTTTTATTGCAATCCCTCGTAGTTACAACAATAAAAGTGAAATAATTTATTTAGATTTTTCTCCGGCACTCTTGTTTTGTTCTTTCAAGAATTTCTCGTGTATTTTCCTCTGTCTCTCGCCTCATCGAACGCCAAGGTCCTTCGCGCCGCTCTCGTTGCCTGCTCGCCCCCATCCGTTGGGGGAAAACTTACTTCCAGCACACAAACTGAATACTAATTAACAAGAAACTTAAATAAAATGCTTCTCATCTTTTTCAAAATCATCATCATCATCCACATCGTGCTCGTCGTCGCATTTCCCGGCAGCGGGGACCGGGCGGTGGCATGGAGGTGAGGAGAAAAACAAAAGAAACAGTCAGAAACAAAAGGAAGAACACATGAAAAGTCCTTGAAACACTGGAATCAAATTAAAATCGAAAAGCCCTCTTTAAATTTCACAGCAAGCCCCGTCGCCGTCCTGCCCGCTACCGGTACCTTCTGCCTCCTGTATTCTCTTGTCTTTCCATAGCCTCGTCATTCCTTTGCCTTCAGCTTGCCTTTGAGGACGTTCCGCTTCCCCTGCCTGGGTGATTCTTATCTGGGAAGGGATGAGGCCAGCAACTCTGAAGGACACCCGTCCGTTCCACCGTACCGCGCCGCCTACGCGCTACACGCATCACAGCTCTCTTACGAACATGAAACAGCATTCGATTTAATCAATTTCCACTCAAGAGAGGTTTACTTCATCGTCCACGCCACAGCAGACTGGGTTCCTCGTCTCAGCAGCCAGCCCTACGCGCCTCTCCCTTCGATCCAGAGAGCTCTGCCGCGGCAAACACTGACCTTGCTTTATTTTTATCATTTTGTGTGCCCCGCGTCAAGTCAACCCTTCTCTGATTTGGGGAGGAGGAGACCTGTAGTTGGGAGCAAATGCCTTCCACATGCTCACGCACTTGTTTACCTCGATTCTTCGTATGCGCGCCCGCTCGAAGTTTGATCGCATAACTCACAAGATGGAGCCCACTCCCCTTCTCGTTCTCTCTCACGCGCTCTTTGCCTGCCTGCCTCTCTTAGGGGAGCTTAAAAAGCTTTTCGCCGGTTAGGTGCCACCCAACAACGCATACTGATTGAGCGAAGGTGGCAACAAAGTGGCAGTTTGACAACAATGTATTCAAATGTAACCGCGGACGTCTCTCACAATACTCTGGCTTCAGATTGAGAGTGTGCGACTCTCTTAAGGCAGGCAGCCCTCTCGGCTGTCACCTGCGATGCCAGTCAAAACTCTCTTCGGAACCACCCCTATTTTCTGTATCGAAGGGAGTAGGGAACCACAATCTCTCTCAACCGACGGGCGACGATGACGGATGGGTGTGATGTGAGATGTGACGTGTGACTGGGTGTTTGGAGAGTCGACCTATGCACGTAGAGTTGTGAGGGTATGGCCCTGAATTAATCGATCTATATTGACCAACGTGCAAATGACTTTTAATTGCCTTTGATTGTTTGATTTACAATCAGATTAGTTGCGTGGCGCCGGAAGGAGATTGACAGTTGCGGCAGGAATCGCTCTCTCGGGTCCTTCACCTTTGCCATTCGTTCTGGGCGAGTTCTTTTGCGTTTCACACATCACGCAGCCTTCCGTCGTCTCTGGTTCTGCCTGCCATTCGAACGATGGAGCTTCGTGTGTGCGTTCAAGTGGTTTTATTTACCTCCCGGGTGACGTGTATGAGCTGTCGGGGCTGGGCTGTGTGTGTCTGTACACATGTGCGAAACCGTTTCTTGTATGCACAAATGATAAGAGATACGATAAATTTATCGTCAAATAAAATCGGACTTAAATACAAGGCGCTCCCTCAATCGACGCCGACCGATAGATGGACCACGGGAAGCCAGCAAAGAAGAAATAACAATTGCGAATGAATATTTAAAGACCGCTCGCCGTTGACGGTGGAATCTTTGGATTCTCCCCCTCTGTCTAGCCACGTTGGACGGACTAATTCTCTAGAACAAATGACAGCCGAAAACCAAAATTACCATCCAGAGGTGCACACTGTTCATCATGAGTAGGCACAGAGTATTGTTTCGTTTATAATTCATGTTGAAAGTCGTTACACGCTGCGGGGATGTGTAATTTGTAATGTGCGGTCGCCGAGAGAGGGATGTCATTTATGGGCGACTTTGCGTTGAAATATGCAGAAATTATTGTGATCTGAAGCTCGGGGCCCAGAAATTATGATGATTATGTACATTCACACATGCGTGTGCTGATGTGCGACGTTATTCAAATGGAACATTACCCCGTTGGGAATTGGACGGAACAGAGACGCTGGGAAGAGCTTCTGTTTGTGTTTGGAACGAGTGAGCGAGGGCGGCATGCTACAAGGTGTCTAGCACTACATGCCACTTTAATGAAGGCCGTTGATGAAGCTTTTGCTGGTTTTTGACAGGATTAAAGCAGCTCTTGAGGGGACATCCTGAAAGGGGCAGCCAATGGTTCACTTCACAGACATGTCAGCGTAGAGGACAGTTCTCAAAGTGGGGGACTGATTTATTGTATTGCGAGTGCTGAGATTAGGGGTTATGAGCAGTAACCTACCTAACTCGAGCACGAGATGGCGCACACAAGCGGAAAAGAACCTCAACCAACTTGGTGTGCGCAGCTGGAAGCAGCTGGCGAGAGATTGTGGTGGCTGGAGAGGCATGTTGGTTGAGGTTCAGGTCCACCCCGGACTGTAGTGCAAATCAAAGAAGAAGGAGAAGCAGTAACCCATTCGCTGCCCTTACAACAGTTCCTCATCGTCCTTTGTTGTATACGGACTGCACTTCGGCTGAACTCAAGACACTTCGATCCGGGTCCGAAACTCGCATTGTTTACTTCATTATCCGGAACAGGTTCAAACTAAGATCAGCGACCGCCAAGCCCACCGCCCCAGACGGATTGAAGGCGCATGAGGGCTCTTCCCTGTTTACTCCGCGTTTAGGGGGGATACTATGGCGTTCAAAGATGCCCTCCCCTGGTTCAAGAGCAGTGTGGTATACGAAATAGACATTATTATTTGTTCACGCAGGCAGTGTATGTTTTTCTCCAATTGCGGTAAGTCGCTTGACAAAGCAACTGGGGGCTTGAATCTTCGTCACATGTAGATGGCGGAACGTTGTTTCTGGTCTGTGCGCCAGAAATTCGCGTAGTACGACCTTTTTTCTTTCTGTCTCGGCCATCTGTGCCTGATAGAGCATACCACGTAACCACAGAAAAGTAGCTTAGACCGAGGAGGTCAGAAGTTAAGACACTCATCTGCATTACGACAGGACACTGCACCATTCCCAAAATGAAACTGATATTTGCGGAGCCTGCAGAGACTGAAAGAGGACCACCAGGTCACCTTCTCTGCCGTGCCGTCGACACTCGTAGTGTGAGTATTTTGAGCAAGCAGCATCAGCAGCTAAATCGCTTTTTACGAAGAGTGACTATTCACTACAGATGGGCGTTAGAACTTCTAAGAATCACTTCTAAGCATTCAATCACAGAGACAGGCGCCCGCAGTAAGGGGCAGACTTTTTGCTCCTTTGTTTACGGAGGCATGGACAATGTCAAAAGAAGAAGAAGTCTTTGGTCTCTTCGAGAGAAAAGTTCTGCTTTGGTCCTGCGTTGCGTTGAGGGTTTCTGGAAAAGACTCCACAACGACTGTAGCGATATGAGTCTAGCCAGGCGTTTACGAATTCAAGGCTTAAGATGGCTTTGACATGTAGAATGCATGGACAACACTGCTCCAGCCCGAAGAGTCTTCGACTCCGAACCAGTGGGACAACGCAATAGACGACGACCACGAAATCGATGGCTCAAGTGGAGACCGACCTCAACCAACTTGGAGTGCGAAATTGGTGGCAGCTAGCTAAGGATCGTGCCAGCTTGTTGGCTGAGGCCCACGATCACCTCGGACTGTAGTGCCAGAAGAAAAAGAAGTTTATTTGGATGCCAGCACACTAAGACCATTCGTCGTCCATTGTGATAATGCGATCTCAACTACAAATGGTGACTAGACAGATTGGAAAACCAGATAAGAGAATAGTAACTTTTGCGTTCAGTTGAGTTCGAACCGGGAAAACCCTATAATCAAGGGCAGACAATCAACTAACTGCGCCATCTAGCCGTTTTATCTCGTTGTTCAATTAATGATCCTTGATGGAGTGGGCCTCACCATCTCGCAAGTAGTGGCTGAGATGGTGAGGCCCAGCGTTTATCGGGAACGACTTCTTCCATTAGATTGATCGTGAATAGTGATGTCGCCACCTTGAAGATGGCAGTGAGTGCTTCAAGGCTCTCGAGGAGTAACCATATTTTTTCAGTAAACGTCAAGGGAAAGGACTTAACCTGACTTTTTTTTTCTTTAGGTTAGACTTTAGCATTCGTATTGGCATGTAAAGCTGTTGTTTTTTGTATCCGATTTCTAATTTAGTAAAAGAGAAGTCCGACAGATAGTCATCAACGCTAAAGCGGTGCTGCTGCCTTTGCACAGCTATCCGTGTACATTAATACATACATTTGCTTCCTTTTCACTAGGCTTCACCGTTTACAATATTTGTTTTGAAAGATTGAGAGGAGGTACATGCGCTTGTATTCACAATAACAAAACATTAGAAATATAATCAAAGGATCAAGGATAACACTAAAAAGAATTTGCTTAAAAAATCCCCAGAAATCTGAAAAAAATGTGCTAAAAAGTGACCGCTTCTGCACGACGATCACTGATGATCCCGGATTGTACGTTTAAGTTTACGTAAAAGGAAAAGACTAAGAAATTCTGTACTCACTTTAACAATTTATCGTCGCCTTGGTTGTCCGAGTAGTCGGCGCTCATCATGTCAGTCGAAGTCTCCGCATCCGATGTGGTTGAGTTGGATGACGACTTAGTGGACAGCACCGGCGATATCGCCGTGTCGCTAGCCGTCGCGGCCGGTGGTGTAAGCACAGCCAATGCGGTGACAGAATTAGGCGCTGTACCGGTCAATATATGCGGAATCATAGTGCTCGTGCCCCTGGACGCCGTTTGTGCGGCCAACACCTGCTGCGGCTGCGTCAATAGCGACGTGCCCGGAGTCGTGGTGATTGTCATCACCTCTCGACTTACGGCACTGCCATCCGGCTGCTTGCTCTCGCATTTGATCGTGGTGATTATTTGATTTGGCGCCAAGTCCCGCTTGATCGGTCGGATTATGATGATGTTCTGATTCTTTCCGTGTTGATTCATTTTAGGTCACTCTGCTTGCACATGCGATAGGTGATCGAGACTCTGGTGGACGGGTCGTGGACGAGCAGGCGGCTATACACTCGTCGGTAGTTATTTGTGTGCCTTATGTATACGGTTGATTCTTGGTTTTCAATACGTTCACTAGTTGTTTCTCAAAAAAGAATATCATGCTTATTGACTACTGATCTATGGCAGCAATTAGTTTCGCCTTTTTGCGTCTTTTTGCTGAAATCGAAGAGAAAAAAAAATATTGTTTAACAACTAGTTGATGAATTCAAAATTTAATGTGTTGATGGAAGTGGTCAAGCTCTAAAAGGGTTTAAGTGACATGCCTCGAAGTGAGCTGTTGTTATTTTTGTTTTTCCATAAAATCAAACAAATGCCCCAGTGCCGCCATAAAAATTGATTTTATTGGAAAACATTTAAAGACCAAGACAATGTGGGTTTGAGCCATTATACCAGCTGACAATACATATAGACTACTCGAGGGGACTGTAGATCAGTTAACTGGATTGATTGGCCGCCTGGTTGTGCCGATCGGCGAGAAGTGAGACAAGCGAGAGTGCCTGTCACACTTTTATAGGAAAGTTAGTTTCAGCTTTGCTTCATGTGTACTTCATGTCGTGTGGGTCAGCATAGGAAGTGGCAAAGGTTTAGTTTTTCTGTTTTACTGATGACATACCTCGCTTGGATTGGAACGCCAATTGCGAAAACCAGTGGGCAGTTGAGACGGCTGGAAAATGTTTTTTTTTTTGCTTCAGTCAAGAAAATCTCACATCTTTGAAAACATACGTACGCTTTAGTGTTAAATGCGATGGAAATGCGGCTGGCTTTTATGAGAAGGTTAGAGGTCTGGGAAACGGGTTTTTAAGTGAGCACTTGTTTGTTGTACTTTGTTGATAAATGCATGCGCGGTGGTTATCAAGTCAGCATTTTATTGTTTATCGCACCTCATTGGAGACATTCTTTAAGAGATTTTTTTAACCCCTTGTTAAAATTGCTTTTCTTGTGATGATGAAGCAATTTTTCATTCAGGTTGTTGTTGGTTCAGCGACAGAGTTCACTGTTTTCTCATTGCTAGCGGTCTCGGGTAATCAATTTGTTTCAGTCGAGGTTCGATGACTTGCAAGTCAATCAAACTACTTATTGTTGGAGTCATCGGTGCAGCTTTGGAGACAAGTAAGATCGCTTAGGTCGTTCTGGAAGGGGTTGCCGGTTGTAGGATACCTTGGCTTGCCAGGGCTGGACAGTGTTGGACGGATCGTTAACAGTTCCTACAAAAATCACGACGTTCGATTATTAGGCAGTGATCAAGAAAGATGAGGCAAGGGGGTTGCCAGCTCCATTGAACGATTGACACAACTCTAGCTGGAGTACCTCAAGGGATTGTTCTTGGTCCTCTTCCTTATTTACTTTATAGTAGCGATGTACCACAGGACGAAGACAGTGTGTTAGGCACAAATTGTTTACAAGAAACGTTGCTATGACGTTTGCTATCCATAGAAAGCAATGAAAATATACCACAAACATTCAAAAATAAAGTACCAATGACCATCAATGCACCTTGGTATGTACGCAATGACGATATCCACAGAGACCTTGGAATTTCATCACTCTAAGATGAATTACGGATTAAGTAAGCAAAAGCTTATTCTGCTGCCCTTCAAATTCTCGAAGACGTAAACCGGCTGGGATGGCAAGGCCCCTCGAAATACATTTAATATGTCAAATTTTAATATCCGGCCACTGAAAAAGGGTACTATTGCCATCATATAGAACAAAGAGCAACAGTACACGGCCTAACATAACATAACAAAATGTATGGGAATGTATGTCTGTCGTAGTGATTCAGGAAACCGCCGAACTATAACGACAAGACGGAGGGGATGAATGAATAGAACTTGCTCTAAATGATATTAGACAGTTTGAGTTAAGGAAAATCGACTTCAGAATGTAATGCACCAAAGACTACCATGCAGAGTAGGTTATATGTATGTGGCGTGAGACGTATTTAAATACAAGAAGACAGACAGATAATAAACTACACATTCATTTAGCAAAGTTCAATTATCCTTTTGAAAAAAAAACGAGTTTTTGATAATCACTCTATTCAAGGCAGGCAGAACGGAGGGAACTTTAAGTAAACAGCGCAACAGATCCAAAAAGCGCCTAGAAAAGGCGAACAAGTTCGATTTTGTATTAAAAGAACTGTCAGCCTTGCAGATAACTTCAAGAGTTTCAAAAAATCTTGCAGACAATTTTCAAGAGAGTTTCAAAGCCGATGTATTAACGAAGATGGACTACTGCAGTTGTGTGAAACTATATTATTTGATCAACAAACGCAATAGAACTTGCAAGCCCAACCGGATATGGAACTCGGTAAGGTTACAGTGGCTGACTGGTAAGGGCAGTCACACTTAGGCCAGAGTAGGCCCATTGTGATACCACGCAGATTGACTGGAACTGGGTCTGAGATAGATGTCTTCGCTCCTACCTTCATTCCTTCTGGTGTCTTTTGTCTTTCCAGTGATCCTTGGAGATGCATGCTCAATTTAAAAACTTTGCCCAATTAATGTGTTTGATTTCATCTTCTGGGTTTGAGATTTTCGGAAGAAGAAGGGACGTGGCCAGTATTGGATCAAAGTTGCCGGGAATGGACAAAATCGAATGGCGAACATTTTTTAAGAAATTCATATGAAAACATGTGGAATACATATTTGCAAACTAGGAAAATGTATTGGTTGGCCGGTTACTTGTTCGCTAACACTAGTCAGAGTACATAATCAAAAAGGGGGGAAGGTGTTTTTTATTGGGTGAAAATTCCGTTCATTTTGGAATGGTCTATAGTGTTTTTCCTCACAGATCCTCGACTACCCTCTCAAAAAACAAAGAATTGATATCGGTTATAACCAAATTCAATCATCACCTTTAAGTTAGTTTGACCGGTTTTGACTGTATATGCATCTTGCAAAGTACAGAATTCCTGCGGAGAGCGCTCCATTCCACCACAATGTTTAAAATACAACTGAAATGTTTGTGTCACCAAATTAATTTCAATTCAAATAATTTGTATTAAGTTTCGGAACCATGAAATGGATGGCCCACTATTCATTCCTTGATAGCTGACAGCTGCCTGACAGACGTCAAGAGACGTGGTTTTTTGACTGGTCAGTACTCAGCTTAGTAAGATCTTACACGGGAAGCAAAGACAAAACAACTCACTGAGTTAAAACTACTTAGTAAAATTTCACTGTCATCACTGACTAGGAAGTGTTGAAAAATCTCATTCATAGATGGCGCCAGAGGAAACTATTTGTTTATTAAAGTTTGCTATCACTCGAACTATTTGACACTTGTATTTCTCCAAAAATATGCCGGCGATTGGAAGTGCGGATATAATCTCCACAATTCTTAATTTTTTTTCATTTCAACAGGCAAAAGACAGGACCTGCTTTTATTTCTCTCGATGACAGCTGGAAGAACCTCTTTGGCATTTCACGCCATTGAAAGTAGCTACAACCTTCATAGTGCAGTGGGTATGGTCGATTTATAAGAAACTAGAGCTGGAATTTAAGGATATACTCTATCGCATCTCGATATCGGTATAAAAGGCACTTATTCTCAACATGGCAGGCTTGTTTTCCAGTGTAGAGTTTGGGCTGAACGCACTCTTTCAGTGGACCAGAGGATTAAAGGAGTTGATGGTAGCACAAAGCACACTTGTTGCTTTAACACACTTTTAAATCAGCTCAGTAAATAAAATCACTCTGTACCCAATAGAGATTCATTAAATTGGGTACACCCACAAAGGGAAATCGAAATATTACAAGATGATTGAAAGAAATGATACTAACCACAGAAAGCGTCGAGTCCGCAAAATGATATCATCTGATCGACGTTTGTTGAATCCCATACACTGTGCAAACAAATGCGTTCTTAGAACTTGATTTGAAACAAAATGGTTACCGCCCTTTCACTATCACTGTCACACTGTCTGTTGTAACTGCAACTGCAATTGCATTCAACAACTAGACCTTGCTTGAGGACTCTGTGCAAAATGGATGTATATGAACACATAAGTGCAAACAGCCATAATCCACCCTGAATTTCATTAATTCCTCTCTAATCTCTTTCGCTCTCTCTCTCTCTCTCTCTTGGGCTGACCCTCACTCTCTTCTCAGCCACTCTTCATCTGTCAAAGACGGCAATTCGAAGAGAGTACCACGACTAATCCACGTTAATCCATAAATTTACAAGATTCACCTTCCGCAGGTGGGCCAAATGCCGACAACAACGCCGAAAGCACAGATAAACAAACAGAAAGCCACAAAGCAAACAAGAGAGAACAAAAAACAAAACGACGGAAGACCTTGTCACAGGTGATGCCAAATCATGCCGCAAGAGTCGATTCGGTGTCCATCCGCCCGAGCTGGTCGTGAACTCTCCCCCCAGTGCGACGGCAAGAAGAGGAAATCAAAGCGGAGCGACACAATCAATTCGGTCCATAAACGGAAGAAGGGTACGAGTGCCAAAATCGAATGCCAATCAGCTGATGGGCAAAAGCAAAACAAGCCGAATGAAGAAGGGGCCAGCGAGAGCTTTTTTGTCGAAACTAAGAGCGAAT
Organism: Eristalis arbustorum; assembly: GCA_916610145.1. NCBI lineage: Eukaryota > Metazoa > Arthropoda > Insecta > Diptera > Syrphidae > Eristalis > Eristalis arbustorum. The sequence goes on along the minus strand of OU744320.1, from coordinate 26,871,943 downwards.
AACCCGCTCGAAGAGAGCCCAGTGGGATGGGACTGGGTGGGAGAGTGAAGACGAATGGGCGGCCAAAGCGTAACCGACAAACGCTATAAAACGGCTGATGATGTTCTACGCGTCCTTGAAACGAATAATAGTTGTATGTTTGGGTGGTGGTGTGTTTGTTTTTTGCCTCCCTCCGACCACATTTCGGGCTATCTCTGCTGCTTCGGTCTTCTGCTCCTCTTTGTTGTTTGTTTTATGACTGTAACGTAGTTGCCGATGTGTTGGAGTGTGTGCGTCGAGAGGGTAGGAAGAGGAGGCACATTCGTAGCACACACTCAAGTGGGAGTGCGTAAACGAGAGCGTAAATGGAGCCAAAACTTGAGGCAATGTCACGCTTGTTCACACGCACAGCGCACGCACACAGGAAAGACAACAACCACGGCGACGACGACGGTGATGGCTGGCAACGAAGCAGGAAAGAAAAACAACCAAAATAGGGAATAAAATGATAAATAAAAGTTTATTTTCCTCGCTGACAAAATATTGAATTAAAACTTTGCGTTAGCATATCAACGAACGACAGAGATGGCCGATGAGGGTGTGCATGGGCCGGGGTGGTGCGCCCCAGCCATTGCCGCTGTGCCGTGGGGTGCGGATACGAAGCGATGAAACATAAAGGCCAAACGTTTTTATGGTTTTAGTTTTTTTTCGTTTTCTTTTACGTTTCCTCATTTTTTCCCTCTTCTTCTTCTCGTTTTTGTTGTTGTTCTTCGAACACACACACACACACACACGAAGCTGTTTCTGTTGGGGTTTGTTGTTGTTTGTTTGCCAAGTCGCTGGCGGTGGTGGTGGAGCTGGTTGGGTTTGTCTTCCCCATCTTATTTTCTAATTTTTCTCATTAGTTTTTTATTCGGTTCCTTTGTTGTTGTTGTTGCTGGCGTCGCTTTCGTGTCGGTTTGTGTGTGTGTTTCGTTTATTTTTTTTTTATCTGCTCTTGTGATTAGCTTTATTTAATACTCGGTGTATTTTTCGTTTGTTACGGCGCGGAGCGGATGGGTTGGGGGCATGGGGGAGGGTTAAAAATAGACGTTGGACGGCTGGTGAACTTTTGTTTTCAAGGCCAAATTTCGAGTGGCCGATAGTGAGGGTGGTGTTGTGGGTTGGTTGGGTGCTGTGCCGTGCTGTGTTGTGCTGCGTTGTAGACATTATTTTTCTTTTCCATACGGGGGTTGAATGATATTTGCTTTGAGGAGGAAGTGAACAAAAAATGTGTCTAATTCACTCGAACGTGGGCGGTGTGGGAGGGATGGGCGATACTTATCCGCGGGGGCCTTGATAACTATTTGAGATTAGATAAAATTTGACTGGATTTTGATAAGAGGCCAGTAAAGGTTAGGCAAAGAAAATGTAATCTCTCTTCACAAAACATTTGTGTGCACGAATGGCTGTGGCTAGATGGTCAGAGATTGAACTTAATTGTTAATGTTGGTGTTCACAGAATGCGGTATAATGTTGAGCATTTCAACAAGGGGCATATGTACTTTGAGAAGCTCACCGATGAGCTGAATTGAGATAAACGTTGACAACGCACCTACTTTGGTTTAGAATAAGACCCACGAATATAAATGCTCAGTGGGGTTAGTAGGTATTTCAACCAACACAGCATAGGCTACGTCGACGATTCCAATTAGTCATCTACTTTTCCAAGAGCAATACGTCATCGCTTGAAGAGTCAATGTTTCGTCGGTGTTGTCGATGAATTCACTTGGTCTCGACATCGGTCAACAACGGTAGAGAGCATAGGCGCGAGCCCCTCCGTAGTCTTAGTCGAAAGCTGCCTATGTCGCTGCACAGTGATAAAATCTCCATTGGATCCGTCGTTGCGTAAAAGTAGCTATCAATCAGGAAGCGAGCTCTAAGTACATTTTTTTTATGGCTCTTTGTATGGTCTGACGAACATTTGGAAACACATTAAGTAATGCTCATGTTGCACCGCGTCATGTACCAATGGACACAATATGGAAAACTTTATTTTCGAAAAATGATGATGTGAAGCTGGAAGAACTGGTAAGAACAGAAACAAGCTGGTTGGCAGCTTCCTTAAAGTAGCCCTAACGAGGACCTTGCTAGCTATAGGTCAGGTCTATTAAATGAAAGAGATGTTGGATGTAGTTGTACCAGCATGTGGATACTAGACTGGCTCGGCCACATCGAGCGCATGGACACCAACGCTTCAGCTATAAGAGTCTTCGAAGCGGCGCCTCCTGGTTTGAAAAGGGGAGGAGGACCCAACCTCCGGTGTAGAGATCAAGTCATCGTCGATGGAAGACAGCAGGCTCTTGATGACTGGAAGAAATTTGCCCAAGACCGTCAGCGAGGGAAGGGAGCAATTGGTCAGGTTCGGATCCTTCATGGGTCGCCGGCCTGACAAGTACGATTTTTTTACTGCGTGAGCCTTATTTCAGACATCGAATGAAAGATGCACGCAAGTATGACGAAAGCAACGCTGGATGCTCTCGGTGTGTGAATAAGCCACAAAAAACTTCCAGCCCCGGAGTTAGACAAGACTATAAACTAGAATCGTCATGCGTCATATTTCTCTCCACCTCGAACTTTTTGTGTTCCATATTTTCATATTCTCTTCAAATTTGCATACAAAAAATCATATTCTAAGTCAGAACTCCCCTAATCCAGTCCAATTTTGATATCCCGTGACAATTCGTCTGTATGTCTAAAATAATGTATTACCGTAAACAAGTGCTGCTGGGGCTGCTCAGGATCGGACCCTTTCTGGGTCTGACAAGTAAGTGAATAAGTAAGCAAGTAAGTAAGTTGTAAGTAAGTAAATAAGTAAGTAAGTAAGTAAGTAAGTAAACATGTAAGGAAGTAAGTAAGTAAGTAAGTAAGAAAGTAAGTGAATAAGTCAGTAAGTAAGTAAGTAAGTAAGTAAGTAAGTAAGTAAGTAAGTAAGTAAGTAAGTAAGTAAGTAAATAAGTAAGTAAATAACTAATTAAGTAAGTAAGTAAGTAAGTATATCAGTAAGTAAGTAAGTACATAAGTAAGTAAGTTAGTTAGTAAGTAAGTAAGTAAGTAAGTAAGTAAACAATTGCTTCAGCTTTAAGTTAGTTACTTTTTAAAATTAACCCTTTACTCTCTATTTTTTCTTCAAATCCAAAAATACGTAAGTATTCACAAATTAATTGATATACATAAATTCAAAAATATTTAACTGCGCATAAAATAAAACATATGCACATATGTACGATACCTGATACACCGAAGGTAAATAAAATAGCAAACAAGAAAAATTAACAAGAATGAGTTAAACATCTAAATAATTTAATTGCCACATCGATAAATAAATTAAGAAGTGGATAAATAAATTAACATGGAATATGTGAATGGGTTATGAAAAATAGAACATTAATTAAGAGAAAAATCCATAAAACCAGTCAAGTACGATTTTATTGACATAGAAAACAACAACCGAACACAAAATAGTGTAGCTATAAAATTGACCCTGGCTTTAGTTTGGAGCTACATTTATGGCACTATCGCCGGCGGTCAGTTCAGCTTTTTGTTTAGGCGGTCCAATTAGTAAGGCGAATGTTTGTCTTGAGGCGGTCTAAAGTGGTTGTAAAAACTTGACCCAGCCCCAGAGATCATATTCGAGTGCTCTTAAGTCGCATAATGGCGGGGCTCAATTGATAAATTCTCGCCATGAGCCTGCCGCAAGATTTCTTTCATTAATGGGTGCCAGTGCCGCCTTGTCCGAGCCACAGGAAAGAGGCAATAGAAAGTCATCTCGATAGAAATACGGCCCAATCATACCACCACGCCACCACGCGATAAACATTGATTCTTAGTAGAACACTTGTGGATTTTGTTCTCTCGAGAAACATGAGATGAGTCCAATGCGCCAAATACTAGCTAATCAATTAAGTTATATAAAATGTTGCGTACAGTCAAAAAAGGGATACATTGATCATGACATGATCATGTCCTCTCAAGTTCCTGACAACTCACCAATTTTTTGTCATTAATTTCAAAAGCTAGGGACGCTGACTTCGGCATATTAGATCGCCAGTGCCTTGACTCAACATCGAAAAATTTCGTACCCCCCAACAAACTAACAAAAACCAACAATAACCCATCCGACAGCATTTAATTTGCGTTTGCCACTTAGTCTGCGTGACAGCACTCAACTCTGAAATGTTTCATCTTCCGTTCGAGACTTCCAGCGCATCATGTCAAAACAATTTGACGTCTGCCCAAGGCGTTCTTCAAACCAACCACAACCATAGTTTCCGATTAAAATCAGATATTCAATAAACTCCGTTTTGATTGGCATTTCCCCGAAAAGATGATGAATGAAAATGTTCGAAACGAACAAACCACAAGCAGCCGCAGAACGAAAACAAACAATCAAAACAAGTTACCGATATGACATCATCATAAACAACACAAAACAATGGATCAAAACAATGAATCACCTTCGAGTCAGACCTTTTGTCACCATCAATAAATACCAGCGGCTGTAGTCGTTAATTTCATATTCATTTCGGATCATTCGTCAGTTTTATCTGCGTCTTAGGTTCAAACCGCAAAAAAAAATAATTAATTATTTCGACTGCATAGAATTAAAAACAAAAAGCAACAGCACTCATATGACCACACACAGACCTGCTGTCGACTATTTTGCGGGGGAACAGGTCGAAATTGTTTTCTGCAAGTTTTCGGTGAGATTGGGGAAATTGAATTCTGGATTGGATTATGGGGGGGCTCGCGAGCATCCTTCATGCGAGGGTATCGATCAGGCATTTTTGAGCAGGATCGCTTTTCCATTGATCGAGAGGTATACTGACAGACGATTTTTGGGGTATTCTGTTCCAATTGGAAACGCTAGTATCAGTTTGACAGTCGGCACTTGGTAGTTGTCTCAAGCCAGAGTTGCCAATTGGCTTTTGGAAGAAACTTCAATGAAAACACTCAGCATCATTTTATTTTTGCACTATAGACACAACGTTCTTATTAAGAACATCATCATGCCAAAAATCTTAGCATTCAACAGTTCTGCTAGGCAGTTGAACGAAAAAGTGCCGATCCTATTCTTTGACGGCCATAAGAGCTAGACAGTTGCCGTGATAATGCAAGAGTCGTTGTTCCTTTGATTTTAGTGGTCCGTGGTAAGTCGTTGCCTCTGGTATGCACTGCTGCTCAAGGACTCTGCAGCATCTGACGGTTATCAGCTGGCGGTTACCATCTTAAATTCGATTGATGGCCCGTCCAGAGCCCTTCTGGTCGCCTTTCTGTCTGTGTTTATACAGAAGATACAGACACCCACTTTAATGACACTGATGCACAATTTTGCCGTGGTGAGTTTATTTCCAAACTCAAAAGGACTTCCGAATTGGTCGTGGTAACGATCTTCCCTTTCAGGAATTACTGTGAACTTGTAACTTGATGGCGACGCGTTGCATACCGTAGAAGAAGGCGACGCCAATTGGCACCTCATTTTTTCCTCGACGCAGGTAAATAATTCCCCGCGTTTCTCCATTGATCGTGTTATAAGCAGCCTTGAGATCCATTAACCCTTCTGCCAATAAGTAAGTTTCGCCACATTTATTCGATTGACTCTAGAGGTCGTTGAAGAAAACGTTTTCTAATCCACTCAGATTCCTTTATCAATTGTCTACTAAAGATGGAAATAAAGTAAAGGTCCCGTCAGACCTACTTGTTGAGAGATAGGTTAAAAGTCGGGGTGTGTCCAATGAATCGTGCAAAATTCATTCGCCAGCACCAGAGTCACTATCTTCCAAAAAGGGACGACATTGACGTGATTGTTCGAAAACAACGTGCTGAGCGTTTGCTGGTATTAAAACGGAGGCGGCAAAATGGATTCAGCGGTGACTGGCAAAACTGAATATATGTTGTCATCAAGCAACATCGACGAATCGGTTTGACAATTGGACTGGACAGCCAGGACTATCTCAAGAAGGGATAAAGGGGTCCTTCCAACCGAAAAGTTCTGTTTTAGTCCAGTTTGCGTTAATGTTTTCGGGAGAAGAAGATTGAATCACGAACTGTACGGGCCGATATGAGTCCAGCCAGGCGTCGAGCCTAAGATGGCTAGATCATATACATCGCATTGACATCACTGCTCCAGCCCGAAGTGTCTGCGACTCCGAACCAATGGGACAACGCAATAGAGGACTACCACGAAACCAATGGCGCACACAAGTATAGAGAGACCTCAGCCAACTTGGCTTACGAAATTGGAGGCAGCTAGCTTAGGATCGTGCCAGCTGGAGAGGCATGTAGACTGAAGCCCATGTTCACCACGGGCTGTGGCACCATTGGGACAAAAAGAAGATATCCATTTGAAGAATCCTCTGTGCCGTGCGAGTTCAAAATGATAACTTTCCTAACTTTGTGTTTGATTTAGCCTTTGGTCCCATTGGCACTAGCCAATTAGTGCCGGTACCAAAAACTAAACACAAAAAAAAAACACTTAATCACATTATCGCAGTACGACTTTACTTCCTGTTGATCACTTTCATGTTTCGAAGACCATTCTGAATCCAGTGATAAATTAAGCGACCACCGAGCGGTCGATAAAAATTAAAGCTAAAAATACGAATTTAATCGCTCATTCATTGGCCTTAAATTTAACTACTATCTGCTTCTGGTGGATGGCGGCGAACCACCCCTCCCCCACAAGATAGCACATATCAATCTCCGTCAACTTGAATTCCATAAGCGTACCCAACTGGTCTCTCTCTCCCTCCGACCAAAGGCCAGCGAGCATGTTCAACAAACCGCCCAAAAGCAAACTATGTACCGAAGTATTTCGTTGGTTTTCCTCCTTATTTTTTGTTTTTCGTGTGCGTGCGTGTGTGGTTCCTTCCACTGAGCTTTACCCTCGACCTAGTTTCCAGAAAATATCTGGGTTTGGACGCGCATAAATAATACAAGCCTTCGGCCCTACGTGCAGGCGACACACATCCGCATGTACATCCACGGCTAGCTCGAATTGAATTTTTCCTCTCTATTCGATTTTCTTTCCTCTTCCATTCCGTCATCCATCAAGGCGCTAGAAAGCGTCTAATACAAAAGCTCCAGCTGATAACAGAAGACCTTGAATTTTTGCGAATACTTCGAAGAGAAGCCAAACAAAAAGGAAAAACACAAGATATGTACCTCCACATACAGATCATGGCAATCTTCACAAATGTACACGGGTACATTTCACATACACACGTACGTGCCGTCATGTGAACATCCTAAGCGATGTATATTTCATAGTGTTCAGTCGATTTTCTGGTCGGATGACACATAATGCGATGGGAATGCCGAACGAAGGTGTGCAAAGTGACAGTGGGTGCGGTCAGTGCGACGGGACTGTCTGAAGGGAAATTTCGGTTCTGTTTGGGGCTGGGAGAATGGCGGATATTTCGTTACGATTGGGGGTTGTCTGGTAAGCTGGTGTTAAGTTCAGCAAGTCTCGTTCCTTTTAGCGGAGGCAGTCTGGCATCAATTAAGGGGCGTCTTTAAGTATGGATGCGTGTCTCTAGTCTGGCCCACAGCACAAGGCAAGCAGGTTGCCCAAAAAGTGATGCTGACGCTGAAACAGGGCATCGAAGGAAGATGTATAGAAATGTAATTGTGGGATTGCAACTGAACCTGAGACGGTGTGCTGATAATAGGTCTGTTCCCGATTTCACAACGAAAATCTATTCCCGTATGAAAAAATATGCTTTTTATGTCAAACCAGCGCTCTCTCGAGTGAGCGAAAAAATTCCATTTTAATCCAAGAAATTTCTGTGAGGTTGGCATTCTGTCAAATCAATTGATGTGTCAAGAGCTCGAATTTATTAACTGGATTAGTATATGGTTTTTTGTTATTTTTTTGAGTAAATAGTTCGCACGAATGAAGACCAAAAGAAGTTCCACGAAAATCCTGTTTATTTAAATTCACAAGCTTTGCTGTAATTGTTGACTTATGGCAACACTTGCACTCATGAAGAGTGCAACAAGCATTTAAAAAATGACACAAATTACACAATTTTGCCCCTCTCTGGGAAATGTTTACCCCCAGTCCCCCTGACATTTGTCAGCTGATAGTTGTCAGTCGTAGTCAGTGGCATTTTATTAAGGACCAGATTTTTTAAAAGCTTAGTACGGATGATTAGAAACGTAGAAACAAATCTGCATAAAAAAATATTCAAACTATAACCAAACCAGACTGCATAACAAACCCATATTATGAACATAAAATACACATTTTAAGAAATGTGACAAAATAGTAAACTCTCAGATAATGAGGGTCATTGCTATCAAATTCTAAATATTCATCACTGTCAATCTCTCTTATTTATTGGTCGAGATAAAACGAAGGTCCGTCATCATATCACAGCTGCTAGTCAGAAGTTCACCTGATCTTGAACTAAAATCCGGCAGAGAGTATTTTCATGAGAATGAATCAGAGCGTTAAGATTAATATTCGAATACGATGTGTGGGATGCGAAACATTATAAGTTCAGTGCTCTACGAAAGAATGTATTAATAGAATAGTAAAGCTATCGATCGGTTGATGACGCACTCCAATTATAGATCCAGTGGAGGAAGCGAATACTATTTGTACACTAAATGTAGATCGTTCTGCCTTTATGTGGGAACGGAAAGCTTTATGTGGTTTTGGGCACATGTTCTTTCCGTTTCAAGGCACACGAAGGACAACACTGGCATAAGTTCTCAGGTCCTTCCGGGAATCTCTGATCTATAACTAGGTTAGGTTGGGTTATTTGGCAGCGAACGAAATTCCCAGCAAACTAAGACCGTTGTGATACCCAGTACCAAACTGTCCCAATCCCAACTGCACATGGTGACTGAACCAGATTTGAAAATATATAAAAGCGTATTAACTTTTGCTTTCACTGTCATTCGAACCTGGAACCCCTATAACCAAGGGCAGGCACTCAACCAACTGCGTCATCCAGACGGCTTAGGCCTACAGCTAGATCTCCTTATTTTCGAACAGAGACAGAACGATAGAAATTCAGAAAGAGGATGAGAAGTGCCATATCCAAGGGATGGAATGATGTTTGAAAGTTCTGGCAAAAGTCTGTCGCTACGAAAATGGACCACTGGTAGTAGTGTCGCCGTCAAAAACTAAGAATTTACAGAAGTCACTTGCATCAAACAGCGGTAATTGTGGGGCGGTACAGCAACCGGACACAGACCCCATCTTCTACAATAACCACTTGTGTTGTACGTTGAGGTCCTTTTCCATTTGAGTGTGCCATCGGCTTCGAGGTCGTCCTCTACTGCGATGTCCCACTGGTTCGCAGTCGAAGACTCTTCGGGTTGGACCAGTGTTGTCCATGCGCTAAACAAGGCCTAGCCATCTAAGGCGTTGAATCCGTATACGCCTGACTACGAACTAACCCATACAGTTCGTGGTTGAATCTTCTTCTCCAGAAGCCTTCAACACAAACAGGACCAAAGATTGAACGCAGAGCTTTTCTTTCGAAGAGACCAAGTGCGTCTTCATTATGACCAATAAATTATTTATTGTAATAGATTACATAATTCTTATCCATAATTTATGTGGAGCGCAAGCAAAGTTGGAAGAACCAGCAACGGTTCGTCCCGGTTTCGTTGCGTCTCCTGCTCGGCCTATCAAACTTGCCGATCGAGCCACCATGTCATAGACAGACTCTGCATTAGAAGTCCCATGGAATAGCTGATTTCTGGAATGTGACGCTGAAGAAATGAAAAAGACGTAAACGAAGACGCAGTCCCCATGACAGTAGTGCAAAAATCCCGAAAACTCTCCCAACTGCCAGCGTCGCCTGACATCAATTCACTTGACGCATCCTGCTCGTCCATCTAACGACGTGCACAGCCTGAGCAAATCTATTGACTCTCTGTCAAGACTTCCAAGGCTCTTCCCTTAACACAAAGAGAGAGAGAGTTTTTATATTATCTTACAATTGGTGATTACAAATAGGTTCATACGGGCCCGATTGAATTACATTGTTAAATTTAACATTTTGCAATGAAATATCGGTGTGGAAATATCGTAGTGGCTAGTGAGGTAGATTCTCACCTCGACAAGACGAATTGAAGACTCACCATCTCAAGAGCTGAAGCGATTGTTTAATAAGCTGTGATGCTATTCAATCTTCTACCACTCCACCTGTATATGCCAACCGTTGAGAAGAGTAGAAGTATTCACCAAGTGGTGCAGGCAAAACCTCACTGGACACTATAAGATTATATCGGTCTAATTAGAATACTGAATAGGCTACAAATTTAACATTTTGAAAGCGACTGCTTCAAGGAGGAAGAGGGAAGAGACGACAACAAGTGAACGCGTCAACGAGTCGACCATTCTGGTATACATAGATGGTTCGAATATGCAAAAAGACACAGAAGCGTGCAGTACTCTATCAGTTTTTCAATCGAAGGTTCCGACAGTCAAAGAAGCGGTCAGAATGATTTCAATGTCTTATATTACCTTTCTAATTGACATTCAAGCGGTCATTGAAGCAGTCACGGCTATATAAATCAAGTCCAAGCTGGTGAAGAACCAAATGGTCTTAGAACGAAGTACACGGTTACTCTATGCTAGGTACCAGGTCATAGGGACATAGCCGGCCATGAGGTCTCAGATGAGCTAGGAAAAGGGCCGAAATCGACCCATTCCAGGCGATCCTAAACATTCACCCACTATTCACCCATGTCCATAAGATGACGCATGATATGATAATAGGAACAGCAAATGCGGTGGAAAAAATTGAACCATATTGGATGCTATGAGGTAAAAGTAGCTCAGAATGCTGGTCGGTGCGCTTAAGGGACATAATCATCTGAATCATGAAAAATGGGTCTTTCCCATTACTGCATCTGCAGAGACTGTGGAGACGTTGCGAGGACACTCCTCACTCCTCTCTGTTACTGTCAAAGCCTCTGCCGTTGTAGAACTCTAGGAGAAAACTTCTTGCACGACCTTCATGTTTCGAAAGACATGCAGTTAACATCTCTTTTCTGGTTCATTAGGACATCGAGGAACCGGAACCAGAACCATCGCAAGTGGGCTCGAGTTATGGATACAAGAGGTGGTATCGTCATCGAGCATCACAACGGGTCTACACAGACCCAAGTGGGACCAAACAGCTTACCTAAAATAACCATGCGTGTTTTTCCACACCCATGTACAACACAATTTGTTTTCAATAATCGCTCCCATTCAGTGTCTTTCCCAGGATCACCTGTCGTTTGTTTTTATTGTCCGTCACTGCGCTCCACATCGCAACCAATCAAAAGTCAGTGCACTTTTTATTTTTCCAAAAGACTGAATCCAGACCGATCCTCCCACCCCGTGTCTTATTTTTGGCTAGACATGAAAATAAAACAAAACTCGCACACAGACAGCCTTCGTCTTGTTCTTTGTGAAATTTCTTGGAAGACCTCGCTTAAACTTTACACGTGCTACCATTTCGCAGAGAGAACGAAACGTTACGCCAATCTATCCGCATTGTTATACCGCACGCAGACAGCATCCTTGGAGCAGGTCTATAAATGTCTTTCGCCGAAAAGGGCAACCCACACTCGATGGCAAATTAGATACCGTCACGATTAACTACTGACCCCCCCGGTGCTTCAGTGCGGTGACGGGATTCAAAATTTGCTTCACCAATCACAGTAAATGATATTATTCAAACGAATTACGGTCCCCCGTCGCCGCATCAAGAGCGCACCGTGCACGGATGTGCTTGCTCAGTGCTCGGTGCTTTCTTGCCTTTTCCTTTTGTTTTCCCTTTAATTTCATTTGAGAGCGCCTTCGCGGAGGCGAAACCGAGGGCATACATCTGAAGAGGTCACGCCATGACCTGAAAAATAAAATACATCGTTAATTTCGCATCAAACTGTGCAGTGTCCTTTGCAGTGCGCCCGAGGATAATCAGAATCAGTCAGCAGTCGTTGAGTTAACAAGTGCTCGTAATTGTGTACCCGACTGACCGACTGGAGGCGGCGAAGGGGAGGGCGTCTCATGTTGCTGCACAAATCCCAAATCGAGAATTAACCCCACAGGTGGTAGCATGTGCCCCATTCAATTAAGCTGAATCAATCCTACAGCAAGGCCCAGTGACGGGGTGGATGGTTTTCTTCGAAACGAGAACAAATACCATTGACTCAAGTTATCCTCCAAGTGGGGTTGACGGTTGACGCACGACGATAATAGCAAGTGGGTGCTGCAACTAATGGCTGCTGGATTGTGTGCTCTTGTCTAGTCGCCGACTTTTTCCTTCAGCCAAATGTCAGAGGGTTAAGATAATTTAATTTTTATTTATACGCCTGCCTAAGGATTAGCCTTTGTTCGGCGATACGCGATGCTAATTATTTAGAGGATGTTTGTGGGTTTCAGCAGGAGATATCCTGTGGGAGGTTTCGGAAAAAACCAACGTCGATGAAGGCACTGATAGTTCTGAAAATGTGTCATTACTTGTACCTCTTGTCGGAGCATCATCTACTGGCCCACTTCGGGGGTTGATCCCCACATCGTGGGCTTCCATCAACGGATTGTGCTTCCTTGTGGTCGTGGACCTTTTCATTGAACTGGGAGTGAAGGAGTGCAGTGGCCATCGGTGAGAAGCTCGATATTTCAAGAAATGTGTGAGTACGATTTCACCAGCTCACGCAAGAGGAGACGCTCCTTAGAATAGTGGACCCAAATAGGTCACTTTTTTCTGTCAACACTTCAGTGTGGACCAGATATCTACACTGGGCCAGGATATGGTAATTACCTAGGAAATGCAGGACGAGCTCTGTACAGTCATTGCTAGTTGCAATGTCTCAACAAAACTTAGCAGTTTGTGGAAGGATGACAATGGAGAGTTCTTCAAGGACGGTAATCACTGAGACCTTCAAAGTCAAGAAATGAGACATGGTGGTGTCGAGTCTTCGTTTAACGTACATGACACAACACTGTTTCAAAAGTCCGTTCAGCATCTGTGGATAAGGCAATTGCTAGTTTTGTGAAATAGAGAAGCGGTTGGCATGGATTGCCTTCAAGAAAGAAATGCGTCACAATACGCAGACACACTTTGAAGCAGTCACAGGCATCAGTTCCAGGGTGAATAGTTCCTAGAAGTACCAGAGTGACGAAACCACACACGGAATGACTCTTTGCAGTCGCTCTTCCTGAGCCAATTGAGTAGGTGCCCATCCCGAGATGATGTAGGCAAAGTACACTCCAGTCCGACTCTCTTGACCTTTTCTAGGCAAAATTTCTGCGTGTGATTTTTGACATTACTTGTCTTAATGAGAATTAATAGAAATATGGGAAGTTGCGCAACAGCCCATAGAGGGCCAAGGCCTAACCTATCGGCATAAAACTACAGGTCGTCTCCAAATCCGAACGGCCATGTTTCAGAAGCGTTTTGTAGACAGGAGCATTGTCAGTGACTCGGAAGAGGTGGGACGTGAAAATGATTTTTGTCGGATCGAACCTAACCCTCCAGACTCAAGTACATTGGGGTCGACGTACAAACCCACAAAGCCAAGGGCCACCACATGAACTGTAAAAACAGCGATGTTATTCCAGTCAAGCCCTGTAAAGCGCACAAATAGACTTGTCTTCGCCCGGAAGACTGTTCGACTTGGAGCCTGTTAGACAGGCAACGCATCGTCTTGGTTTCATCAGTCTAAAAAACTCGGTTGAGAAGGTGGCCTATACCTTATATCCATGCAATAAAATATACGGAAGCAAATGGTGTTCAATCTCCAGAACAATACTGTCGAAGTACACCTCTATTTTCCAGACCACATAGGGCAGCGTAGTTTGGTAGCAAGCTTGCCTAAGGGCCTTCTAACTAGAGCTGCTGACAAGAATACAGAGAGTCTAGCACGCCTAGTCCTACAGTTAGCCTCGAGGTTCCCATAACCCCCCCAACAAGTGCCATTAGGATTACCCAATCCAATAGCTGGCACGCAATAGAACACACTGTAAGGGACTACTCGCTCCCCATGCCCGATTCCGGCGTTATCTCCTAACAAGAGAGGAGTGGAACACAGAAGAATCCATCAATAACTCGAACTCCATTCTTGGTTACGCAGATGGAAAGATACCAGGTGCGAGCATCTTCTCCGAATTGAATTGTTCCGACAGAAATCCAATCACAGACCAGATTTTCAAGTGCAAACTACCTGACTGCGGCAGTGTTGTTCATGCGAAGGTCCTAGAGGTCCAAGAAGCACTACAGGCTGATATTAACATTACAATTGACAGTCGTGCTTGTGCATCAGCGGAGCACTGAGATGTACTCCGTCAGACGCACTGAATATTCTCCTCCACCTTCCACCACTGTAACTGTTCGGAAAGCAAATAGCAGCCGCACAGCCTTGAGACTCAAAGCACTCCGATCTTAGTCCGAACTCAACATCGGCCACTCAACCATTCTCAAGGAATTCAACTTCTTTCCTAGCGACACTGACCGCCTAACACCCCAAGCTATCTTCGAGAAAATATTCTCGATCAGCAATCCTTCCAGATGGGACTGGTTGTCTGATAGGCAGACGTTGGCAGATCCATTGCGTATTTTCACAGACGGATCGAAGAAAAACAAAGGTGTGGGTGCTGGTGTCTATTCCCAAGATCTTAACATTGCTATCTGTTTGAAGCTCCCTGAGCACTGTAGGGTTTCTTAGGCAGGAACCATAGCGATTAAGGAGGCGTTGTCATGGCTCAAAAACAAAGTGATCACTAAGTCTACTTAGTCTCAGCAAACACTCCTTAATGTGTGTCTCATGGGAGTCATAACCGGGCACACTCATGATCGCAGGGTGAGTGTCCCATGGATGAAGAGGAGGAAGAAAACGCTCATCACCGTCACTGCTCGTGCAGCGCTCTGGCTAGTCGTAGGTTCCTACACCTAGGGGGGCCTACTGCTTCAAAAACCTTAATAAGGCAAACAGCGCCAGCAAAGGCCAGCTAAATCGCTTCACTACAAGCACCAACTGGTTCCGATGTTAGGAGAGGCCAATCCGAGTGTTACTACAATGGGGCTACTCTGGCCTAAGTGTGAATGCCCTTAGAAGTCAGCCACTACAACCTAACCTAACCTAACCTAATTGACAGTCAAGCGTCCATTGAGCCAATTTCGGCTATAAATAGAAATCAACTCCAAGCTAATCGTAAGCTGCTGTGAAGAGCTCAAGTTCTTGGCTCGTAGCATTCGATCAATCAATGCTAGGTCCCGGGACACAAGGCAATGAGGTGGCAGATGAAATCGCTAGGAAATGAGCCGAATCCGACCCAAGTAATCCCATGTTTGCCATCCAGCTCTTGCTGATATCTAGGGTAGAGTGGACAAAAGAATCATGAAGCCAATGAAAAGTGCTACTGTCTTCCCACCTGTGAGAACAATCCAGATACAGTTGCGCCAAAATAGCCACACTTCTCCAAGGTATCAAGAAGCTGCTGCGGATGGTAGTCGGAACTTTAACTGACCATTATCATCTGAGTTACCAGGAACAAAAAAGAGGACGAAGGAGAGATTGGGGATTCTACCTCTCTGCATACTGAGACAGAGAACACTGGAAGATTTTTTTCTTCTAGATTCTCCATCCATAGCAGATACCCATCTAAATTCTATTTGCAGGTTCGTCAAGATCGTCACCAGATGGCTAGAAGGGACAGCACAACGTCTGTACACTCGGATGCTTCGACAACAACGAGTGTGGCGATAAAACGTTGACATCCCCATGGGCTTCACAATGGGTCCAATAGGACAACCCTAGATATACTGGGAAAAAAATGGAGTCTAAGCTCCAGAATAATACTGGGGATGTACGCATCTATTGTCAGGCAGCGTAGTTTAGTGGCAAGCCTGCCCAAAAACCAGTCAGCCTAAAGCTGTTCAAAAAATGCGGAGACTAGCATGCCTAGGTGTGACCGGAACACACTAGACACAGACATAACCTAAACAATTCGATTCAAAGCTCCGCTTCCTTCTACCAGCTTCTACAATCATGGTTTCTAAAGCACTTTCTGCGTCAGTCAAGCGGGGTGGACAATCCAGCGGAGGGATATTAGTCCTGCCGGCGAGGAAGGCGATTGGGGGAGCTACACTTTTGGCGAATTCATGGTAATTATTGTCCCGTCCCTGCCGAGAGGCCGGAAACTTCCGCAAATGGACGCCATGTCAAACTAATGCACATCCCTGTTATTCGGATGATATATATATAATCTCAGAGGTAAGGATGATCAGAAGTTTTGGTGGTCTAAGTTTCTGGCGGCAGACATTCGTCGAGCAGAACAGGCCAACAATTACTCGCCCCCCAACACAGTGCTCTCCATCGACATAACAACGAATTGATTAATGACACACTTGACAACAATATTTACCCAAATTCCTCCTAATGAACACACTCACGCCGATGCCGTCAATCAACCACCAACCGTAGGTCAGACAAAACCAGACTGCACATTCGGCACACACACTGGAGCCGGAGAAAGTCGGCTAATTATTCGTGCTGTCCAACGAATTGCCCCCAAAAAAGCGTTTAGGACTCGTTGAACTTGCAGCGCCTCCGTTGCCTTGACTTCCCGTCGAACCCACAACAACGCCGAGGCCCAGTTACCAGTCGATTTTGCTTTTTTCCCACACTATCGCCAGAAACAAAAGCAATTTCATATCGACTGTCTTTCGAGTGAAACAGGCTCGTACGTACTGAAATGTTACTGGCGCCTTGTAGATTCGTTGACCCGAGGCAACGCACTCGAAGGTGATTGATAAAACTCCGGACCATCCAGACAGGTGAAGGTGAGTTCCGAGAATTCCAATGTAAACACCCACAAGCGCACCGAGAACAAGTAGGTACAAGATAACAAGGCCAGGCAGTCTTCCGACGACGAGAAGTGTTTCATAATGACACATGTTTGATCGACCGCCGGCCGATTTAATAATCAAACTCAAAGACGGGCCACTAACAGACCGAACGACCGACCGAATAAATGAAGTTAATGGAAGAAGCCTATGGGCTGCTGCCGCTGAAGAGGCCAACGACCCCCGTCGGCCATATTTGAACTATTTGCTAGCAAAAGCGACTCGCAATCTCGGCGATCATTAAAATATTGTTTACCGTGTGTATCTGTATCGATGGGATGCGAATGGCGGTGCGAGAGGGACGATACCAGAGGGCCAGTATGAGAAACGCGATTTCTATCCATTTCTGCGAAAAACGCAGTTAAACGCCGCAATTGTTCGCAAACCACTTACGTATGTGCTTGAAATGGGCATGAAACCGCGGCCAGAGGAAGCCAACCTCCGAGAGTCCGTAAACAGGTTTCGACCTGGGCTCAGTCAGAATGGTTAGTTTGCCCAAGGCAGACGCACACGGGCAGCAAAAACCAAAATGTTGCCAAACAATCGGCCGCTTAGCCGAGCAATTTTTCATGCGAAACTTCAGGAGATACCCGTTCGTGGTCGTCTTGAGGGTCTGCCTCTTCTTCATCGCTGTCGCGGGCCATCTCGGCAGCGGGGCTTACCTCTAATCCGATTTTGCTGAATGAAACTTGTGTCGGACGCTTGAAGCGGAGCGGAGCGGTGAGGAAGCAACAACGACTCCATCGCACGATAATCATCATTATCGCTGTCGTTGTCGCTTTCGGATATGGCCGGCAGCATAGTTACCACGATCTTTTGATCCGCGACGCATAGTTTCGATGGATAAAGATTCTGTTGTGATACGTTTAAGTTTAGCTATTTTTAGCAATTCTTGAACTACTTTTAGACTATTTTCTACTTCGGCTTGGAGCTGGGCATCTTTGTTTCTCTTTGTTGCGTGGTCGGAAATTATTCGGAATTCATTATTTAAGCTTGTCTAAGCGTAGAAAAATTACTACTCAACGTACTTCGGGTGAAATGGGCATTGAGTCGAGAATGGATTTGGGTCAGCAGCTCGGTAATGGACAGCGCGTAGGATTGTGACTAGATGTCAATGAGTAATACGAATTGATTGGTGGGAGAGGGAGTGGAGAGGTCGCCGTGCCGCGACGGTAGAATTTCTCATTAATAATTTCTCAATTAATACTAATCTTGCAGATAGCTCCTACGTATTATGTGTTGCATTTATTTGAGCTGGACGTGAACCCCGCAAAGTGGTGGAGATGATAGTTTAAGGGGTTTACAACTAAGACCCAACTTAAATGTGTAAAAAGGGACCACCCTCGCTAGGGTTCCGTACTGTGGACAATTCTTGAAAGGTGTAATTTTGAATTTAAATTTATTCCAGTCAAACTTTGGGGAATTCACGGGAATTTCATGAACAATTTATACTTAAATTCCTGTGAAGAGCAGCAACAGTGAAATGACATAGGCAACGATTCCTGACATTCATTCATAAAGACGAGACGCTGATTCTTTGAATGTCGGAGTACAGTGCCGTCTCGACGTCTCGGGACATTCACAGAATTAAGACGCTGGGTTGAAAAACGACCGTGGTTGTAATGGCATTGTATTGGCAGCGTTGTGATCAATAAATTTAAATATAAAAGGGATCCACCCTTTCGCATTAAACACAGAGTACAGGGTAATATGTTCCCGCGTATTATTTTGGTGTCAGACGTTCATCGCAGATTCAAATTAGTAAAAATCACATAATAGTTATGTTGTAATAGATTGTGTTCAGATTCCCGGGAATAATAAAAACTTTGGTTTAGATGTAAGATATATTTCAGAAATTGGGTTTAAAAAAAATGCAATGGCTATTAAAGTAAGTATATTATTAGGTCTATAACTTAATTCGTGTGGTTTGCTAAGAGATGGCGTAACTTGTATTATTCCATTGGAACATGCGTTGGAAAGCTACTGTCATTGTAAAAAGTGGTCATTGGAAAACGGACAATACCTTGAATAGTACTATTGTACATGTTTTTCTTAAGTAAACGTTAAAATTTTGAAAAAGAAGAAAAAAAACAGCACGATGGGAATAAGTTGTAGACTTAATAGATATTCCCCAAAGAAAAGCATAAAATCAATTTTACTATTTGTATACGATATTTAGCTACAATCGCAGCGGACTGCCAGGATCTTTGCCGACCGAGTCTCCCAGTTCGACGCCGCCTGCACAAACCATCGAAGAAGAATGGAGTCGTTGTCAAGAAGCCATCAAAGAAGCTGCCACTGATGTGCTGGGTTTTACGACACCACCTGGAAGGAACCCATGGTTTGACGGCGAGTGCAAGCAGGCACATGCAGCCAAACAGGAGGCCTACAAGGCAACGCTGCATCGAACAACGAGGGCTGTTTGTGAGCTCTACGAACAGAAGAGAAGGGAAGAGCACCGGCTTCTCAGAAGAAAAAAGAAAGAGCATGAGAAGCGCGTGGTCGAGGAGATGGAGAGGTGCTATGGCAGGAATGACGTCCGAAAATTTTATCAAAGGGTAAAACAACTATCCAATGGATATAAAACTCGGACAGAAGCCTGTCGGGATGGAAATGGACATCTGGTAGTAGAGTCGCAGTCGATACTGAGAATCTGGAAAGATCATTTCTGCAGACTGTTAAACGGCGATGAGGATCAAAATACCGCTGTCAGGCAGAATCTTCCACTCAATCTGGACGATGACAGACGCGAATACCGTCCCCCAGACTTAGACGAGGTCAAGGTAGCAATATCAAGACTGAAGTCTAACAAAGCTGCTGGAGCGGACGGTTTGCCCGCTGAAATATTTAAGGCAGCTGGAGATGATCTGGTAGGGCGCATGCACCAGCTCATCTGCAAGATATGGTCTGAGGAAAGCATGCCCGACGAGTGGAATCTCAGTATCGTTTGCCCGATCCACAAGAAAGGAGACCCCTTCAACTGCGCCAACTATCGAGGGATCAGTCTTCTTAACATCGCGTATAAGATCTTCTCTGCCGTTTTGTGTACCCGCCTGAAGCCGTTCATTAATAATCTGATAGGTCCATATCAGTGTGGCTTCAGGCCAGGAAAGTCCACAACAGACCAAATCTTCACACTACGGCAGATCCTGGAAAAGACCCAAGAAATGCAAATCGACACTCACCATCTGTTCGTCGATTTCCAGGCCGCTTATGACAGCGTGCATAGAGACGATCTATACAACGCCATGTCTAGTTTTGACATTCCTGCCAAACTCGTCAGGCTGTGCAGAATGACGATGGAGAACTCTCGCTACGCCATCAAGGTCGGTAACGAACTCACCGAGACCTTCAATGTCAAAAAAGGTTTTAGACAAGGCGACACGCTGTCATGTGATTTTTTCAACATCGTCCTGGAGAAGATCGTGCGAAACTCACACGCCAACACTAGAGGCACGATCTTCCAGAAGTCCGTGAAATTGTTAGCATACGCCGATGACATTGACGTGATTGGCAGAACTCAGCGAGCGGTCAGTGAGGCTTTTGCTAACATTGAGACGGAAGCGGCTAAAATGGGTCTGGCGGTGAATGAGGGCAAAACGAAGTATATGCTGTCCTCGAGAAAGGCGATGCAACATCGACGTCTTGGACAGAGCGTCACAATGGGCAGCTATAAAGTTGAGGGACTTCACTTACCTCGGCTCCGGAGTAAACTGTACAAATAACATCAGTACCGAGATCAAGCGTAGGATAACTCTGATTAACAGAGCCCTCTCTGGAAGAACCAAGTTGACTCTATACAAGACACTGATCATCGCAGTCCTGCTATACGGCGCGGAGGAATGGACAATCTCGAAAGCGGATGAAGAAGTCCTTGGTCTCCTTGAGAGAAAAGTTCTGCGTGCGATCTTTGGTCCTGTTAGTTTTGACGGGTTCTGGAGGAGAAGATTCAATCACGAACTGTACGGGCTGTACGGGCTGCCTAGTTAGGCGCCTACGGATCCAACGCCTACGGTGGCTAGGTCATGTAGAGCGTATGGACACTACAGCTCCGGCCCGAAGAATCTTCGAATCCGAACCTGTCGGGTAACGCAACAAAGGACGCCCGCGTTTAAGGTGGCGCAACCAAGTGCAGAAAGACCTCAACCAACTTGGTGTGCGAAACTGGAGACAGCTAGCCAGGGATCGCGCTAGTTGGAGAGGCATGTTGGTTGAGACCCAGGTCCACCCCGGACTATAGCGCCACACAAAGAAGAAGAATAGGATATTTATGTAATTCAATATTTCCTCACAATTTCTTTCCATTCTATGAGAAGAAGTAACCTCTCACAGAGAATGGTAGCCGTAAATGAACATATTAACATATTATCTTGCATTCTCTGTACCCTGTGACCCATCCGATAGTTTGTCATTCTAATAGTTTAGTTTGTAGTGACAAGCCAGAGCAGAGAAAACAACATATTGATGTTCGAAAAGGGCTATGAATTCCACTAGAAGACATTTCTGATCTTCAACAACCAAAAGAGTTTGGTATCTTAAAAAAATGCGACGATTTTCTCTCGTTTCGAAATTTTCAAAAGAGATCTTACTGCTACCAGTTTATTTAGAGAAATGATCTCTGCTGCTGCTACATTTCAATGAATACATGATATGTGCAAAGGCAACTGTCAGATAAGGGTAAAGTCCCAGCGTTTGGTACAAATGTCTGTTAAGCATTTACAGTGTTTCTAATTAATTTTCCATCACTATATGGCTTCACTAAGTCGAACTTTGATGACTTGAAGTCTGATAATTCGTTTTTTTTTTTTGTTTTTGTGACAAGACATGGTATGTGTTATCGAAGTTTCAGTGCATTTAATTAGCCGAGCTTGGGGTGGACTGCTTTCCTTTTCAATTGCTGGCTAGCAAGCATTTATATCCATTTCGTCTACAGACGTTTAATCGGGACCCTTCTTGCTTAATTCCGAAGACTGTGAATATTGCATTGTTCTTACATCATAACAACATTTCATAAGATGTGATCGAACTCACAACCCTCTGTATTGACATGAAGCGTGTGCTAACACTTAAACGTCATCATCTTCATCATTTTCTGACCCGTCGCGGGGATAAAGCGCAGTACTGGAGATATCCACTCGATCGTCTGACATCGACTCTAACTCCTCAGGATTTATGCCCAGTCGCAACCAAGCTAGTTTTTGAACTAGAGATCTTTCAATGGAACGTGTTCCTGATGGAATCGCATTTGAGGCACGCCTCGGAAGACGTGATGATGAGGACATTTGTGCCACGAAGCATAGCACTTTCTTTTCGAAGTAGTAGCTGCTCGACATAGAGTTCCGTGTTTCTCATCCTATCCCGGCTAGTAACTCCTGCTACAACATGAAGAAATCTCGTCTCGGCAGTCGTTTATTCGGTGATTACTCGAATGGCACGACCGCAGGTGAGAGTTGAAACAAATATTGAGTTGAAAATCGCTAACTGGGCCTAGAAACCAAGATTGGCCTTTCCGATGACAGATCTTTCAAGCTGTTTCCACATTGATCCACCTTGGTCAATTCTACAGAAAAGATCAGCATTACTCCTTCCATCACCCATGAAAAAGACCTTGAGATACTTGATCTTCTCCACCTGCTTCAATAGGACTCCACTAGTACGTAGAGTTCGATGAACAGGTGTCCTGGAAATTACCATAATCTTTGTTTACCTTTATCCCCGCATTTGCACCTACGGCCCTATCGAGTGCGATGTGGTGTGCCGAGTGTGAGGATGTGAGGAGCAGAAAACTTAACATCTCTTCCAATGTGAACCATTATCTAATCTCTATCTTGGATCTAATCCAAATGTACATATAATGAAAAGGAGAGGTGACAAGACGCATCCCTGGGGAAGACCAAAAAGCCCACCGCGAAAGGTATTTATTTCGCACCGTTAACCCGAACACGGCTGCTACAGCTTATGTTCTCTCAAGCCTTCTCGAGAGTAGCATTGTTGGAGTGAAAATCTGGTCTGTAATTGGACTTCTGTCGGGACGAAAGCCGCACTGTTGACTCCCCATCCTGACCACAGCCCTAAAATACACTTTCTTACAAATGAATCTACAACAGAACAAGGTTCGCTGGATTACAGTGGCCTAGACTTCTAGCTACTAGGGCTAAGGGAGCTTGATGAACAGCCAAACTGACTTTTTTTTTTCCCAGTAGCAACACGGGCGCTCTGCTCTTCGATCAAGTTCTCCGTTCATAAGAGACGCCATCGTGGAATACACCATGAAATTTCTAATCATTGTTTAGACGCCGAGACTAATGCGACATGCATTAAGGGCAAAACTGGAAAATCGAACTTGTGTCGTGAAAAGTACTAATTATTCACAGATTGTTACCCAGCAAAAACAAAAACAAAGTATAAGCACCTTGTTTGCCGTAACGCAACGCATGGGAGTGGCACTGCTGAGCTGAAACCAGTCAAGAACTTCAATAACGCCTTCATGCGTCACGGCATGCTAGTGGTCATAAAATTATCGATTAACACAGTTTTATTTTTATAATGCGTGCCTAAAGTGACTCAATGCACGGTGCAATTGGATATTCCGTCGAGGTTGCAGGATAATTTATAGCGTCTGAGACTTTAGTCGAATGTCCACTTTATGACTGCTGCCAAGGTTCACTAATTGATATGCGAAATGTGGAACACATAAACCATCGGATACGATGCAATTTTACGGCGTTGTGGAAGTGTTAAGTTCTATGTTTAAACAGTGGTGGGTGCGGAATCTGTGCCCTAGTGGGTGTTGCACGATTCAGTGTTTGTGCAGGGCCGATGCAAGGTGTCTATGTCCGTGATGCAAGGTGTCTACGTTCGATTTCCGACACGAACAACGAGTTATTGCCGCCGAAGGAGAGGTGATAAACATTGGATACTGTGTTCCTGAATACAATGGAAGGAATTTTGGTACATTGGCAGAAACTCACGGAGTCGTGAGGCTCAGCTCAAATTTTCGACTGCCTCTGCGGCCCAATTAGACCTACCTTCTGTGGATCTTCAGTGATGAAGGCCCCCTTCATTCGTGACATAGCACGCGAGTGCTTGATTTCGAAACAAGAACCAGGTCCAATGTCTCGTCTCAGATGGCTAGGTGACGTCGAGCGTATGGCCCGGAAAGACCACGGTGGCGCACGCAGCTAGAAGGGGACCTGAATATGATGAACGTGCGAGCCTGGAAGCAACGAGAACAAGACCGGGCAAGATAGAAAGTCATGTTGACTAAGGCTCAGGTTCATGCTTGACTGTAGCTAAAGAAGGACCCAAACTGAACAGTTGCAAAAACAACGATGGGTGATGTACAAAATCTGCAGATTTTATGCTTGAACACCGAAGATCACTTGGCACAGAATCGTGACTGATCAGATGACCGCTTTACTTTGAGCATGGCCCGCCGCAGTTTATGGCGAATTGTGTGCAGCCTCCTGCATCAAATTAGTCTGGATTCAGTTTACGGTTTCCCCGATTGCTTATTTCGGACATCACCATCGCTGGAAGAAGAACACGCGCTTCGATATTGATACCACGAAACTTCACATGAATGAAGTCCGTGAACCGCCTAGTACTCTGTGAAAGCAAGGCATTTTTTGGCCGTGTGACATGTCGTACCTAGCTAGAAGTTGATCCTGCCTGAGGTTGGTTGGTCATCCCCTTTTACGCCCTTTAATAAAAAACACCCAATAATCGAAGAGCCAAAGCACTTCACGTGCCCGTATCGAGCACTTGTTAATACTTACAGCACAGTCACAGTGACCAGCATATGTGAGAGATTCGTGCATGATCGTCGAGATTGTTTTATAAATTCACGGTCGTCATTAAAATGAGGTATCAACACGTGTATCTGAACGCAACCTAATTTTGAAATTTTAAAGCTGCCACTTTAGATCGTCTAATTGGTTAGGTAACATTGTGCTATCCTGGCATCTTGCACTCGTTTATACGTAGGAAACCAAGGGCGGCAGTGCATGATTACAGGAAAATATGCGTTCGAAGGCAACACACAAACGATCGGCACGACACCTGCTTTAAAAGTTTAATCAATTTCATCAGCATGGTGAGAGCAACCGGGCAAAGAAGATTACACTTGCTATTGTCACTATTCTACCACATGCGATGATGTGTCAGATATGAGGTGGGATTGTGTAGAATACGTGGTAACTAAACCCTGAGAAAATCCCTTGGGAACTGAAATGCACACCAAAATGTGGGTTTCAAAAGCAAGTGCACAATAGAGTCAGCTCCAAAAAGAACGAACAAGGTCTAAGCATACACTAGACACATGTGGCTAGGCTCACTAAGTGATGGCCAAGAACTCTACCACAAGCCAGGCAGCCAATGGCGGCTTCTTCCAGTCAGACTGTTGAAGATGACTCAGTAGTGGATCGCCAACAGATGCTTCTGAAGTCTCCACAACAAAGTTCTACGTCCGTTGTTGACTTCAACAAGCTCCCTGGCACGAGCAAAGTTGGAAGTTCAAAACAACAGTGATAACAGACGACAAACAGATTTTTCCAATCAAAATGTTGGGCGATAGTCAAAAGAGCACAAGTGTTGCATTTGAACTTTAAAGTGTAGTCCTCAATTGAATCCGTCGTCAATCGGACAGAGTACGATCACTATGGCAACATTTTTTTGTAGAGAGGTTCAAAGCAAGCATTTTTTACTGCGGAGGGTGGGAATCTATTTCGACCCGTTTAGGAGGTAGGGGCAGTGTTTAACGTTTCTACTTTGCTGGCGAATTTTTCAAAAACGAATAACAATGATAATTTAAGAAAAATGTAACGAGTCAAGGACAGGCTGAAGGTTTTCAAAACTGATATAGTACCTCATTGTAAGTGTTGCCGTTGTTCTTTTCATTTCAAGTAATTTGGTTCTTAAATTGCCTCTATCTCCTGAAATGCTGTCAGTTTTGGCGCCAAGACGATCCTACGTTGTGATGGCCCGTTTTTGGTGTGGATATGTGCGTCGTCCAAAACTGTAGGTCCCTTCCACTCGTGTGAGAACAATAGCACGCACAACACGAGTGGTTTCTGAGAAGCTAGGCCCTGGCCCTCTATGGGTTGTAGCGCCACCCATATATATTATATTAACTCAAACTTAGGCGTTCGCAGTTCGCATAAAACTGTAGGTCCTTTCCACTCGTGAACGATAGCACACACAGCACGTGTGGTTGCTGAGAAGCTAGTCACTGGCCTTCTACCGGGTGTAGTTTATTTTAGAAACGCCTAGATGGCGCAGTTGGCATGAGTGGGTATAGGGGTCTCAGATTCGAGCCCCATTGAAAGCAGGCGTTAATGTACTTTTATCTGGTTCTCCTATCTGACCCAATCACCAGTTGCCATTGGGATGAACCAACAATAGTCTAAGTGTTCTGGCTATTTCGTTCACAGTCCAATAACCTAACCTAACCAACGTTAGAAAGGTATCGTACCTACTCGTGCCCAGATCTTTGGTAGCCATGTCTGTTTGGATGACATTTGTCAGTTTGACAGTCTTAGTTTGACATACATTTTTGAATCGAGTGCAACGACCGCCATTGAAAATACGCCGTGCATACATCTGTGTACCACCGCTCATTTAGATCTGTGCGCATTCATCAGCCACCCAGCGCTTGTTGAACAACCTTTGCTAATGGTCAGGTTAAAGCCACAAGAATGAGGCTTATATAAGATCCTGGGCATTTTTTTAACAAACAGTCCATTGCGTTAATCCCCGAGGAAGAGAGAGCCTTGCCGTATTTCTTTTCTGTTTTGCTGGCTTCCATTCGCAGGGGGATGAAACAAAACCAATCAAACGGTTGGGTGTACGTTTTTTATGAATATTCTGTTTCAAATGCAAGCTGCGATTATACGTATTATGAAATCATCCGATTCTGTAAGCCCAAGCAGGCATATCAGTTACACGGCGAAAACCGACAAAAGGAGAAAAAAAAACAACACACACGAGAATGGGATAATGCTCAATGAAACAGAATGTATCTGTAACCAAAACCAGACCTACCCCTATCAAGAAACCATTCGGTCATCAGTGGGTAAAGCGCAATACACTTTGCCGTGACACTCGAATTCATACAGACGAGCATGCCCACACCTACAGACCCACCAGTCGGCAGTCACCTATCGGCCCGCTGGTTCTGTGACTGTGGGAACGTGATAAAGCCCTCCTGAGCACTTCACACACACCCACACAGGCACAGGCCCAAGCACACCCACACTTGTGTGCGCATCTGCTCAACATGCAGAGAGAATCGACAGAATTAAACTACAAGCGAGCGAGGAGGAATGAATAGAATATTATGTGTGTTTTGATTGTATCTTGCCCCATTTTATTCGTTCATGCTCGTTCGCTCTCCCTCACTCGTTCGCTCGCTGTCGCTGGTGGTGTACGGTGTACCGGGTAGCGGCCAGTCTAAGAACGACATTCTCTGTGGTATCGCGTGGATTTCGGGTGCCACTGGTGCGACCGACTCGACGGTTTGCCATTGAACGCGGAAATGTTGGAAGCCTTTCAACATGAATGTAGCTGTATTAAATATGATTTGATTAAGTGGCTTATTGATTGGGGAATCGAATTTGAAACGACGACAGCGCGAGCACACTGGACTTGGGTCAAACGTTTTCACACACATACAGTGGAGTGTGTTTGAGTGGAAGCTTAGGGCTTCCACCTAATCTTTTCGACAACAACTATCCCACTGATAGTGTTGTACTGGTGGCGCTGTGGGCGAAGAAACCCCACCAAACGAGTGTGTAGATGAAGCTGTTTAATTGCACACACACACATTCCAGATGTCTGCTCAGATATACACTTTTCACATGACCTATGCACGTCATATTTATTCCGTTTAACTCAAGGCACGCAGTGTAATTCCGCATCGAGACCCTCCCCACCCGCCCCAAAAACCAAGCGAGAGATGATCAAGTAAAGCATTATAATTATTTCTCGCTCTGTAGATACGCAGATAGATTGACGATGATTCGTCAGCGCCTTTTTTCATTCTGCCAAAACAAATTTGTTAATGAGTTTTGAAAAAAAAAAAAAACAAGATAAATAATTCGATTTCTTTGTGTTATGTTCTGGTGTCGGTTTGAAGCAGAGGCAATGGGGTTTTTTCGTCGTCGTTTGAATAACCATTTAAATTGTGTGACTAAGTGGGATACTATGGCAGGTGGATGACGGGAAGAGGGTGTTCACAAAACAAAAACAAAAACGAGCAACGAAAAACCCAACCGACTAAATTAACTCTGAATCAAAATAAATAAAGCAAATAAAGTTGTCCAAGGCCATGGAGTAGCAACAACAACGCGCCGTGGAGCGACGACGCAACAATGACAACCAAAATATTAAGACAAATATGCGAGCGGTGTTGCCAGATTGGAGTTTATCAATAAGGGAGAATGTATGATGATGTCGAGCAAACATGTGGATTATGATAGATAAGGAACGAAAAGAGGGTTGTGTCAAGAGAATAGCAATCTGCAAGGTCACATGGGGGGAATTTGGAATTTGCCGGATAAGATATAATTGACTTCAACTGAATCAACACATTTGCTGATTCGTTATACTAAGGCCGTGCAGTTTAGACTTGGATGAAGTACACATGGATTGCGTCTTGAATAAACTTAACAACTGGAATTTTCTCTGCATGCAGATTCGAGCAGAATTTGCGAAATATTCAGGAGCCAACGAAATGAGGAAAGTTCTCTAAGCTCTAAGCTTTGAAATTCCTTGAAATCGAATTTTCACCAGAGCGATAAATTCGCAGAAAAAATGTACCCTTTAATGACCGAGCTACATTTAGTCTGGGAATTAGTTTGTACTTATAACCATTTCAAAGTCCTTTGTGACCTGGTTAAGTCGCTATGAAATGTTGCTTATAGGCAACACTGGGCCATAGAGCAAAATTTAAGCCGTACGCATATTTTAATGTCGGTTTTTTTGGTATGCGGGTATGCGGATCGACCCCAACCCACTTAAACTTCGACGTCGTAGGTTCGAACCATGGCCTGAACGACAAAAATAATTTTCATGGCCTCACCTCTATCGGGTGACTGACACTGCTTACAGAGTATTTCCCGTCTAGGACAAGCTTCTCAAACTTGGCCGTTCGGAAGCGGCATTCCTTCCACTCGTGAGAGAACAATAGCACGCACAACACGAGTGGTTACTGAGAAGCTAGAGCCTAGCCTTTAAGCGCTGCAGCGCCACCCATACATGTACCCATACTTTTGATTACAATTAAGGTGTGATATGACACAAACAATTTTTTTGTAGATTAGAGCGCTTTGAGCGTGGATTTCTAGTGTTGCCTAGTCTACATCAGCAATCCAGTGACCGATTTGATCAAATCGTTATGTTTTCGCAGATTCTGCAAAATATGGTCTTTGGTAAGAACTTGACGAATATTGTGCAGAATTTTCTGGCGATGAAGCTGGTGACAGTGGATACATTCTTGGGAGAAGTGACCATGGGCGACCTCTTCTGCATATTCGTGCTGTTATTCGGTGGAATTGAGTAACTCGTCAGCAATATTCAACCGAATGTTAGTAGTGGCATACACTTATTGTCTCCACTTAAGTTTCTCAGGTGTCTGTGGTTCAAAAGGCAACTATAGACTACTGATATATTCTTTCGTTTAACTATTAGTGATATTGTATAAATCCGACAGTATGTGGACGAAGTAGACTTACAAAAAGTGAAGAAGACTAATAACAAGCTACAAACAAACATTTTGAACAAAACTAATGGCCAATGACAGAAATTCCAGCTAAGCACATATCTCATGTACCAAATCGAATAATCGCACAAAGAAGGGTACATATTCCAAATAAAGTACGTAACGTAATAGGCAAATAACAATTCTTAAGAAGTACAATAAAGGAAGTAGAAATTAGTTGCTACGATGCATGACAATTAATTAATGAAGTGGATCTATTACATATGGAGCATATTCTCATCTCTGCTTTCAAATTTTTTATATTCTTACCGACAAATTGTGATTTGAGGTGATACCGATATAGCAGAAAATCACTGTTCGCGGCTCATGTGCACAGTACAAATAGTGTATATGTTCCGTCAAACTTCGGTAAATCGAAGTCTTTACAAGTCGAGTTTTCTTTCGTGCCAAGTGATGGTTCGGCAAGAGGTTTAGAAGATCGTCTGCAGGTAGCCGGAACTAACATTTCGGTATGTACTATACATACGCCCATTGTATTGTACTTGCTGGAAACGCATTTGTGGCATGCATTGACTTAAATTAAAACTAAAGTGGACTCTCCCTAACTCGAATGGACACGGAATATCAATAATGGTTCCAGTTAGGGGGAGTTCGACTTAGAGAACGAATTTTGTTATGGAAAATTAAGGAGAGTGGCAAAATATCTTCGTATGCGGTCCGTGGTGGACCTGGCCCAAGCCTCTCCATCTAGCGCGGTCTTGTGGTAGTTGCTTCATGCACGTTTCAAGTGCTCTTCTAGCTGTGTGCGTCAACGTAGGCGCGGTTTACCTTTACCGGTTGCCGGTTACTCTTCCAAAGACCCGCACTTATGCGGGACCGAAGATAATTCGAAGGACTTTCCTCTCGAAGCGACCAAGAATATCCTCGTCCGATTTATTTAGCGTCCCTGCTTCTGCGCTATGCAGTTGGGCTGGGACTATCAAGGTTCTACGGATATCTTGGTTCTTCGAGAGGGGACCCAAAGGCTAAGTGGCCTTCCAAGCAAAAGAAATACAGCGATGGGCTAGTTTGATTCTCCGCGGTGGTGTCATTGCTTGTGTTAATATCGTAGTATAGGTCGACAAAGCCTTTGACTACTTCGAAGTCAAAGCTGTCTATAGCGACGTTTTGTCCAAGACGCCTGTGTTTGTGGACCTTTTTCGTAGACAGTCTTACCCTCATTGACCGCAAGCCTCATCTTGGCCGCTTCCTTTTCTATGCTCACACGCGACCCACTGACAGCCCGATGTGTTCCTTCTATAAAGTCATTGTTATCGACATATGCGAGCAGTTGCACAGATTTGTGGAAGATCGTGCCTCTGGTGTTCACGATCTTCTCAAGAATGATGTTAATGAAATCGCATCTGCGAGTGTGATACACTGAACCCTCGTATTTATAGACAAACGAAAGTCTAATCACTTTAGTCAAGTGGACTATTTTGAACCGTTTCTAAAATAGATCTGCCGTAGATCATGGCGATAAAATGTCGCCCATACCGAAGTGAAGGTCGATTTGGGCAGGAAATGGATTAAATCATTTTATGAGATATCATTAGCGAGGTGTACCGATAGTAAATCAACAAAACCATAACGCAACGGAGACCATAAATCAGTGCTGTCAGTTTTTTTGGTAAATATCACTGGGAAGAAAATGTAAGATATAGCTTCAAAATATAGCACTGATCCCGACTACAACCGATGATATGGCAAGTTTTGTAGTCAGTTTTGATTCCTGTGGATTGAGAGTGTAGCATAAGTTCTCTTACGTGTGATCTTCTTCCGTCACAAACAAGTGTTTTGAACTATTTGTTTCCCAAGCGTGATCGTTTACCTTGCCTACTACTTTCTGACCTTCCTACTAATGTGATCGTCAAAACAGTGTTTTCGAAGCGACTAAAGGCACTTAAGCGAGGTCTGAGTAAGCAAAGCAGTTGACCCTACATTTTGCTTTTTCGCTGGCTAAAATTTCGTGGTAACAAAAGAATTTAGCTTCCTCTGGACGGACGTGAGCTCCACAAACGACGGTCTACTGAAGATTCGACGCAGAATTGTCGTCCAAAACTGGTACTGGTGATACTTCGGTTTGTCGAAAGAAATTTGATATGGCTCAAAGTACAAGAATAATGCTCTACAACACCGGATTCGGTTGGATTACCGCATTCTAAGATCAATCGACCAGCAAACGAAAGGGCTGGCGTCCCTGATGGATCCATCAACAGCAACACACCTTCTACACATTTTAAACGACTGCAATCCGCAATTGGTTGAGTGACTGCCCTTGGTTATAGGGGTCCCAGGTTCGAATCCGCATCGTTTTCAAATCTGGTCCAGTTACCAATTGCCGCTGAGATCAAATTCACGGCACTGGGTATCACAATGGACCAGCAATGGTCTACGATCTGGCCAATACCCTAACCCAACCTAACCTACACCCTGATGTCGACTCCAATCGTTTCATTTGGGGAAGCTTTTCCCAGAGACCTGCACTGTCTGAGAATTATCAGCGACTCGAGGGGTGCAGTGGAGTTAATTAGCAAAGTTGCCCATGTCAGCAATTAAACCAGTGCGTTAACCACTGCCACTATCGAAACCAATCATTTAATTGCAATCAAAACAGTTTATGTCATATAACATATATTTTTTAGTTTTTTTAGATTGATTTTTACATGGATATCGGAACACGATACTCCGAACGGAGAATGAAAACGCTACCAGATTCTAGATCGACAGACTGTTTTTGCAATCAATCGAAGGCTTAGTAGTGAAGTAATAATAGTAATTTGGTGACGCGACAGTCCAAGGTAGACCAGGGTTTCGCTTCGACAACAACCGCTCGTGTCGTGCGTGTTATCGTTCCATCTCGAGTGGTCTGGAGGGGGACCTCTAGCTTTAAGCATTGTCAGCAGTTTGTACGAGGTGAAACCCTGAATTAAGAAAGTTTGCTAAAAATGAGGGGGTTGAATCAGCCACCCTCTGGTGTGGAAGGTGATCCATGGAATCTACAACGCCATGGCGACCACTAACTTTTGATCTTAAGTTGATACATGTTAAGACATGGAAGTTTCAAATTGTTGTACTAACACATGGGGCCCGACTTGTGGCCAGCGAAATGCGTACTTCGAGAAGATAGCATCTATTCGCCGAATATTCCCATTTTTCGTCAGCGGTTCGATCTGCGCTTCAATTTTGACAAGTCGCCAAAGAATAGGGTAATGCCACTATAGGTCGGCCATTTTCTAGTGATCCGCTACCAACCTCAAATAAAACCCAACGGTATTTACATGAAGAGAAGGGTTAAAATGGCCGATCAGTAGAGTGGCCAGGCCGATCAGTAGAGTGGCCAGGCCGATCAGTAGAGTGGCCAGATCGATCAGGAGAGTGGCCAGGCCGATCAGTAGAGTGACCGGGCCGATCAGTAGATTGGCCGGGGCGACAAGTAGAGTGGCCGGGCCGATCAGTAGAGTGACCGGGCCGATCAGTGGAGTGGCCGGGCCGATCAGTGGAGTGGCCGGGCCGATCAGTGGAGTGGCCGGGCCGATCAGTGGAGTGGCCGGGCCGATCAGTAGATTGGCCGGGGCGACAAGTAGAGTGGCCGGGCCGATCAGTAGAGTGACCGGGCCGATCGATAGAGTGGCCGGGCCGATCAGTGGAGTGGCCGGGCCGATCAGTGGAGTGGCCGGGCCGATCAGTAGAGTGGCCGGGCCGATCAGTGGAGTGGCCGGGCCGATCAGTGGAGTGGCCGGGCCGATCAGTGGAGTGGCCGGGCCGATCAGTGGAGTGGCCGGGCCGATCAGTGGAGTGGCCGGGCCGATCAGTGGAGTGGCCGGGCCGATCAGTGGAGTGGCCGGGCCGATCAGTAGATTGGCCGGGGCGACAAGTAGAGTGGCCGGGCCGATCAGTAGAGTGACCGGGCCGATCGATAGAGTGGCCGGGCCGATCAGTGGAGTGGCCGGGCCGATCAGTGGAGTGGCCGGGCCGATCAGTAGAGTGGCCGGGCCGATCAGTAGCGTGACCGGGCCGATCAGTAGAGTGACCGGAACGATCGGTAGAATGGCCGATCACTACGTAAAAAGGTAAATATGTAAAATACGCTGACTATTATACGTCAACAACCCTGCGAAAGTGAGCGACCTCTAGTGGCCTAGCCGAAAGAAGCGATAAACTAGTTTTCGTTGAGTTCTTTGATTCGAGATAAATAAGTTGCATCCATTCAACATAATTGTTCTTGTTCTTCTTTATAAATAAGAACCAATGTTTTTTTGATAGTCCATCCAGTCCATGTGTTGTTCAGAATTGTCTGAAAAAGGTTTTGATACCAATAGTTTTGTTTTGATTTGTTTAAAATGCGTTGCAACGCGCGCCGCAAGCACCTAGTTTCTGCTAAATATTTGTTGCAAGTCGCATCTCCCAAAAAAACTCGACAAACACCGGAAACCATGGTTCTATACAAAGCATGTATTACGCATTCAATCGCACTTTACCTACGTAAATACCTCGTGATGCTGGAGTTTTTTGTTGACATTTTAACATAAAATTACAATTTAACACTCGAACAAAATCGAACGAACATCATCACAACAAATTTCCATTCTGGCAACACTGTCATATTTTTTTTCTCCTTTTCTTTTCACATTACACGCAAGTACATAGTATCTCGTGCACTAATCGTTTCACAAAATTTATTATTTATCACCGTCATACGTAGTTATTTGCTCGCCGTCAAATCGAATACACTTGGTAATAGCGATGATGTTTTTGCCCGTCCCAAGGCGAAGGCAGAGAGGTCAGTTACGTGACAAAGGTTTCTCTCTCGTCCGAATTTGGCGGCGGCACCGACAGGCGAAGCAAAGAAAGAAGAAAAACAAAAATCTCACCCCAAAATAATTAGAATTGAGTAATTTTCCGCACAAATCCTATTCTATGCACTGGCCAGACAAGGAGGAAACACAAACACACTCACTCACTCTCGCACACACTCTCACACACCCAAACACACTTGTATGCATTGAACTATACTCTACTAACCTTGGCAGTTTATGAGTTGCTAATTGAGTTGTATTTTTTTTTCTGCTGCAGATTTTTTGTTGTTGTTGTTGTTGTTTTTGCTGTTGCTTTAGTTGCTACTCCACAAATGATACTGCTGCTGCTGCTGCTTCAAATATTTTTCTCAATTTCCCTGCCCCTTTTTTCACTCACTCACTCGCTCACTGGCATAGGGGGTTCTAATCCGTCAGTGCCGACAACTCCCAATAAGTTACACTTGCCCGCTAAACTATACGTTCACAAAATCACTGCTTTACACTGCACGAACACCTCACACTGTTCCATCGCTCGTAGGGCGAGTAGAACTTTGAATTATTCGGATAGAAAAACAAAATCGAATTATTAAAAAAAAAAAACATCTACGATGTTCATAAATATTATTCGCCCGACACCTCACTTCACTTGTTCTCTTCCATCCACTGTATTCGGTGTGGTATTGGAATTATTTTCTTTCTCTCATGTATTCTCTTTTCGTTGTTATTTTTTTCTGCGTGAATTCTTCTTGAATGTGGTAACAAAATTGAGGGAAAAAAATAAATGAAAATAAAGACGAACCGAAGACAAAACAATACGAAACACTTTTGACGTCTGTCGTTGTGTCAGCAGCTGTCAAATTATCATCATCATCACGATAATCTGTACCACCATCACATCTGAGGCACCAGCAGTCTGATCGTCATCGCAATTCACACAATACTTTTTTTCTCTCTCTCTGGTTGGGGTTTCACTTTGCGCAGTCCAATTGGATTACCGTCTTTGCGACCTAGTCGGCCAGTTTCGCGGCTACGAAAATTTTCGTTCCTCACGTCAAACACGCAGCAAATTGTCGCACTTTTCACCGACCGGATTCAACTGCAGCCCTGCGAGCACTTAGGCCCATTCACAGCCGTCTCTTCACTTCAGATCACCGAACGACGTAAATATTACAAAAACGAGCCCGAAAAAATCAAAAAAAAAAAAATAACAAAATGAATACAAGTAATTAAGACAATTTATGTAGAGTCTAGAGTTTTACGGCACCGCTTCGCGCAACGAAACAAAGTCTATCTCTGCAAAGGTCTTATTGGTTCTATTGTTGTTCGTGTGGTGGGAGCAAAGACGACGACGACGACGATGGTGGTGGTGGTGGTGGTGATGGTGGAAAATGATGGTGAACCAGACGTGCATTTATTGCCTTTCAACTCTAAGGCAGGTTAAAATCACGGGTGGGGGATGTATACTGATGATAATATTATGTGGAGAATTTTTGAGGGAGGCAAAACAAACCCCGTCGTTAATGTCTCGCGCACTCAGACAATCGTCGCCGCTCTCTCTTGTCGCTGTCGTTGACGTTGACGTTGCCGTCGATTCATGGTATCAGTACACTTCACTTGTTCGCTCTCTACTCTCAACTATCTATTCCCTTTTTTCCTAGCCGTCTTGTGTTCCTCTTGCTGCTTCTTTACGTTATTGTCGGGGAGCTGGTGTGCTGTTGTGCTGCTGTATGCCTGTGTGTGTGTTTTTGTTTTAGAGATTCGATTTAGGTTGCGTATTTTGACAGGTTAATCAGATGTGCCAGAGAGAGTCTGAATGGGCTGGTGCCATTTTGGAGATATTTTCGCTCTGATGTCAAATGTCAGTGGAGTGGATGGTGGGTGGTGTAAGTCCGTTAGTGTGAGAGAGACGACCGTATGCCGCTGCGGCGAATTCAACTATGGCCATCTGGTTGAGAATAGATGAAACTTCGATTTTTTGATGAAATTTTCGCCGCCAGTGATTGGGTTTGTTCTCTTTGTTCGTTGAACACTTGTGTGTTTTATAGAAACAGTTATTCACGCAGTTTATTTAATATTGAATTGGATTCTTTTCCCGCTACTGTTGATGAAACATTGGGGATCGTGGTAAGGATTATTGTCTCAGCGCCATTTAAAACAGATCTTATTTCTCAGTCCATATAAAACCAGAGCTATTGGAATAGAGTGGAGCAGCTATCCACATAGTTTCCAAGGTATTTGCACATCAAATTGATATTCCTCATCAATCTCTATAAATAAAAATTAAAGTTTGTTCGTTTCTCCTTTATAGATAGAAATCTGTGGGAATGGCCTTGGCGCCAATTCTTGTTTTTTATTTTTTTGGTTTAGGCAATTAAATTTTTTAAGTACGTAGCAGAGTGCGTCTTTTGCAGCCAGTATATATAAAATCTTCGCAAAGCAATAATAGTGCCTTTCTAAACTTACTTATTTTTGTTAAAAGCAATAAACCTGACTGCAAGTCTTAATTTTTAACCGTCTCGGAACATTGCCGCTTCTGGATCATGCACGCTTCTCTCCAAAATCATTCACAGGAATCTTCCACAAGAGGTAGTCATTCATTCCTGTTGCAAACCTCTGAACTCGTCTAGCTCACAGGTATGGCCCAATACCACAATTTGGTTTTCATTACCTCTCCAAAAAGTAAACCCTTAGTACACACAAGCAATAAATGCAATGAAAGGCCTCTTACCTGAGGTTAGGCGCGTTCACATTGTAATATCGAGTAGTTTTTCGTATTGACGGCTTATGTTATGTTTTTGTCTTCTGCGAGTTCGATTGCGTTAAGGGTAACTTTTTTATTTAGGACATCACCATCACTAAAGAGAAGAACATACGCTTCAATGTTGCTGCCACCAAAATATCGTAATAAATGAAGTCTGTCAATCGAGTAGTACAACGTGAACGCAATGTTTTGGTCGTACTACCCTGTCGTACTAAGGGTCTATAACTGAATTGCTTGCTTTTTTTAACGTTTATTTAAGAAGGACATGTACAATAGTACTATTCCAAGTATTGCCCGTCTGAAGCTATGACTTTTTACCCATCATTCACGGAATTTGTGGATCTCATCCCAAAAGTATTGAGCCGGATTGACAATTTTTCATATTCTGGTCTGACTTACTCTCTCTGTACGAATTAAGTTATATACCTATTACACGCATCTATATAAATATAATAGCATGTAAATAAAAATACTACAATTGGTATGCATATGCTAGAAACTAATCGTCAGAATCAATAAAAAAAATCAGTTCTGAGGCGCAAGCTTACTTCTGACGCAAGGTTTCTAGATCTTGACTCCTTCGATTAGCGCTAAAAACATTCGCACATCTGATGGCAGCAGCGTTACCAGGCGAAAAACTGCTAAACTTGCCAGAAAAAAAGAAAACATGCTTAAGAAAACTGGGATTCTTGAAAATACATGTTTTTATTATTTTTTATTATTCTAAGTCTTATTTTTGGAAAAATATTTAGAACAAAATTAAAGGAATGGAAAGAACATTCGAATTCATTAAAAATAACATTTTATCTGTACGAACAGAGTTGTAACAGCTTTTACCTTCACTGTGAAATCGGTGCAACAAATGTTAGTTTTAATGCAAATCGGCGACAAGATAACATTCAATATGAAAAATTAAAGTTGACTTGATTTTTTTAATTATAGATACATTTTCCAGATATGGAAAATAAAAGGTGTACAATAGCATACTTGAATTAATTCAATACTCCTGGGCGTGCGCCGCCAAACATTTTAACAATTCGAATCTTCTTTCTAGACTGAACCAACATATTTTATGTGAGAACGTGAAACACCAATTTGTCCTCAATTTTATGGATAAATTGTTGAATTTAATACAGTGAATTTTTTAAATATCACTTTCCTATACAAAATGTGGGAACATTTGAACAATGAAATGTGTCTCATGCCTCTCCACATTAACACCTATGTGCATATTCCATTTAAAGGCAAATAATGCATCTTTGCTAGGGGATCCAATCTCCAAATCGATCAAATCCTGCTACAATCCTAGGAAAGTGCTAAATCTGGTAACGCTGGTTGGCAGTCAACTTAGACATGTTTATACTTAAATCAACTGCACACTCTGCTATTTTATTTATTTTAATTTCATTTTCTGTGTACAGCCTATCATACATAGAGTCATTACCAGAGCCGGTGCTTAAAAAAGGACCTCTTCTTCTTCTTTGGTGTCGCTACACTCCAGGGTGGACTTGGGCCTCAGCCAACATGCCCCTTCATCCAGCCAGTTCTTTTGCTTGTTGCTTCGATGCACTCATGTTCAACTTATTGAGGTCCTCTTATAGCTGCGTGCGCCACTGGATGCGTGATCTTTCTTTACCGGTTGGAGTTGGAGACTTTTCGGGCCTTCGCATTGGTGTCCGACCAAGCCATCTGAGACGAGAGATTGGAACTCGTTTGACCAAATCGATGTCGGTGTGGAGCCCGTTCAGTCTCCTCTTCCAAAGACCATCAGTACAGGACCGCAGATAATTCGAAGGACTTTTCTCTCGAAGCGAGGAAGAATATCCTCGTCCGCTTTTACTAGTGCCCATGCTTCTGCGCCGTACAGCAGGATTGGGACTTGTATAGGTTTTATCTTGAATCTTCTTGGATCCAAGCCACAAACCTCACTAATTTTAATATGATAGAACACAATGTCATTACCCTTCTGCTTTATGCGATGGATTCACCACCATTCACCATTTCTAAAGCGGTGTAAAACAAATTATCCAGCCTACAATTGACTACGTACCGATGGTCGTTCGTGGATATACATACACAACGCATTTTGGAAACATTAGCAAGTATAAATATGAGTCCATATAGATTACGGAGGTTGAAAAGCAAAACAAAAATATATTAACATCCCATTTGCATTCACATATTGTTTTATTCATTTTTGTCGACTTAAACAGGTAGTACTGCATCATCTAAAGTTTAAACATACACTTGTGTACACGAAGTTAAGGCACTTAATTTCCATAAAGATAGTATCGCTTGGGCATTGATCAGCGAAGTGAATGAACGTAGCTGCTTTTTTTGACTTACTGTCATCAGCAGATCAGACATCACAGACAAACAATTTTGATAGAACGTCGCATGAAGCAGTGCTTTCGAGGTGGCCAAGGACTTCTTCCACAGATTTTAAAGCAGATTTCAAATGGAGAAGCAACTCCAATACTATTGCAGGTTGTTGCCTCTTATCATATCCCATCTCGAGAAGTTGTCCTTGTGATTTCGACAGCATTTGCATTTACAAATGAGACACCAACGGACAAACATGTTCCAACTGAACTTCTTTCTAATGTGGTTATACATGTCGAAGATTCGATACAAGGCGCGCCCGAACTTCTCTTCCATCTTTCTGTATGTAAAGAGAGTGTGTTGCTGTTGCGTCACTCGAAAGAAAATCGCCCCAAATTTTCCAAATGTTTGTGCTGCAACGTATTTTTCAAATCGTCATTCAGAATTCAAATGGTAGTCTATGGCGTCCAGTGGTGTGTGTACTTACCGCATGTCGGGCAGCAGATGCCACAAGCCGGAACGACGTATTATGAAGTACAGGGGCCAACCGTAGGCACCCTGTGTG
This sequence comes from Eristalis arbustorum, assembly GCA_916610145.1. Lineage (NCBI taxonomy): Eukaryota > Metazoa > Arthropoda > Insecta > Diptera > Syrphidae > Eristalis > Eristalis arbustorum. Next base: position 26,831,862 of record OU744320.1, on the reverse strand, counting down.
AAGTACATGTAGTGAATGGCAGTTTGAAAGAAATTGTAGTTTTTGGCATCCTTTAAGGCTAGGAACTGTGTGTGCTCTGTAGTTGAAACTCCGTTCAACAACTCGTACTAACGTTTGAGTTATCTCCGAACTGCTAGGTTGTGGATGCAATGTACTTGGGCTACACTCGCGCAACCTAGATGTGATCGTCTGGTGAAGGTCCATTCGGAGTTGAGAGTAAAGTGCAGTGGCTCACCCGTTGAGACAGTGATCACAAAAGTAGGAGAGAGAGAGTTTGTGCGAGACACCAGAGTTAGGAATGCATATTTATCAAAAATAGTTTGCAATGAAGACTAATCTCCTAGCTTGCCCAACAGGCAGCTTGTAATGACGTCAAGGCAATCAAGCTTCTAATTCTTTGTAGGATGATACAGTGAGGGAGCCTATGCCTCTAGCAACAAGCCACTCCAAGTAGCGTGAACTCTGGCTAGTTGTCTCCGGTCTGCACACGCTGGCGTCCTCTGTTGCGTTGTCGCAAGGACTCGGAGTCGAAGAGTCTTCGGGCCGGAGGTGTCTATGCGCTCTACATGGCCTAGTCACATTAGGCTTGGATCAAATCGGATTTATAATCCGAGTCAACCCGAGTTACGTCTAAACCGAGTTGAACAAAGTTGAATTTATGTACGTCAAACCGAGTTGCTGAAAATAAAATGAAGCGAATAAATGAACATTCATCATCAAATCTACACGGTGTTAACACACAACTCGGTTAACTCGACTCTAAATACAACATCATAACGACAAACTTTAACTTGGTGTGATGTGAACACACAATTCGCTGTGGTTGTTTAAGACAAAGAGACATGGTTGTACTGACTTCTGTTTCTTATGAGACGCATGTGGGCTGGACCAAATTTGGGGTAGCACACTGTCTTCTCTCTATGTTTTGCCACTTATGTGTGGCTGTTTTGCTTAGGGACTATTTTATTACAGTGTTACCACAGTGACACTACAAAGTGCAACCAATCTTTGCACAATACAAACGAAATCAATATAGTTGCAATTAATATTTCTGAGCCGCTTGACAGAGTTAGCTATCGAGATCTTTTGTAGAAAATGCCTATGTCGTCGATGAAGCTCTTCTTCTATGGATTAGAAACTACCTTTCGAACCGAAAAACTGACCATGCTTGGTCGTGTGTCAACACAATCATTAGTAGGGTAAGGTTAAGTTAGGTTAAATGATGCTGATGAAGCGATTTACTATAGTTGGCCAATGTTGGTACTGTTTAGCTTTTTACGGCCGCTGAAGTGGTAGGCTCCAAGGGTGTAGAAACTTAGACTAGCAAGAGCATTACAGGAGCAGAGAAGGTGACAATCATTAGTTCGAACCAACAAATCTTCAAAGTCCCCAATGCTGCGCAATGTTCAGGTCTCCTTAATTGATGCAAGAAATATTCCACCCCCTCTGATATTTGGCTTTAATTTTGTAAGGCGTATATACGCCCAAAATTTGGGGGGGTGTGACAACCAGAGTTACCGCACGTTAAATTATTTATGAGTCCCACAAGCTGAATGACGGGTAATTTTGAAAATAAATTAGTCCCAACAAAGGTTTTTAATATTACAACCCCTTCTCATGCGAAAAGTGGAACTAGTATGTGCTCAGGAGTTTTTAATGAAAGCGTGGTTCACACTTTGCAAAGTTATGAAAATGTGAAATAACACTAGGATTTTTGTTCTTGAAAAACTGCGTCAACTCTTATGAGTCAAGTTAAAAAACGAGTCCTCTTGACTCTTTAGAGTCCCTGTGGTAACTGAGTACAGCGCTAGCCTGGTGTGCCCAAAACCAAGCTACGAGTTAATTTATAGAAGTGACCAAAATCAGAAACTAGTTCTAACAACGAGGTGCCGTGTCTTCTTTTTTTCCGTGTTGGTGGTCAATGTTCAATGGTCAAGTGAGCTATTCATCTGGCGAAGGGTATTTCGATTAGGAGTTCATGCTCACTTCACGTTATAGTCAACACAAATTGTCAGTTACATTCTGAAGTGTGAAAATTGGTCCCGCCGCGAGGGTCACATGCTCTTACTCATATCCCAACATTGTCGTCGTCAAATCGAGAATATTCTATATTTTATAGTTTCATAGTCAAAATTTAAGCAGCGTAGGCCTACCCTTTTCAGGAGCGACATCATATGCTGAGCTAAGATATTGGATGCAGCTTGGACTTGGCACCACCATCTGGCCATCATTCGTACTGTATTGTTTGACTTTTGGCCAACTTTGGGAAAGTGACACATATTTCGGAAGACTTTGATTTTGACTGATTTATTGCCCAGTCTTGAAGAATTTCCCAGAAAGTACCCGAACCACAAGCTGGGGAACTGGAAAATTCAGCAAAGCCTAGTACCCCTTTACAAGGCCCATTGTTTGCATACACAACCACTGATTCATTCAGAAGCTTCACACTACCTGGCACGTCGTACACCACGATAAGTGTTTGAAAAAAAAAATCCCCTCAAAAGCAATCATTTTTTTGTTTTTTAATAAATTGACACAAGTACTCCCTTATCAGTGAAATGAATTTGTTTACTCTCTCGCCGAGAGATGATACATTTCTATTTGCCGGGGAATTGGGAATACCACAAATCGTAAGACGCTCTACTATAAAAGCTTCAGAACGATCGTAGACAGGTCAGTTCAGTCCGACGTCTTCCAAGGCAATAGCAGACAATTTCAATATGATTTCAAAAGCAATCGTTCTCCTGTCTCTGGTGGCAGTCACCCTGTGTGCCAGCGTTTCCGATCCGAGCCAGTGGCAAACGCAATTACTCGACGGCAACGAGTTATCAGCTGATGTCCAGGAGTATTTGCAGGAACAATTTGTGAGGCTGCCGCGCAGTGAAAACGAAGTTGAATTGATTGAACCTCCGCTGCCGCTGCAGGAGGTGAGTACCTGACTTCACTTCTGTCACAGGGTGGTAGTATTCAATTGAAATCTATTCCAGGCGGCCCTTTCGCAATTGGATCTTGGTCAGCAGAGCAACCGGATGAAGAGGAGAGTGGTGGTCTGCCGATACGTGGCGATCAGAAACAATCGCACCGGCAAGACAGTGGTCATTGTGCGATGCCCAAAGTAAGGGAGAAAGATTCACAATTGTGTGCTTAAGTCTATTTTTCATCGTGTATTGTTATTATTTATGCAAAATTGGATTAAATAAAAAATTCCATGTGATGTTTACAACATTTGCTTGAATCTGTTCGAAGGCTGATTCTGATTGACATTCAGTAGAGGTTCAACTGTCATTTTGATTGCAGCGTAACGCAAGAAACGTCTTCGTTGCTGATTAAAAAATATGCCTCTGGATAGCGTCCCGCACTGCGTGCTCTTGCGCCATTCATGGTCAAGGTTGACGGTATGGGGTGAATTTTAAACATCAGAATGGAAGAAAACACCAGAAAATTGTGGATAAGTGCATTTATTTTGTGGTTGGACAAGTTTTAGCCACACAAGTTACATGAAGAGGGGATACATTCATCAAAGACGTGGACGGCATATTTACATTGATTAGAGAGCTATTTAGACGGAACCATTCTATTGCACAGACACGGAAGTGTGTACTTAAGGTGGTCTGAAGTTGCTGGATGCAGCCCACAAGAAACTTACTACAGAAACACGATCCACCCTGCAGTTCGAGTAAAGAACCTTCTAATAATAATAATAGAGTTGGCGCTACAGCATTTAAAGAGCCAGGGCCTAGCTTCTCACAACTCGTATTATGCGCGCTATTGTTCGCCCACAGTTTTAAGCCGATTCCGAACGACCAAGTTTGAGAAGTCTTTTCTGTGCCGGAAATACTCTTTGAGCATTGTCAGGGCTCGAAAATGGTTTTTTGTGCGTGTCCATCCTTGCGCAGCGACTATGCTAATCTTCTCTGTATCATTCCAATTTTAGTATATGTTCTGCCGAAGCAAGAACAACTTAAAAATGGTAGGACCGTGAACATGTTTTTGTCGCACAGACCAGGGATCGTACGTACGACGTCGCCTAGCCACCTAGAATCTTTTAACTTTTCAAGAACATTTGCCGAATATCGGCAAGGAAATGCGCTGTCATGTGATTGCGCTTCCATCTGGTACTGGGTAATATTGAGGGGCCGGCAAGCGTCCTTTCAACTGTTTGAATACACAAATCTCATCGACACAGTAGCGCCGTAGTGGAAGGTTAGCTTGGGATACTGGCCTACCAGCCAAGACTATTGTTAGATCCTGTGCCCTTAATTTGATCCCAACGGCAAATGGTGACTGGACCAGATTTGAAAATCGGATAAAAGCATATTAACTTTTGCTTCCACTGGGATTCGAACCTGGGCCCCTCTCATCAAGGGCAGACACTTACCCAACTGTGCCCTTCAGCCATTTGATATACCGTAGTGGAACCTTTAATGGCGATTGAAGAACAGCCGAAACTAGCTGGTCCTAAGTTCAATGAGGATTAAACTAAACGTATGTATGTTGTCGAGCAAGAAAGGAGCCGATGCACACCACCTAGGCCAGATGTAGTGAAGGACTTTGTCTACTACGGGGAAAGCATAGACTCCAAGAATGACATCTTACTAGACATCCGACACAGAATCGCTCTCGGCAACCGATGCCACTTCTGTTTGTCAAAACAAATGGTCTCAAACTACTGACTCCAAGGACCAACATCATGTACTTCAAGGATCTTAATTTGAAAGTCGTGCTGTATGGAGCCGATAGCTATACGCTAAGTAAATCTGCAGAACTGATTCTTGATGTATTCGGAAGATTCTACGTCGGATATATGCTGGTATGCGCGTATGAAGGAGAAAACATAACCACGAACTGTACGAGCTGTACGAGGATCTGAAGACAAAAATCCGTTGCCTATGCTGACTCGGCCACATCGAGCGCATGGACACCAGCGCTGCAGCTAAAGGAGACGTCTTCTAATCCAAGCCTCCTGGTTCGAGAGGGAGAAGAAGACCGTACGACCAAGTCATAGCGAAAGCAAGACTGATTGGTCTTGATGACTGGAAGTAATGTGACAAGGACCGTCATTGCAGGTCACGATGGCAGTGACTGTTTGGACTGGGACCCTCAATGGGTTGCCGGCCATCTCATTCTTCAAAACAGATGCACATACCTTTGATGAGTGAATTTTTTGACAATCTTTTAACCTCATCTATCGGCTTGGAACCCATTCCGAAGATTGTGGAAACTAAAGACAGAAATTCATGCGTGGAACATTTAGTACATCCACTTGGCGGTAGCAACTGAGTCTTCTCTGGGTGCTGGTGTGAAGTAAATAGCTGCCTTGACTGGGTTCAATTCCTGAGAGGGAGCAACATAATTCACGATACCACCTCTCACCATTCGTCGGCAATCAAAGAACATACATATTTAGAAAAACTTTCCAAACTTTGCCTTTCGAACAATAACACGGACCACAAGTGTTGCGTAGCAGTTCCACCTCTGGCTGGAGAGCAACGTATGTATTATCATGATTTCGGGGAAAGCATGAGATATAGTAACGGTCCAAGAGTAGAACCCTGCTGGGGATCAATACGAACATCACAAGATTACGATTAAGCGTGCCGCAGACCGCATGGACAACACAGCTCCGTGCCTATGACTCTTCGACTCCAATCCGGTGGGACAACGCAACAGACGACGTCCCCGTGTAAGGTGGTGGACGCACGCAGAAAAGGACACCAACCAATTTGACGTCAAAAACTGAAGACAGCAAGCCGGAGATCGCGCTAATTGGAGAGCATTGTTTGTTGAGGCCCAGGTCCGTGCCAGACTGTAGTGTCAGAGAAATAAGAGAAAGAAGCTTAGACACTGTTGGTAAGGAATGAGAAGATGAACTTGAAGGTGGCTTGTAACAAAGAATCGAGTCAAGATTTGAATGGCTTGAGGAGCTTACCAATGTTGCACTTCATTGCTGGTTCAATATTCAAATTTGATTTGGTCAACTTGACCCTTGAATTCTGCAACTGAGAGTACCTTTATTCTTCGCTAATCATCGTAAAGGGAGCTGGCGCACTTGAACCAGCCTAAGGTTCAAGTACAACCCCAGTACAACACCACATCAGTTGCAAATAACACCCCGATCAATTGGTGAATCGCCTCCAAATCGGTGTCATATGCAACCTACATCCCGTGGGAATTGTGTTCAGGAATTTCGATCAATAATTCCGAAAGGCATTGAACCAGTCAAAAAAGTATCAGATATCGCAAAAAGCGTTCCATGAGAACGAACCGAAAAACAAGAACACACAATCCACACCCAAACCACAAGGCATCGATCGCCGTAAAGTGTTTCATTCGCAGAAGCGACAAGATCGTAAAAATTTAATATCCGTCTGTCTGTCTGGCATGGACGTCAGCGCCGCACTCAAAAATTTCATCGATACACACGATCCAGATATGCATGACCAAACCGGTAACACAAGGACTTGACTATTCAAATGATCTTTACCAACGAAAAAGCAAAGACGTCAGATGATCTGTCGCATGATCACCTTTCTCCAGTCAACATCGTTCGTTTACTTGGACTTTTGCGACAAAAAAAAATTAGACTTCAAGAAAATGTGCGGGGATAGGCGTTGCGTATGAATGCGCGTATACCGCGGGGGAGACATTTTTTTATGAATGAAAATTCCCCGACGATCCCAAGTGATCGTGTCTCCGGTCAGAGTCATTGACTGGAAACTCTTCAAGAGCTCGCCCAACATCAGACAGGTGTCTTCCGCTCCCACTCTCGCTCACCGTGTGCGATCATGCGGCCGCCTGTGGGGTGTGCGTTTAACGTCACGTCATTCTTCCCCTGAGTCAGTTGTCGTCGCAAGCAAACGACGAGTAACGACCGACGATCGACGACCACTGTGTCAAGTCGTCCATGTCCATGCACGTAGAATGTCCGGCGTCTACAAAAAGTTTCATTCGATCGCCACCGCTGCCGACATCAACGTCGACAGACAACAACGAACGTGACACGACAACAACACTTCTTTTCGGTTCGAAAAACTTGACTTGTGTATTAAGCAAAAGCATCCACACATCCATAGGGGGAGAAGTATAGTTGCCCCTAGTGAAATATTAAATCAGTTGTGTTCCGACCACGGTACCACTTGCATTTGCGGGAAAGATCGCTGTCGTCGCGACTTGTATGTAAAGTACGTGTTGTAGCTTTTTTCCGTCTGACACTGAGTTAAGCTTCACGTGGGTGAATATAATTAACTGAGACATTTGTTCAAGTTTGAATTCGTTTTGTAACCGGTTCGCTGGCACATCAATCCTTGGGGCCACCCTACACCGCTCATGTACAAGCAGATTTCAGAATCTCCACCCAAGTGAATTCGAATTAGAATCGTGTCGCCGTTTTGACACTATGTGATCTCTGCGCGAAGTGGGATACAATCCGAAGGATAAACCAATAAAAATGTGGGTCAGAAAGATCGTTAAGCGATCATCTTGAATTTTGTTGTTTTCGTGTGTCTGTGTTTTGTTGCTTGTTTCGTGGCTTGAATAAATTCAAAACAAACCAAATAATCGATCGAAATGCGTCAAGAAACCCCGACCGGAGGCAGCCAGCTGCCGAAGCTGATCTTCAGACGCGATCCATTGTCGGCATCACGCAATTTCTTCGCAATATCGTTGATTGTACTCGTACTCGTACTCGTAATTAATTTGTGCTCATTTACCGTATCTGCGGCGGATCAGAACACTTCGGCGGCCCTGGAGTCGTGGCTAGACGACAGCGACGACGACGACGGCGAGGATGATTTCAGTGGGATCATAGAAAACTGCTTGGACTTCTGCTCGAACGAGGTAAGATTGGAATCACCCACATGTGTCAGCGCTAGTCGGTGCATTTAATTACTCGCGGCAGTCGGTACGAGAGTGTGTATGACTTTGCACTTCTGTGCCATAGTTCAGTGCTTCGATCATCTTTCATTTACGACAGATACTACTTGTACCTAATTGGCAGTGTCTGTGTGTGTATCGGTCTCGGCTGCAAGTTAGAATCTTAACTAGGTACCACCTAAATGACTGCATTTATCATTATTTATTTCTCCTCCTTTCAGTCGTCATTGCAGTGCATAATGTTTTGAGGCACTCTAACCCATTTTGATCTCACTTGAAAGAATCTTAAAATGCTGGTATGCGCGCGTAGTGTGCACACCGACCGACCGACGTACGCTGTGTCACTCGGTTTATTGTGTCACATGTCATGTTTTGTATTTCACTTTAATTGAATTAATTTTTTCGGACAATAGCTGAAGTGACGGCCACTCGTATATCCATCTGTGTGTGCTCATGTGCTCATCGGCCGGGTAACACGGTGGCGCACGTACGTGTAGGTTTGATTAATTTTGCTTAGCCTCATCTTGTTATCTACAATGTTTCTTGTTTTTTTTTTGCCGTTTTTTGTGCGATGGAATAAAAGACACGGACAATTCGTAATTCGTTCGGAATTAGTTTTCAGCGTACGCTCTGTCGCAAAGAGATGCATGACCGGATGAGTATACGCCGCTTGGTTGTGTGCGAATATCCGTAAAAACAGACGGATCAGCAAATTGAATGGATTTCGAAAGCATGACGTCAAGATGTATTCATCTCGTCGTCTACTATCAAGCAATCAGATTTTTTTCCTTGCTATGCATTCCAGAGAGTTGAGTCGAGTACTAAGTTAAGTGGTGTCTTGCCTAAGCTCCCCATCTGGACATCAGCCCCGCTGCTTACAGAACTTTATGAACGGGCTTGTATGACAGCCGCTCACAAAATATCGGGAATATCGACTGCAATTCAAGATCGCATTCGTCTGAAGCACATGATTTGTGTTCAATTGAAGGATATCACTATCCAGCTGTAGAGCCATTTGAGTGTAGCATGCTTTTAGAAAAGTCTTATACAATAGATTAAGTTAGGTTAGGTTAAGTTGTGGTGGCTGACTGCTAAGGGCAGTTATACTTCGGCCAGAGTGTGATACCTTGCGGATTGACTTCTCCTAACATCGGAACCAGTTGGTGCTTGTGGCGATTTAGCTGGCCTATGCTGGCTAGGTTGTCGAAATTGTAGGTCCCTAGGTGTAGGAACCTACGACTAGCCAGAGCGCAGCACAAGCAGAGGTGATGAGTGTTTTCTTCATCCTCTTTATCCATGAGACACCCATCCTGCGAGCATGAGTGCCAATTTCTAACTCCTTCGAGAGTCCTTAATGAGTGTTTGCTGAGTCTAAGTAGACTGAATGATCGTTGTAGGTTAAGTGATGGCAAGATTTCTTTTGTTTTAACGCAGGTGGGGCCTTCTAGTCATTTGTTATTGTGTGCGTTTTTCAAAGATGGTAGGCTATAGCGATCGTACCATACCCGGCGAGTTCATCGGCTTTGCAGTTTCCTAGAACAGTTCACAGTGTCCCCGTCCCGGTACCCATATGAGGTGAATGTTTAAATGCTCATTAATCTCGTTAAGAGACAGCTTGCAATCAAGGGAAGTTTTTGAAAAAAACATGACATTGTCCAGCGATTTTATAGCGGCCAGACTGAAAAGATTGCAACTGGAGGCAGCTGGCGAAAGATCGGGCTGGCTGGAGAGGCATGTTGGTTGAGGCCCAGGTCCACCCCGGACTGTAGCGCCAATCAAAGAAGAAGAAGACTGAAAATATGGTGCTATACCTCAGTGTCGCTAGGAAGGAAGTTGAATTCCTTGGGAATGGCTGAGTTCAGACCACAGTCGGAGTGTCCAGTGGTGGAAGATGGAAGAGAATATTCAGTGCGTCTGACGGAGTACTTCTCTGTGCTCCGCTGATAGACAAGCAGGCCAGTCTTTGTACTCGATTGAGTGCCTTGCAGTTGATAGTTTTGCTTAGTGCTGTATAACAACCTGAGACTCCATACAGAAGTGTCGGTCTGACAATCGAGATGAATACAATAAATTAAATCGTGATCAAATTTCACGCTGAATGACGTTATTTTACTACTACTGTGGATCTTTCGGGGGTAATCTGGCCGCTTTCACTTTCAATCAGCAGCAAGAGTGAAATAGTTCTCGACTGATGCTGGTCAAGTGACGAGGCTCAATCAGAGATGTTTCACAGCAATTGCAACAATCAGCATGTTCATCTTTAAGCATCAAGTTTAAGGGCATTCATCCGACTAGGGAGCCAGGCCATAAAAGCTCAGGCCACAATTCCAAGATAGTAAGACGGCCAGATACAAGTCTTACCCCATGCTGGGTTGCCGAGCATAAAAGTATTCCGGGCAATGAAAGAGCTGAGGAGCTAACAAGAAAGGGCGCGGGTATGCAGCACAGCGGCTGACACCCACACACACTAGTAAAAAGAGATACAAATCGTAAATGAACAGCACTGGACACTTGCAGGACGTCAAACGCGATGTGGTTTGAACTTAACCAAAGAAGTTCAGGCCACAATCACTGAAATTAAATAGGAAGGATATTACCGGCCATTCTCTCATAGGCAACCAGAGCAGAAAACCCCATATAATGATTTTTGCAGAAATTGACGGAATGAGCAAAAATAGGCAATAATACAACATTACCTTGGAACTACAAGTTCGGGCGACTATTTGTTCAACTATTTAGAGGAAATTCCTGGTGTGTGCGACAAAAACAAATTTAACGATCCCACCTCTTTCGAGTCAATGACAATGCTCAAAGAGTATTTCCTGTCTCTTTCCTGTCTCAAAGTCGGCATACAACTTTAGATCCTTTCCACTCGCGAAAGAACAATAGCACGCACAACACGAGTGGTTGCTGTGAAGCTAGGCTCTGGCCTTTAAGAGGGATCCATTCTACAAGTGCTCAAAGTCACAAAATGGCTATGAAAAGATTTAGACGAATCCACATCCGTTAACCAATTCCAGTGTCACAGAAGTAAACAGTTTTAAATAGGTGAAAGCCGTCAGTGATAGCACAATGGACTGAACAGTCTAAGTGGGCATGATTACTCTACGGGACTCTACGGATCTTTATCACGGTTGCGAGTGGATTTATTGCATCCAACATTGTCTGTGAGTTGAAATACTCCAAAATTTCCTCACTAACCTTGAACGGTGAACCTTGAACCTTGTACGCGGTGATGAATACCGAACGAAGTCAATTTAAGTTATATGGTTGACGTGCCGAGCCCCGTCTTCGCAGATCCATTGCGATACCCAGTAGGTGGAATGGATTTCTCTTAACCCCTGTCTTGCTTCCTTGGTGATTCTTTCTGCAGCGGTTATTCACTAGTCAAGCAAATCTGACAAGACTGTAACGAGATTTTAACGGCTCGTTGATTATTTTGTATAAGCCTTTCCAAAAGTACTATCTCAGCGTTCTATATCTCAGTTTGGGACAGCGACAAAAATAGTGAAGAGTGTCCTCTATTTTATCTTCGTGGCAGCGAATTGAGAAGCTTTTTATCGCATTCCAGCAGATTGTTAGCCACAACATCCGAGTTGTCTCACAGGTGGTCGGAGATTTCCACTGTTCATCCGCTTCTTCTGTGATCCTATCATTCACCTTCTTTTTGACATCTGCCAGAAGGGAGTGATTTGCAAAGGATTGCCTGGGTTGGTTGGATTTCGGCTCTTTTCCTGACAAGTTCAAATGAAGTCTTCTTTTTCTAATGGCGCAAGAGCCCTGAACCTGAGCCTTCAACTGGCATGATCATTGGCCACCTGCCTTCAGTTTCACATGCCAGATTGGTTGAGGTCCCAACGGTGTCGAGGGTGTCCTCCATTGCTTTGTACCGAGTCTGGTTCGGAGTCGAAGACTGTACGGGTTGGATTAGTAATGTCCATGCGTAGCTATCTTAGGCTTTGAGTCCGTAGAAACCTGGCCAGACTCATGCCGCTGTACGTGTACAGTTCATGGTAGAATCTTTTCCATCAAGAGCCATTAACGGAAATAGGACCAAAGATTGAAGGCAGAACTTTTCGCTCGGAAAGACCAAGGGCTTTTTCATCCGCTCTTGAGATAGTGCAGGATTCCGCTCCATATAGGAAGACAGGGATAAGGTCTTATATAACAATATGAAGTCACTGCGTTGAATAGCCAACCATGTATAGGGTCCCAAATCGCGACCAATTGCTCGATATGGCTGTCAGCCCAATCAGAGACAAATTGAACAACGAATTGACGCGATGATCTAGATTTGTTTGTTCAAAATATTGACACTTTCTTGACAAGGTGTGGCAAGCAAAGTTTCGGTGACTGAATGAATTCAATAATGCTGAGCGCTTTAGCTGAGTCGTCTAGTCTAGTCTAGCCCTTCACTACGAGGGAATAATCTGTAACTCGCATAAAACACATCGTTAACCCTTCTGGATCAACTTAACCAACTTTTGCTACTCAGCTGTGGATTGATTCGCTGTTCATTTGTGTTTTGTGGAAGCATGTAGGTGCATGAACTCCCCTTTGAACACAAGCCAGTAGACAGATGGAATGTTTGTCGTAATCAGAATTCCCTTCACCTCTGCATACCAGGACTCTGCACAGCACCCAAATGCATTGCTACGCATCTACAGACACACATTCCTGTTCACAGGACTTACCACCCCTTAACGAGAACAATGAGGGAGAACTCAACATCCCTGCCCAGAGCGGCGGTATTGATTTTTTGATGAGGCGAGTACACGAACATACCGCACAAACGGGAATGCTGTAAACAGGACCGTGTGGCCTAATGGATAAGGCGTCGGACTTCGAATCCGAAGATTGCAGGTTCGAGTCCTGTCACGGTCGGAGGACGACTCATTTTTTGCCATTTATTCAAACAAAATTCCCATAAGAAGCCTTCGCGTGGTTAACTGATACTTTTCACTTTTTTTACTTGCAGGACAAGCATTACGAAAGTCTACTGACTCTTGGCTGTGATTCATACAAGGACCTGGTAAGTGTTTTGTGGTCGTCTCAAATTACATTTTTCTCTGGGGGTAACCCAGCCCAAGGATGCAATTACAAGCGATTTTGTGCAATTCCCTGGGTTGAGGTGTAGGTCGCATGTGAAATTGACCTTTCTCACGGCATCGAGTAACCCCCGGAGGCGATTTACAATGGAATCGATTGATTTGTTAAGTGGCATTTGTTACTGGACAAGATATCCGGGAAAAGGGGCTGTACACCGAGTGGAATGAGTCCAGTGAAATGGATACAAAAACGTTCCATTGAATTGAATTGAAGTCAAATCCTTTCCTTTCCTTTTCAGTGTTCCAGGGGGTGCAGCAAATGGAAGCATTCAACGTCCTCTACCTGCCTGCATGTTTGCGTAAGTGCCTCGAAGAGACGACCGCCCTTGTTCGTTCTAACCCGTTTGCATTGCAGCACGATGACACATGGCAGAGCAGCTTGTCACCGTGTGACTTGGCGTGCATCTCTGGCTGCAACCGAGCCATCACCAACGTCATGGATCAGTTTAGAGAGTCGCCCGACTTGAATACCTCACCCGAACTGATAAACGATACACTCAATGGCACTTCCCTGACCTTATCGTGGCCAATCGAGAAGAAAAAAATCGCAACAGAACGACTCGTTCTGCAGTACAAGCGCGAGCATGTCAGCCCAAAGTGGAGATACTTATCGAACTTAAAATGGTTCGACAACTACACATGTACCGTGGAGAAGCTGCTTCCGTACACCAAATACAGGGTGGGAACCTCGATGACGACTATTTTGAGACCGCGTCTGACAAGGGGGTTGTTTTTCATTTCAGTTTAGAGTTGCTCTGATGGTGACCACTGACCCGTTGGACTTTGTGTTCTCCGAGCAATCGGCTGTCATTCAGACAATGCCCATGGGTGCACCGACATCGGCACCGGAAATTACGGAAACAATTGCCCTAGACTACAGCAAGGTTGCAGTCTTCTGGCGACAAGGACGCGACATCAACGCTCCCCTGGAAGGCTACACAATCAGGGCTTTCAGTTCAGAGTCTGAAGATGCGGCGCCTGTGTATGAGACGGTAAGTGATTGTCATTCCAAAGATATTTTATTTATTAATCTTGAATATTAATATAATTTGTGCGACTTGGACTAAGGTATTTTAACAGCAGCCTTGACGACTGAGTTACCATTGTTGTTGCCGTTGCTGTTGCTGTTGTTGTTGCCGTTAGAGTTGCCATTGGAATTGTTCTCGTTCTTCTGGGTTCCACTAACGCCCACTGTTGGGACAGATTTGTCATCAACTTTGACCGTAAGACTGGTCGATCCGCCATCTGGGGAGCGTATTTTGCGAATCGCCAGTGGATCCTTAACAGAAGTGGCATTTAGTAGAATTAAACTGCTTTTTTCAGTAGCTACTTACAATTAATATACTAACTTCAGGATTTTGAATAATTAGTCCAACAGGCTTCTCTTCACGAATTTCAACAACCGCCCCCAAGGCGATCGCAACCAGGGCAAGGAATATGAGCGACTTCAACGCCATTTTTGATTGATTGACTGTGGTTGGTTGGTGCGAATGTAGGATTGACAGTTCCTTGACTGCGATTGATGATCTTCAAGTGTTCCGAAGCCTTTTTATATCGACTCAAGTCTGAGAATATGCACTCCTTATCTTGCGATGGTTGCCATGATCTGATTGTCTTTGTTATCGTTACTTAACGTAGTTGATGTTGATTCTTTGTCTTCGGAGATATACTGAATCTTGCAATTCAATCCATCGTTGGTATTGACAAGAGAAGAGATAAAATGCGTAATTTCCAAAGAGAGTCTATTGCGTTTATTGATGAGGTCAACGGTCTCGACGTCGGGCACTATGTGTGGGCCGTCATCTTCGTTTCATCAAAAGTACAAGTTTGTTTTCGCAATAGGTATACATCCGCGTGGTAGCACAATGGACTTGAACTGGCCTAAGTGAGGCTGCTGTCATCACGTACAGCAGTCGGCCAATTCAACCTAACCTAGCCTAATGATTACATGCTCTTTGATTTTTTTATGCTCATATAAAGCATTTTGTATAAGTCGTAGATGCATGAATATTTCACTAATGGTTAAGTCAAGTAATGCAGCGTAAATGTCCCGACGTGCAGATCCTTGCAACTAAGACTTCCATATCTGACTCTGCTTTCTTCGAGATGTCTTCAGAATGAAAAAAAGTCTGCTATTTATTTAGTGAGCTGCCCACCCCGAACTTGGCAATAGCACTTGTTATGTTGCCATTGACTCTGTCCCAGCGGTATAGATGAACATCCTCATAAATATCGGTATACCTACCATTATACCGGAAGTAAGCTTCGTCGCTGATGATAGAAACACGTTTTATACAAGTCCTTCGCAATTAACAACAATTTAAATTTACAAGTTCTAACTGATTCTAACTCATCATCCGTACCATTAGTGTTTCAGTGGATAGGAGAGCATCCTAACCGCTTGGTATCACAATTAACTTTTTTCTTCTAATGGCGCTACAGTAAGGGATGAACCTGGGTCTCAGCCAATAAACCTCTCCGCTGGTACTACCGCTAGCCAACTGCCTCCAATTTCGCACGCCAAGTTGGCTGAACTCCTTCTCCACTTGTATGCACCATCGGTGTCGTGAGCATCCTCTATTACGTTGGCTTATTTAAGTTGAAGACGTTGAATCTCTACTCTCCTAACTAGACTCATGTCGTTATACAGAGCGTCACAATTAACCTAGGATGACATATCGCGCCCTAATCGAGGGGAGCGAGAGGACAGCTTTTTTTGTTTTTTGTCTGCTATCAATTTTGTTATCATTGAAATCTATGAGTAGAATGCTTTATTAAAATAAGATAGTGATGCAGAAAGACGTGCAATTACACATGTTTGCTTAAAATATCGTTTACGATGGTTTCGACAAAACCGCGGAAATTTGTTTCACAGTTTAGACCAACATATGCCTGTTGTATCACCATGATCCCGTCGATCCCAATCCGTAAACCAGTTCTATGAAATTGCAGTAAAGGCTTACCTTCTGTCCTCGTCTCTGCATCATCCGCAGGTGTTATTTTGTTAACGATTACGATTATTAAGTGGTGGCCCGTGGCGTTGTGGGTACATGCGTGCGTCGACCCCAACCTCGATGTCGTAGGTTCGATTCCTGCTCTGTGCGACGAAACAATTTTAACGACCCCACCTCTTTCGAATTACTGACAATGCTCAAAGAGTATTTCCTGTATAGAAAAAGCTTCTCAAACTTGGCCGTTCGGATTCGTCGTAAAACTGTAGGTCCCTTCCACTCGTGAGAGAACAATAGCATGCACGTTGCTGAGAAGCTAGGCCCTGGCCCTCTGTGGGCTGTAGCGCCACCCATATATATATATATATCAACGATTACATTGTCTGCGCTGAATTTGCACTACTGTCTCCGTCTTGTTGCGCACAATTGACCACGATGCTGTATGCTGTATGTTCAAATTTTCCGGACATTGAGCATACCAGTTTGAAATAGTGCAGTATTTATAAGGTAATTAACATGCCAGAGAATATATAATGACAAGACTGGCTCCATCGTCAACATAAAGAACTAGTAAGTCCAAGAGCTGCCAACCAACTATTGCTATATGCTAAGTCGGGGCTACGAACGATCCAATTAATCGCTAATAACGCTTGCATAATACATAAATTTGGGCACTACATAAGCATCATGCTGTTCCGCTAGGGACGTCGTAATTAATTTTTTTTTTATTTTTGGCACATGATAGACTTGTTCGGGTGATGTGAATATGTTTAGACTAACCAGACCAAGTGTGGCATTAGAAAGGCCAATACGTTTAGCTCTTAAGCGTTTGCTCGTGGTTAGTTAGTTTAAGACAGTTTGGAGCATGCGCGTGCACCAGAAATAAGAAACGATTGTCTAAATGAGGGGTGTACAGTCTCCGATATCTGCTCGGAAACATTTCGCCGCCTTTTCTCCCTCGCACGCACCAACCTGCTTTCATTTCCTCACTTTGACTTTTAAAATAATTCCTGTTCAAATAATCGAATGTGTTGCTGCTGAACCCACAAACTCAGCTTGTGCGCTGTCTGTCTGTGAATCTATCGATTTATTAAATCAGTCAGTGTGAAGCAAATCTCACATTCCCTGTGAAATGGCGTATAGCACTGAGTAAGAACAGATACAGAACGATTGTTCTTTTTACCAAAACACGCGAAACTCTCACACCCCATCCGGAGTGATCAATAATTGCCGCTAAGAAATTACCAACATTCCAAATTCCAAAACTGTAGAACTGAGCTATTGAAAGACCATCACATGTATGCTTGCAAGATTTATTATTTATTTCTGACCCGACAAATTTCTACATCAAGTCATACACTCCATTCGCTCTCTACCACTTGTGAGAAATGCCCAATCCAATGTTCTGATCTGAGTTGCCGTGGTCGAAGTTCTTCGAGTAACTGCCACTCGCATCGATGCTTGTCTTGCCGTCAGAACTGCTCCAGATATTCTGCTGGGCACTGACAGTTCCTGATGTGCCGGACTTGTCGTCGTGGTTGATTTCAACTTTGGCCGATCCGCCATCGGGAGAGCGTACTTTACGGATGACAAGTGGAAGTGAATCCTGAGCAATGCAAATTTGTATTAGCAGATGAATTAAGAGGTTAGTGTATCTACTTACGATCCACTCGATTTCAACTGGTGGCTCTGCTGTTGATTGTTTAACCGATCCAAGAGGAGTGGGCTTGGGAATCTCAACAACTGCTCCCATGGCAATTGCAACTAGACCAAGGAAAACGAGCGACTTTAATCCCATTTTTGATTGAGTGACGGTAGTGGGTTGGTTGCAAGAGTAAATGTGGAGTGGACTGTCTCCTGACTGCGTTTGATGATCTCCCAATGATCGGAGTCACCCTTTTATACCTACAAATGCGTGGAATTAAGTGTTCCTTATCACTGCGGTGATTCCCATGTTTGGATTATCTTTGTAATCTGCAGTTGACTTAAGGGTGATCTTAGGGGAAGTACTAGTGTGGAATATCTTGGAAACGCTGTCCAATGTACACATATGTGTGTGGCAATCCTTTTAAGGGAGACTAGACTCTTGTTGCTGAACAGAATTGGACTTAAATCTTCCTCAGGTCTATTTCAATGCAAAAAGGACTAAGGATCAAATGACAAGTCCAAATGTCTCATATGTAGTTCATGTCTCCGCTCTGCCAAGGAGGACTGAGAGAAGCTCTCTTAATTCGGCGTGTCCCAAGAATCAGCGTCCAATCGGACCAGAGGTTCTGTGAGTCACTATAAAAACTCTTTTTGGTGACTTGAAGGTTGGGGACATTTGAGATTATGCCACCGCAACCCACCTCTGTAAACAGCTTCACAACCAAAAGAAGAATACAGTCGAACACATTTGAGTTATCAAGAATGCCGAGCATTCTTTCTTCGACTTATGGATATTTGACTGCAGTTCTTAGTCACGCGAGATTCAGTCCATTTTCGTTAAAGTTCTAGAGGTTGCCTTGAGTAGCTGTCAAACTGGACATAAATAACGCTGTTTGCTCAGAAAAACTTTACATGCAATGTCAGTGGGCTTGAGATGCAAAACTGAATTATCAAAGATCCCTCGTACACATTTGTGGCACTGCAACCAGAATTGCTTAGTGGTTTCGTTCACCCGAGTGGAAGAGAACTACAATTTTAAGCCTACTGCGAACGACCAAGTTTTAGAAACTTTCTCTAGACAGTTTTGCATTGTCTTTGACTCAAAAGAGGCGGGGCAGTGAAAAGTTTTTTTTTTGTTGTACATACCAGGAATCGAACGTAGAATACGTAGGTCCGAATGCGTTGGGATCGATGCACACACCCACAACGCCACCACCACCACGAACCCATCATATTTTTATATCTGCTCATTGTGACGTTTTTCGTGTGCCATTTTCCGAAGACAGACTACTTTTAATTTTTGTTTACGTCGAGGCCAAAGCGTAAGAAATGTCATTTCGGCTTTATACATGAGCAAGAAAGCCGTCACTAACGGCAATTACTGAAAGTTTAGCATATGCGGCTAAGTTGTGTGGTGCCAATACTGAACGTCAGCACTCATCTCAACTAATTAAGAAAGGTAAGAGGCAACTCACATCTGCATCAGTGGAGCCCTCATACTTACTCCCACAGAGCCGCATGCAACTCTCTAGAACATCAGCCCACTGGATATCTTTGGGAAAACAAACAGCAACCAACTACGCGGTTCGCTTAAAGGTATACTCCGAATGGTGTGATTACACTTATGGACACGCCAACATCCTTGAAGAATAAATCACCTTAACTCAAGTCACCTAGACTATAATTCACAGAGAAATAATTAGAGGTCCTGATTCCTGATATACGGCCGTACCAGACCCTTTTAAAGTCATACAATTTTAACACAGCTCGATCTAAGACAGAAGATGCAGTGGATGTGGCGTTTTCTCCAAGTGTCTGCTCCCGAACAAATTCCTTCGTCTTCTCAACCACTACAGCGTCTTGTAAGCGCAAGCAATAACGATCAGCGAAGTCTTGTCCTGGTTGTAGTGGAACGTCATACCCGGTCGTGACAACAGCATCTTTACAGATACCCAGGCAAAAAAGCTTGTAAGCTCAAAAGTAACAATCGGCTGCCACGCTTCTCTGAATGAGTTATTTGAAGCAACTTGAAATTCTCCTGTGCTGAGCGCCAGGGCATAGAGACATCCCGGAAAAACTGTTAATGCGATGAATTCACTACACGCGCCACTAGACTGCCAGGTGGTGAAATTCCTAGTAACATAGGTACCCCCATAGCTGCAGCTCAATAAAAGCTATGTTCGGACAATAGACACAGAACGCTTACTGAGCATCAAAACAAATCTGGCCTCATCTTGACCCTAAAATATCAAGTTGTCTGATATTTGTAAAGAGATCAAAAATATTTACCGGACAGTGTCTATTAGGCCGCCACCCAAAAAGGCTAGTCTTATTCTTTAACAACTTCTTTTGAAGCTACATAGGGGAGGATGATGAGGATGAGGAGGATGCCTAGGAGGATGCCTAGGAGGACCTAGGCGAGGATGTGACAGTTATGCCCTCGGCTTATGCCTCGGAAAATATTGTGGACAAAATTGGTTGTGTGTTATAATGAAGGCAAACCTCATTAATTTTAAAACCCACATCGCCTAAGTGCCTGCGGCCAAGCACACTCATGCTGCTTTCGTCTCCATGCCCTCTTACGTTTCGCAGTCGTTAACTGCCTGTACCAGTGTACCAGGACTACGAACCATTGCCATATTGTGCCTCTAGTGTTGGCCAGTGAATCTTTGTCATAAATAAGTACTACTCTTGGAATTGTTTCCCTTCACTGCATAACAGCGTGCATCGACAGGTGACAAATTGCGAGAATCATATTCCATCATTAATTACGAAGCTTTATGACGAAAGTTAACTGCCTCATTTGGCAATATTTCGTAAGACGGAACTTTTACTTATAGTCATACCTGACAATCAGACGAGGAGGAGACCAAATGCCTGTCATTATGTATGCATACTGTAGGACAGTACAACTTTCCACTCAAAAACAGACCGCAATCAAGCCGAATTTTACTTTCAGAAACATCCCTTTCGGAGATATTCAACGCGACGGCTGACCCTTTCAATACACAAAGCCAACAAACTAGCGTCTATCGCACGAGCAGGAGTTGAGTGCCACTTGGTATGGATATAAGTCCATCCAGAATTTTGTTTCCCTAAAAAGTGTACATTTGCATTCATAATCCAATGTTGCACTTTTCCCCTTCTCCGAGTATTATTGCAAAATGTTGCAATATTTTTATTAAATTTTCCTCCCTCTACAACGTCAGGTCACAACTGTGTCTTCGTACTTAATCTGTTTCTTGAACTTTCCCAAAAGAACATCAACAGTTGCGGATGCAATCGACTAATTGTAGTTCGTTTCGATTCCCAAATCGAATGCCACAAAATTTCCCCCAACGAATATTCCATTTTTCAGCGTTTAATGAATTTCGGAAAAGTTGAAAAATGTAAAAATAACCCACAGTGATACTTAAGAAAAGCAATCAAATCTAAATGGTGCGAAAGCAAATGTGTGAAAGTCTTCAGGTTGTGGTTGAATCAGAAGTTCAATAAGCCGATCAGAAGAGGGTCGGGAGCAATCTGCAATCTGCCGATTTGCAAACAAATAATCAGCTGAATTTTAAAAGCACCCACCTTATCGGATGAGCTCAGCAATCGCATTCGCGATAAAACAAATAAGATATTGAAAGAAGCCGGGAAAAAAAGTAATTCACGTGGTGAAGGGGATGCAACCGCATATTGCAGTAGGAATTTATTTTACGACTCTCGCTTCAGTTTCAAAATAATAGCCGGGGTTTTTTACGACTTCTATTTTATTTCCGTGTCACAATGACAATTCGTCATCAGAAATTCAGTTGACGTGCCATTCCGCAAGCTGTCAAGATACATAACTGATAAGGGACAATGTCTTGTTCTCTGGGCAATATAAAACCACTTCACTGCTCGACGAGTTCGATTTATCAGTGGTTTCCGCTTCAACCTGTTCGACGTGCTTACCTCCAACATACCGGTTACAGCGATTGTAGACAGCTAGATTATTAAATGGAAATGGTCGTGAAGCTTTTGATTCTTGTTGGCCTGATCAGTTTAGGCGCCGGTGTCGTAATACCGCGGCCACCATCTGAGGGGGCCACAACACCGTATCATGTTCCGCATTTTCCGCTGCAGATACCCGTGAGATATTGACGACTTTGCATTTGATTTTAGGCTTAATGAATGACTTCAACTTCCAGAGACCAGAACTGATTACTCGTGACAACACTGTGACAGCAAGCAGTACTGGTTTGAATTGGGAGCCAGCGTAAAGATTTTAAGGAACAAGAGGGTGGTGGACTGAGCGTTTTAAGAGCTAATAAATATTGATGAGTTTGAGTTGAATTAAACCAAATGTTTAGGAACAAATTCGTTAATTAATTTTTTGGGTAGTTACTACCTCTTGTTGTAGATTGTTTCACACCATTTTCACTGCCATTGCCATGATTTAAGTCTAACTATGCAACAGTCTCAGCTTATGTAGCGTGGATAAGTGGATGCAGCTAGGCAAAGATCGCGTCAACCCTAGCGGCTTGGTTGGCTTGGTTGCCGTCTTGAACCACCCAGGCTGTTGTGCCATGCAAAGGACATGATTTTTGATTTTCTTTACAATTTCACAGAATTTTACTTGTATTTCAGCCGTTCTGAATATTGGCATCAAATGGTTTCCTTCTTCCGCCCTCGCTAATGTCCTTGAAGCGAAAATATCGGTCAATCTTCTTCTTCTTCTTTGATTGGCGCTACAGTCCGGGGTGGACCTGGGCCTCAACCAACATGCCTCTCCAGCCAGCACGATCTTTCGCCAGCTGCCTCCAGTTGCGCACACCAAGTTGGTTGCGGTCCTTTTCCACTTGTGTGCGCCATCTAGTGCGAGGACGTCCTCTGTTGCGCTGTCCCAATGGCTCGGTTTCGAAGACTCTTCGGGCCGGAGCTGTGCTGTCCATCCGCTCTACATGACCTAGCCATCTTAAGCGTTGGATCCGAAGACACTTAACTAGGTGCATGCCGCTGTACAGCCCGTATAGTTCGTGGATCGGTCAATCTAGAAAAGGGAAAATAACCATATCTTCCTCCTTTTCTGAGGGACTTATCCAACATGCCTCCCATTCTCCAGCACGATCTCTGGCCAACTATACCTCCAGTTTCGCAAACCAAGTCGACTGAGGTCCCACAC
Source organism: Eristalis arbustorum (assembly GCA_916610145.1). Lineage (NCBI taxonomy): Eukaryota > Metazoa > Arthropoda > Insecta > Diptera > Syrphidae > Eristalis > Eristalis arbustorum. The sequence continues at coordinate 26,809,135 of OU744320.1, read as the reverse complement.
AACTTGCTTCCACCTTGTGCGTGGACGTTCTCTGTTGCGTTGTCCCACATTTTTCTTGCCTTAGCTAAGTTGCCCACACGCTATACATGGCCTAGTCATATTTGCCTCTGGAACCGTTGATGCCTGGCTAGACTCATGTAGTCGTATAGCCCGTACACTTCGTGCTGGCACCTTCTTTTGGGCGCATTTACGATCTTACTGTAGATTACTTAGAGCAACAATTTAGGTCCATTGTGCCCATAATGGGTGATGCTCTGCTACTAAGAGACGCTTTTTGAACTTTTGGGTCCTTAACTTAAAACGTGTTCAATAGTATTATTCAAAATATTGCCCATCTGAAGGTATGACTTTTTCAATGACAGTAGCTTTCCAACGCATGTTCCAATGGAATAATACAAGTTACGCCACCTCTTAGCAAACCGCACGAATTAAGTTAGCACCAAGTCATCCTGCTACCAGCGTTGGGATTTGAAATTCACAAAGCGTGGTAAAACTCAAAGAAAATTAGTTTTAGAATTGAAAAAAGCATGGTACATTGATTTCACATACATACGCTGTTCTCATAGACGAAAAAAACAGCTGCTCGAGTTGTGAAAGGTAATAAGCAACAAAACGGTAAAAAATGGCATAAAAAGGAAGAGCTAAAATGTGTGGTAGATTCGAGAGAAGTAGATCTACCACAATTGTGATAAAGTCTCTACACTGCCAGCTACATTTGAAAACTACACCGCAAAGTGGTGTGGTGTGCTTTTCCAAGAATAAAGTTTTCGCCCTAGTCTTGTCATAATTCACCACTCCACTCGAAGCGTTATACAGGAATATGGTCTTATCCTTGCTAGATCTGGACATTCACAGAGCAGCTGTTGGATAGATTCTGTGTCAATCCAACCTCATCTCTGCAGCTCCTGCAAAAGTCGTTACCAGTCGCGTGCCGCAGGTAGCACTTTTTTGCGACTAAAACTGATGAATGATGTTGATGTCATTTTGTTTAGTGTCGGCCACAGGGCCCTTGTTTTTGCTCCAATTTCCAGACTGAGCAATCGAGAGCTTTGTTCTATCCAGGGGTTTGTCTTCCAGTTTTCTTCTTGTAGAGCTAAGTGTCATGAGCGCGCATGTGACTGCTAGGGATTCTCCAAGCTCAATCACTTTTTGGAGAGACTGTCTGCTTTTTAATTTCTTTGGATGCTTATGTGGCTAGGTACACTGCCAAGGGACGCCGTGTTCGCCAAGGTTATCTCACTGAAGCTTCGCCTACATAACCTGACAAGTTCCTAAGTCAAGACGTCCGATTGTATTATTGCATTTTATTGCAGCTAGCATACGCATACTCTATGACTGATTTGAGGTAAGAGACGGAGAACGACAATTGGAACCAAGTCAACCAGCATCCAGACTGTATCGTCTGTTGAACATTCTGAAACCACACTGTTTGCTGGCTTGCGTCGGCGTCCTTTCTAGCTGGTTTACTTGCCAGTGTCCAGAAGGGAGCAAAATATAGAACGTCTCACCTAAATACTTGAGAGTTTTCCATCACGTTGGCGAGCCCATGAGTTATTTATTCTTACGACGATGGCGGTACTACTTGAACGTCTAATTCGCTTCACAAACCATCCAACATTCCCTATAAGTCAGCAAGTGGGATATGATAAAATGTAGTGTGGAGTAGGACTTCATTCCACTGATCAATGAGATAACGTCCATGAACGCAACAAATTAATGAACCGAGAATGGAGCCCCTTCTGACTGCCGCAGTCAAGCTCATGCTTATTGATTTTGAAAATGTGTTGGTGTAGTTCTAATGGTGAGCTAAAAGGCACAGGTGGAGAAGGATATCAACCAACTCAATAAGCGCTCACAAAAAATGCAAATGTTCGTGTTAGTTGAAAAGGTTGTAAGTGGTTCTTACCCAACTCCAATCCACAAACAGACCTCGTTTCTGGCAGTTTACATTATTTCTCCGGTTCTGATTAGTTTTTTAATTTGTAAAGTAGTCCATGCATGATCCTGCTTCACCAGAGCACGTAGTTAATGCCCAACTGCATGATTAACCCTAATCAACAACAACAAACACTGACTCCTCCCACAAATGTTCAAGGCTCTCCAAAACCAACAATGTTTCTTCCGGCATGTTCTGAAACCCTTCAGAAACACTTTCAAAAATCCACTCCACTCCATCAATACATGATTCCCTCTCTTCCAGACCGTCAACGAAACAGAAGACTACGCAGTCCTTCCGGGACTCCGCAGCCACACGACCTACCGGATTGAGGTTTCGATGTCGAATGGCTTTGGCGAAGGACCGGCCGCTGTGACGACCGTCACAACACCAAACCGTCCACAAGAGATCGCCAACCCCGAGTTCATTGTCGTCGGGGAATACGAAGTTACGCTGCTAAACATGACCACCGACGGGTCCAACACAAAGAAACTGTACAAAAGCGACCACGCCATCGTCGGGTTCGATGTTTCGCTGGAAGAACAGGCGCTCTTCGTTTCCGATGAAAGCGGATACCTTTACAGGCACGCTTCACTTACACACGATCAGTCATCGTTTTAACTCATGTCTTCCTTTCCGAACAGGATCAACATGCGCAACGAAGACGAGCGACACGTGGTGCTCTCCCCGAAGTCCTCGGCACTAAATGGCCCGACGAAACTGACTCTGGACTGGTTGAACTCAAATCTGTACATGCTCGACGAAGTGGAGGATAAGGTGAGTTCGCATCGAAATCAGATTTGACTGCTTTAACTGAGAGTGCTCTGCTTTCAGGACCAAGCCAAGTCGTGGCGCATAGCGACAACTGGCTTCAGAGGCAACGATTTGAAGTTCATCCTTGACGGCTTGACGGAGGAACCCCTTCAGCTGCGAGTGGACCCACTGAACGGCTTCCTATTCTGGATAACCTCAGAGTCAGGCATCTATCGATTGGATCTAGCCGACGGAAGCTGGCAGCAAATTCACAAAACCGTCACCGACCTCGTGGCGTTCACCATCGATCCTGAGCGACACTTGATCACAGCTTACTCGCGCGAGTGGCGGAAGTTCGTAACAGTCACATTCGACGGGCGGTTTGCTTTCGACGTTGACGTGGAGGTCTTGTCAGAGTCCGTCAAGGACATGGTCGTCATGGAAGCGCATCTTTATTGGACGGACGGCAACAACATATGCAGCAACCAATCGCTGACAGCGCTGTTTGACAGTTCGAAGATCTTAAAGTCTGCGAAAATGTCCAGCCAACCGAAGCCGCACCCGACTACAGCTCCGATCGAGCTGCAGGCTCTCCTCACGGCTGACAATGCCAGGCTGGAGTGGAAACCGCCGAGGAGGGGATACTTCCAAGGCGCAGCGGGTTGGGACAGCTGGAGCTACGACTTGGAAATAAGCGAAGGCGAGGTTAGCAACGCCATCAAAAATATCAAGACAGAGTTCTTCAGCGTTGAGAAACTAAAGCCGGACACGGAGTACTGGTTCCGGGTTAGGACGACAAACGGACGTGCCAGCGACGGGCCGTGGAGTGAGTGGCTTCAAGCCAAGACGTGGCCCGAGGCAGAAGAGCGCCATCTGTTCTGGGCGAGCGACAGCGGCCTCCTGCGATCAAACGAAGTGGCGGGAGATTTGGAAATCCTGCTGAATGGCTCCATAAGCAGCTTGTCCTGGGCCAATGGAACCGTGTATCTGGTGAAGGACTCGCTGCTCAGCAAGTGGGATATGGCCAATTTGACAACGTTCCTGGATGACGCCTCCTGTGACGCGGTGGACTACGACTGGAAAGGACGAAAATTGTATTTCACTGATAAGGAGAACAGAGTGGTCTCACGAGTGAACCTGGACGGCACAGGACGGGAGCTCCTGCCGATTGCCGGGGTCAAACGGATGCTTGTTGACTCCGAGAATGGATATCTCTACTTCTCCACTGGACTGCGCATCGAAGCATGCAGGCTGAACGGACGGCAGTGCATGACGTACTACAGAACGTCGTTGTTCTCCGAGGAAGACCTCATCGGTCCCACGCTGGACTGGGAGCGCGGCAGGGTTTTCTGGGTGACACAATCCGATCAAGATGGCTTCCTATTCAGCTCAGACATGGCTCACAATCCAAAGAGCCCGGATTCCCTCGTCATGACGCCGCTGGACGGGTTCCCTGCAATCGACTGGTTTGCGTGCACTCCCAGTGGGCTGATTTGGTCAACAAACACGACGGCGCTCGTCTTCACCGACACCAACGGCGAGAACAAAGCCTTTCTGAATCTACAGGCACCTGTGAGCAGTGTCAGAGTGGTTGAACCTGCCCGGGAATCCGACGCTTCACTGAGTGTGTCACCCCATGCAGTTGACACTTCCTCAGTGAAGGTGGAGGGCCTCTGGGACAACTTCAACATAACCTGGCGAGCGGTCGCAACGGAAGACGACTACGCAGTGAGTTACTTCCTCAAGATCGGAGATGACATATTCTTGGAGAGCTCCGAGCCCAGCGTGCGGTATCCTCGCTCCGACTTACCGGCGTACTCTCCTCTGAGAGTGTGGATCACAAGTTCTTCCGCCTGGAGTCGTGGGCCCACTGTGACGGCAGATATCTTCTCGCCAACCGCAGCTCCGTCGGAGCCGCAGAGACTGAGAGCATTCATAACGCGCCGCCATGATCCTTTGCAGGAGGGACAGACGATTTCAGCGATTGTCCGATGGGAGCCGCCCGCCGACCCAAACGGCCCCATTGTGCTTTACAGCATCCTTTGCCGCAAGGAGGACGACGTGGTGGCTGCGCAAAACTCAACCGATCTCGAGGCGACGTTTTGGGACTTACAGGAGAACACCACGTTCGCTTTTCAGGCGCAGGCCTTCACCTCCGGAGCTGCTGGGAACACATCCGAAGAGGTCCAGGTGACAGTGAACTCGTCATTTCAGTCAATTCCACGGGTTATTGTCGCCACCGACAGCTACGTCGGGATCCTGGACATGGAGCTGAACTCCACAGAAATTATGGCGCAAACGTCTGGCCCTGCCAGGCATGTCGCGTCCATCCGGGAGGAGAATGTGGTGCTCTGGATGAACCCCAGGGGGGAGTTGCTGATGCACCACGAAGGGAATGTCAGCATTGTCGCCTCCCTGGAGTCCGAGGTCGAAGGCCTGGCAGTTGACTGGGTCTCGAGGCGAGTGTACTACTCCCTCGCGGATGCGGGCGGCGGCAGCACCATACACTTCCTGGACCTCAATCAGTTCGAGGGCGAGGCGATTCGAAGTCAGCTGTTGATTTCGAACCCCAAGCCAATCAAGGACCTGGTCATGTTCCCTGCGAGCCAGACCCTAGTTTGGCTGGAGCTCGACGGCAGTCTGAGTGGCTGGAACCTGAAGGACTTGTCTGAGATAAACCTCCTCCTGGGGACGGATCTGCGCTTCGAGCGACTGTACCCCGGCTCGTTCGAGGAAAACCTTGAGTCGGTGATCCTCGTAGACGGAAGCGAAGGCATCTGCTTGATGGACCTGCGAACGGAGAAATGTCAATTTCTTAAAATTGGAACCGATTCCGAGCCCAATCTGCACCTGACCTGGGACAATGGGTACTTCTATGCGCTCAAGAACCACTCCATCCGGGCCTACAACCGTCGCAAGCTGTCCCTGGAGTACATGGTGGACATCGATGGCGTCAGTGAGATCGTAGCCCTAGGCCTGCAGCCGTATCCCGAGAAGAAGTGCCTTCTCCCCGACTTCGCTGAGGAGCCTCTCGAAGACAGAACTTTGCTGGTCAGTCAGCTCGTGAACTCGACGGAAAACAGCTTGGAACTGCAGTTCCCACGAGTGTCCAGTCCCCCCGAGTGCGGGCGCACGATCCCTGGCCTGAGGTATGTGCTGTCCTTAAAGGAAACCGACAAGGACGACCCACCGGCCAGGCAGATGCACTCATTCGAACCGCACATGAATGTGACTGCGCTGAAACCCTTCACACGCTACACGCTCCAGCTCGAAGTCAGCAACTACTACTCCGACAAAATGGGCTTGGCCAAGATCGAGGGACCAGGTGTGGATTTCAGAACGGCGCCAGGAACCCCGTACTTGCCCCGGAACATCTCCGTCTCGGCGGTGAGTCCGAGGGATGGTCTTGTCGAGTGGACAGTACCCGAAGTGCTCAACAACGACCGCGTGTGGTACGAGATTCACTGGGAGACGGAGAACCCAACGAACGGCGTTGTGCATCGGCATCAGAACTTCGAGCCGGAAACCGACGAGCCGTCGAATACGTTCCTCCTCTCAGGCTTGCGGCCCGATCACAAGTACTGGGTGTGGCTGAAGGTGTTCTCGACACAAACGGCCTACAACACCAGCGCCACGCACTGGTTCGACACCTTCCCCGAGCCGAGTGGCTTGACTTTTGTGAACTCCAGCGCCTACAACCTGACCCTGAGCTGGGACCCCTCGGCCAATGTCACCTCAACCTTCCTGCTGTACTCCCCCGTCGACGTGGACGACCCCATCAGCGTGAACATCACCAACGACTCGCACAACAAGATCGTGGAGTCCCTCGAGCCCAAGACCAAGTACGTCTTCCGCTTGAAACTGTTCTACTCGCACTCGTTGCACTCGTACGTCTGGCCGCTGGACAATCGGTTTGTCTTCGAGACGCTCGGCGACCGGCCGACGGCCCCCGGGCAGCCGTTCATTGAGCACATCAAGGGCGAGGTGTATAAGGTATTCTGGGAGGCGGCTCGCAACAATGGCGCCCCCGTCGAGGAGTACAGCCTGGAAGCGCTGCAGTCCAGCCAGATGCGCCGCGTCCGAAGATCTCACTACTATCCGCAGGACGACAACAAGCGAGTCAGCAACAAGACCCTGGCGCGCTTGGGCCAGCTGCCCTGGGCCGAGGAGATAGAGCCCATCCAGGACAAGTGGATTCCCTACTGCAACGGAACGGAGACCAACTGCATCATCAAGGAGCTGCACACGATGCGGCTGCTCATGTTCCGTGTGCGGGCGAGGAACGCCTACGGCTGGGGCCCGTACAGCATCGACAGTGAAATAGTCGCGGAGCCTCTAGTCTTGCCCAGGAAACGGGACACGCTGGTGTTTGCGATCATCGCCCCGATAACCATCGTCTCCACGTGCGTCACCATGGCCGTGCTGGTCCGATACAGTGAGTTCGCGTTGCCCCTGATTTTGTCAAACACCCTCTCACTGTCTGCATTTAGTCCACAGCCGAAGGAAGCAGGCGAAGAAGCTGCTCTACGAGACGCGCCCGAGCATCTGGGGCCTGGACGGGGCCACCTTGCAGCAGGTGGCGAGGAGTCGGAATTTCTCCCAAACCAGCAGCATGCTGTACACCGGGAAACCGTTGACCGATGGCGACATAGCGCTGCTCCCGCAAATCAGCCGCACTCAGATCAGCATGCAGAGCTTCTTGGGCAGTGGCGCCTTCGGCGAGGTGTACGAGGGCCTGGTCACGTACACAGACGACGGGTCACAGGACCGTGTTGCTATCAAGGTAAGTCTCCTCATCTCCTCCTCCTCACTGGAGTTCCTTAGTGAAGGCATCGTCCCTCCTGCAGACGCTGCGAAAGTGCGCCAGTGACAGAGAGAAGACTGAACTGCTCCAGGAGGCCCACCTGATGAGCCACTTCAAGCACGAGAACATCGTGAAGCTGATCGGCGTCTGCTTCGACGTGGACTCCATATGCATCATCATGGAGCTGATGGAGGGCGGGGACCTGCAGACCTACCTCCGTCACGCTCGACCCAATTTGGTGAGTTCACTACAGGAAACCCTCTTGTTTGGTTGACTAACTTTGACTCGCCATCCAGAGCAAGATGGGAACGCTGTCCCTGCTGGACTTGGTGAACATGTGCCTGGACGTGTGCACCGGCTGCCGGTACCTGGAGGACCTGCACTTCCTCCACCGCGATCTGGCGTGTCGAAATTGTCTGGTGTCGTCCCTCGACCCGGAGCACCGTGTGGTGAAGATCGGAGACTTCGGTCTTGCCCGGGACATCTACAAAAGCGACTACTACCGCAAGGAGGGTGAAGGCTTACTGCCAGTCCGTTGGATGGCCCCAGAGTGCCTCGTCGATGGGGTCTTCACCTCGCAGTCGGACATCTGGTCGTTCGGCATACTCCTGTGGGAGATACTCAGTCTGGGCCAGCAGCCGTACCCGGCGCAGAGCAACTTGGAGGTGCTGAATTTCGTAAAGGAAGGCGGCCGACTGCAGCAACCGCAAGACTGTCCAGACAAACTGTAAGTCGAGGCGAGTCTCTCTCGGAAAAGGGATTTAATCACCGCCCTTGCTCTAGGTACAAGCTCATGATGCAGTGTTGGTGTCACGAGCCCAAAGACAGGCCGACGTTCCAACAGTGCCTCGATGAGTTGCTGTCCATGAAGCTGGAGACCTTGAACGAGGGCTACTCGAAGGACTACGAAGGAGGTGAGCCCCTTCAATTCAAGTGATTGACGGGGAATTGAGTTCGATTTGCTTATTTGTTACAGGAGGCATCAGGAATCTGTCGTACGCAGCGTCCGATGATGAAGAGAGCATCGCCAAAGGTGAGTACAGAAACATTGATGAACTTTCCCAATTTTAAGTAGTCTCTTCAGCATCCAGTGGCAGTGAAGATGATCACCCGTCGACATTGAACGCCGACTTTGCTGATCAAGTGAGCATAAACCAAAGAGCCCAAGATGAAGACCACATGAGCAGGGAACTGACTTCATTTCGAGCACCAGCGCCGGCGACCGTCGACGCAGTGATAGATGGAAATCAAGCAAAGAGAAAGTCCGTTCATTACGTTAATGAAGGACTCTCCCGACTGTAGTGACTAAGATTAGACCGTACTCATGTCTGTTTATGTACCATGACACGCTTCCTAAGCAAGGAATTTTACTGTATGTAGCTTTAGCAGTTAAGACACCTGTTGTGGAACAATTAAAATGTATTCTAGTTCGGTAACTCGTTCAGTGTGACTGGGAATTCAAAAAACAAAATGTTGTTTTTCTCGTTTTGCTTGTTTAGTCCGCTTGAGGCGTGGCAATCTGTTTAGGAATCAGCGGTATGCTGTACCGTTTTTAACTGCACTAAGACAACAATTGTTTGGCAAGCGCCTGGAGGAACAGAAAAAGCAAGTTTGTAAAACTGCGAATTGAAATAAAGCCAAAACGAGAAATTCGTCGTCATTTCCAGATTTGAAAGGATATGATGCATCATTTTCATTTTTGGTTTTAATGCGTTGGGTCTTATTTCACATCACCGTTTCTATCCAGACACTTGCCAGACAGTTGTTGACATATGCACCCTTAGTGGAGCGACGAAGTTAAGCCCTGCGGAAGGGAGGACTAGAATTCTGTTAACAACGAAGCGAGCTAACCCAACCCTACTTCGAATACACCAGACATTTTTGCTGGCTTAGCTTCTTCTTCTTCTTTGTGTGGCGCTACAGTCCGGGGTGGACCTGGGCCTCAACCAACATACCTCTCCAACTAGCGCGATCCCTGGCTAGCTGTCTCCAGTTTCGCACACCAAGTTGGTTGAGGTCCTTCTCCACTTGAGTGCGCCACCATAAACGCGGGCGTCCTCTGTTGCGTTGCTCGACAGGTTCGGATTCGAAGATTCTTCGGGCCGGAGCTGTGCTGTCCATACGCTCCACATGACCTAGCCACCGTAGGCGTTGACTCCGTAGACGCCTAACTAGGCTCTCCTCCAGAACCCGTCAACACTAACAGGACCAAAGATCGTGCGTAGAACTTTTCTCTCAAAGAGACCAAGGACTTCTTCATCCGCTTTCGAGATTGTCCATGCCTTCGCGCCGTATAGCAGGACTGCGATGATCAGTGTCTTGTATAAAATCAACTTGGTTCTTCGAGAGAGGGCTCTATTGCCTCTAGAGCTCAAAGAAACAGCGGTTGGCAAGAGTTATCCTACGCTTGACATCGGTACTGATGTTATTAGTATAGTTTACTCCGGATCCGAGGTAAGTGAAGTCCCTCAACGTTATAGCTGCCCAATGTGACGCTCTGTCCAAGACGTCGATGTTAAACTTCGTTTTGCCCTCATTCACCGCCAGACCCATTTTAGCCGCTTCCGTCTCAATGTTAGCAAAAGCCTCACTGACGGCTCGCTGAGTTCTGCCAATCACGTGAATATCATCGGTGTATGCTAACAATTGCACGGACTTCTGGAAGATCGTGTGTGAGTTTTGCACGACCATCTCCAGGACCATGTTGAAGAAATCACATGACAGCGCGTCGCCTTGTCTAAAACCTTTTTTGACATAGCTGGCTTAGCTGGTGAGAGAAATTTCAGAAAATAGGTGGTGAGTACTTTATGCCTCGGTGCACTTAGTTTCCTGCACCGCTTCCGGCTCGACAAATTGTCTTCATACTAAGGCAAATCCTGGAGGAGGCCATCGCCGAATTCGGTTGTGTAGCACATACGCTAGGCACCGTGCAATTCGGCTCGAGGATCTCTGAGCCGTTTGAAACCTGCACCGGATTTCGGCAAGCAGATGCGCTGTCGTCGTCAGCGGTAAGATCATCCATATCCGAGGCTTGTTCTTGCTTCGTAACTATGTATTTGAGCACGGTGGGAATATGTCCCCCACGCGTAACCACCAAACCTGGGGGACCAGGTCCTAGTTTAAGCCCCTGGACAAAGGACTGCTGCATCACCTCGAAAGCGGTTGCTGCAGAGGCTGTCCAGGGGGCGCCACTAGGAGGCTGTATGTCAACTTGACCTTCGCATTTACAGGGATCGCTGCTGGCATATCGCCAACGTTGCCCTGTATGCGCAGTCCCATGCATCTATGTCTTATATAGAGAACCAAGTCTTATATAGGTGAAGAGAACAAGCCATCGCGGATGTAAGACAGGTCTGATAAGTAAGTATCGATCTCGTGAAAGCTTTGTGGCCATATTTTTGTCTTTAGCTGCCATAAATGTTGTTGATGTTGCGTTGCTTAGTCACAAATCGATGGCAGTGCCTGGAGATTGTATAAACGGCGAGGAGCTGCTGCAGGCTGCTTATAATCTAACTGCACGTATATAAGATTTATAAGTTCTTACCTATGAACAGCAATACACATAATGTTTCATGCAGCCAGCATCCCCTTATTAGCGATAAGGTTCTCAACAGTGTGTGTGATCTGTAAGGTCAACCGCATGATTCGGTTCTGACATAGCTCTCCTAGATGCTCCAGTGTGGTATTGCCTTTGGTTTCATGAAGTTGGTTAACTAGCCTATTTGACGTCTATCGAAACTATTGTCTGAGTCTCATTTATCAGGCCTACGGCGAATCTGTGTATCTGAGCCTGAAGGCAGCTCCCTTTCATCATTGATAGTATTGTACATGGTACCAGCTTGACTCTGCGAAGTCTTGGTCTTTATAGCAGAAGTTCGTTATACTCATGGCTCCCGTCTTCTTTAACCAGGAGGCTGAAGAATGATGCCCCGAGCTCCATGTGACAGTCGACGAATGCTTGCCTCCCGGACCACAACCTCATCTTGGTACAGTTCCACCTTCCACACTACTGACGAATATGGAATGCGACTGACTTCGAGTTCATGGAACATCTCATGGAATTGGTGTGCCAACACGTCGTTAGAAGAAAAAAAGGAAATCGTACAGTAGTTATTCCTCATTACATTGATTCTGGCAAAGATTGGACGCGATGGATGTAGACATGCGCTCGTCGGTTCAACTGTTTACGAATGTAAGTAGATATTCACTCAATCTCCCTCTCACACTTCCCAGTGGGGCATCAAGGCGTCATGTGACAAACCTGTATTTGTTCCGCTATCATGTCCCACAAATCAGTCACTTGCTCACACAACTACCCAGCCTGTCGAATTTAAATGCCTCGTCGATCCCCATTTGACAGCATGCCCCTCAAATCAAGGAAAACACGTTAAGTTACTTTTCCAAAAATCGAAAAGATATGAAGTGGTTTTATTTCCTAGACGTGAGGGGAGGATAGATACATAATTGTCTCATATACTAGAGCGCCTAATAACTACTCGGGTTCCGCCTTAACCTCAACATCATCGCCCTCCTGCTTGACATCGTCATCGTCCTCGTCCTCTTTGCTGTTCTCGTGCAGCAGCACGTACTCCCTGGAGCTGAAGCCGAACTTCAGCACGTCTTTTTCCATCAACTCGACGTATCGCTTCGGGTCGATCTTCTTGCTGTTCAAGAACGTCCCGTTGGCCGACTCCAAGTCGATGATGTAGGGCCGTACTCGTCTGCCCGTTGTACCGTCTTCGCGTTCAAAGGGAACCAAACGGTACTGCAGAGCCGCGTGCTGCTTCGAGCATGACGGGTGATCCACGGGCAGATCGCACACTTTCCTATCGCGGCCGATCAGGAAGAAACTTTGCCGGTGAATGTGCAGTGTTGGCAAGGCCTTCTCCCCCTTGAATGGATACAATCGCCAGCGTCGCTTCGGCTTGCGCGCCTCGGGCGGTTCACCGTACTTCACAACCACTCCATTTACTGTGTTTGTGTCTTCTGTGAGCTTGCCACTTAGAGCGAAATTTGGTTTCTCCTTCTCGGCTGGACTTTTGTCTTCCTCTGTTTTCACCCGCGTCTCGTCCTTACGGCCGCCCCACTCGTACTCCTTGTCATTGCCGTCATTGTTGCGACGAGGAAAGTTACGTGGCTTTCGGGGACTTCGACTACGCCTGTGAATGAGATCAATTGTCAATCGGAGTCTATGACTGTTTTCATTTGCTACTCACCGTCTGTCTCTGTCCGGTTCGCGGTCTCTGTCCGAACGGGCTTCGTTTCGGTCGCCTCTGCCACGGTCGTCGTCCCGCTCGAACGGTCGTCGATCTCGGTAATCGTTGCGACCTCTGTTGTCATTTCCCCCGCGGTTGTCGTTCCCCCCTCGGTTGTCATTTCCCCCACGGTTGTCATTCCCCCCTCGGTTGTCATTTCCCCCTCTGTCGTCGTTGCGTCCTCTATCGTCGTTGCGTCCTCTGTCGTCTGTACGCCTCCTGTCGTCATCATGCCACCTCTCATCTGGAGCTCTTTCACCACGAAAAGACTGACCATCGTCTCGTCGATCCCGTCCCCAGTCTCTCCCGCGCCCACCACCGTATCCATCTCTGCCCCGGTATCCGTTGTCACGGTTATTATTCCGCCAATCGTTATTCCGACCTCGATTCCAATTATTGTTACCTCGCCGATCGAAGTTCCGGTTGTTTTGATAACCGCCTCCGCCATGCCGATTCTCGCGGCCAGGGCTGTCCCACTTTGAGCCACTGCCACCTTCGTCGTCACGTCCTGCTGATTGGCTTCGTCTGCCCTCCACTCGTTTAGTCTCAATCCCAGAGCTGTCCAAGTCCTTTCGTTTTACTTTCGCCTCCTCTTTTTTCTTTTTTTTCGAAGAATCATCATCTGACGAGGACGACGACGACGATGAACTGGAATCGTCTGATTCCGAATCGGAGCTCTGTTTACGTTTCTTTTTCTTCGGAATCTTTTCTGTTTTACTATTGGATTTTTTCACTTTCGATTGTTGCCTTTTCCGTGATTTCTTTTCACCGTCAGACGATGACGATGACGATGAGGAGGATGAAGATGAATCGCTCTCGGAAGACTCCGCCGAATCGGAGTCGCCTGAAGCGGCATCTTCCGATACCGACTCGGTGTCGTCTTTTGATTTTTTCTTCGATTTTGGCATGATTAGTAAACTGATACTCTTCGGGTTGTAGTTATTCGTTAGTTATGAAACTTGTGCACATAGTAGAATGGAATATGATTAATTAATTCAAGAAAATTGATATTTTCAGCGGCAACACGATTGTTGGCAAAATTAATTTTTAACGATTGAATGCGATATGTCACTTGGTTGTCAAATCAACAGTGATGCCAAGTTTGCCTACGTTGGATGGAGCGACAGTTTGTGCCTAGTGGAAGGTAGTAGAAGTAACATACCGGGTTTGGAAACGAGATAAGTTTGTTCTTTTTTCGTTCAGTTTAGGAATGGGACGTGTAATTTTGTATGTGGATGTTCTGTATTGCGACTTCAGCCAGCGCTCTTGCAACAGTAGCAGTTTTGTTATAAACTAAAGAAATACGTCTGTTATGTCTACGGATAGGAATTCATTTAGTATTCGCCCGACATGTGCTAGATTCGACGAAGCACGAACATTTGATGCAGCATGGGACGTGTGGATACATGTGCCGTATGAAAAAACCTGTCACTGTGACAACGTGTCCCACTGCAAGCCGAATGCAAATATGATACTAACTCCCTAACCCCATTTCGGGGTGATCAGACAACCGATGTGTCTGACAGTCCCTGTCATACGAGGAGCTTCTCAAACTTCTCAAATTGCTGGGACTGCAGTTGAGCAAGGGCACTGGCAATTAGATGCTCAACTTATTTTGTTGGACCCACCAGCAGTCATTTGTGGACGTGGCTTGAATATTCCGTCCATTATTCACATCTCCAACTCGGATTCCATGTGGATTCCCTAACACCTCCCATTTATCTGTCACGACTATTAGTTTAACATATTTCCAATGAAATGCCTAGACAAAGGTGAAGCACCAAGACTGCCCTTTGGTTTCCGAACTCAGGTTTTTCGACGCAATTAGCCAAAGCGCATAAAGTCATTCTGTGGTATAAATACTCTTCTCCGGAACACCTTTGCAATCAGTACTCATCAGTTTTTCCTTGAAGAGCCACGTAAATCAAGCATCGAAGCCACAATGTCTCTCAAAGTAGTTTTCCTCTTCGCCTTGGTTGCCCTTGCCCACGGACTTCCAGCATCTGAAGTCGAGTCGGAGACCCAAGCAATGGAAGCGGTTCCAGTTGAGTTCGAGAGTTACTTGAATAGCCTGTTCCCCTTGAATGGCGGGGACGCTAGCCTGACCATGGAGGTAAGTCCTTGCATTTTCCTAATCCATTCGAATGCCATTTTAAAGTGTTTCATTCCTTTCCGATTTGATAGCCGCAGTCGGGCGATGTTGCCGACGACAGGATTCTAACCAGGCATCGTCGCGCTTGTCGAAGTGTGAGCGTTCGCACTAGATCCGGCAGGGTCATCTCTGTAAGAAGGTGTTAGGCTTACGTTTTAAATAAAATTCTATTCCGAGCATGAAATTAGTGCCTTTGACTCATGGTACGAGAAAAGTTGTGAGCACACTTGCTTTAAGGGGCGATGGTGTTGTTGGATGCTTCGAATTCAATGGTTCTCAACAGCTGCTGGAGTAAGCGTAAGCGGCTGAATGGCGCCAGTTGGTTGAATGCCTGTCCTTGGTTATAGCGGTCCCAGGTTGGAATTGCAGTGTCTAGTCTAGTCACCGATCAAATGAACGGTGTTGGTTAAGTGGACCAACAATCGTCGAAGTGTGCTGCCCAATTACCTAACCCAAGCTGCTGGAGTACTTCTGGTAGTCAATGAGGGCACAGCGAAGAGTCTTCGAAAAGGCTCTCAACACTGACGACTTATTCAGACCGATGCAGAAATCTGCGGATCATTGATGGCGTCCCTCTTGAAAGACAAAATTGAATTTGTACAAGACCTACATTGATTATTCCACTCCTTCTCACAACGCTGGCATGAAGTGTATCAAAGGCGAAATTCCTTGCAGGCATGGAGTGTAGATATCAGCACTGCTGATGTTTGCATTGATGAAAGATTTACCAGTTGCAGCTTCCCTCCTTCCACAACCTTCTTAAGGTTGCGCAGGCGTATGGAGACATCCCGGGGACCAGAAAAGAAGGTGAACGCGTTACCAGACTGCCAGCTGATCAAATCTCCTGCAACATAGGTACTCTTATAGCTACCTTTACGATAAAGCTCAGCTACCTCCAGGCCTGCAAGGATGAATATGGAACATATTTGAATGCGGCTTCAGGCTTATTTTAAACTTTGTTATGAACAATTGCTATCGGTTCGAAAGTCACCACATCCAATGATTCAATACCTCGTAAGTGTCGACATTCAAAACCAAGACCATTACTTCGATGCATCACCCTCCCAGCGAGATGTTGTCATTTCACTTGAAACAAAGTAAATAATAAACATAATTGTGGTCAACATAAGGAATCAGTCATTACCTCCCCATTGACTGGCCCTCCCATCTGACCCGACTGAAGTTCTGTATAAAACCTGAAAGGTGGTACAGATCCATCATCAGTTCCTTCTCAGTGTCAACCAGAGCAAGTCTTCACTCTCGATTCACATCAATAATGAATCCCAAAATTGCATTTTTGTTTGCCTTGATCGCTGTTGCTTGCGGAAATTCAGTCTCAACGACTACGGAGCAGGAAGCTGAGCTGCTGTACAGCCCAGACGAGGCAACAGTTGACGTACGCTATGTTGACGAAACAAACTCAGCCGTTGTGGGCGCATTAAGAGAGGAATCTTCACTGTACCCGACATGGCGACCGTACCCAGCTCGGGGAAAAAGAAATGCAGACGAACCGAAAAAATGTCGTGGTATATCGATTCGAACCAAATCAGGAAAGAAAATAAAATTAACAAAATGTTAAGAAAAATACTGATTTTTTAGAATAATAAAATGCATTAGCAAAATTTTGACTGGACATGCCATGTGGGTGATGTAGTCTTAGTTATTTACCAGGCGCCAGGACTTGCGAGAGTCGATGATTAGCGTCCGCACGGCAATAAGTTCTGAAGTGAGGGGATAAAAGCTTGTTCTTATTTCTCGGCAACGCACATTTCAGGCGATCAAAAACAAGCTGAGGAACAGTCTCCCCATAATAAAACAAAGACAGGCTGGCGATTATATTATTTTAAAGGATATGAGAAAGGCATTTGGTTTTGCCTGCAAAGCATGTGAACTCAGAAACAAGTAAGCTTGTGCCAACTTAAGTGAAATATATGCCCGAGGCGATGGAACGGACAAGCAGAAGAAGCAGAAAAGTACAAGAGGTTAGCGATGCAAGATGAGCTTAAAAATCAACAGCAGTCTCTTGGTTTTCCAACAGGGTATCGAAATACCACAATAATGACCCTAGGTCGTCTACATCTTCAATTACACAATTATGGGAAGGAATAATGTTTAACTTAGGGTGAAGGTGAAGAGTGTTCGTCTACATAGAGTGTGGAGTAGATAACCCGAACTAGTAGGAAAAAAGGATGAGAAGTGCCACACAAAGAAGGAGTAGTGTTCAATCAACTGATGCAATTGATGACATTCTATCTTAAGCGTGGCAGTCTAGACAATTTCATACCACCGATGGACATTTATGGCGCCCACGAATAGAAGTCAGAACTTCAAACTATCGAGCACAGTCAAATAGCTCACACCAAATGACTGCTTGTCAACTTGGAAAAGGCCGTTCACATTCTACTATCATGTCTTTCAACTGGGCGTATACTACGCGGTTGACGGACTTCATTTATGATGGTAGTTTCATAGCATAAACATAGAAGCACACATTCTTCTTCAAATGATGGCCTAAAAAAACAAACGAACCTAAACTCTATCGAGAAACTCGTTAAAATCTAAAACGCGAATGAAAATTGTCACTGCGGTCCTACCACTAGTGTTCACTTTGTACAACCTGTCGTACGACCATATGACCGTCGCAGCAGAATAATCTTGAGAGCAGGGTATACTTAAGCAAGCCGCAAGCCACTGGTGTGTTCTGCTCTCCGTTGTTGGTGGGCGTATTCAAGTTTGTATTCTGTGTTTTATAACAATTCGAAGTATTCTGCCGCTTAAAAAAATACCATTTAAAAACATGTCTACTCGACTTTCGTAAAACCATAAGAAACTTTACCTACCAAAATAGGAACATGGGGAATGAAAATACAGCACAACTTCTTTAATCGGAACATCCTTAAATCGAATTTTCTATAATAAAAATAATATAATTTCTGAAAAATTGTGGTTCCCGTGGCTATTTGAATTTTGGAGGTTCGACTGTATTCTTCACCCTTCTTACCCAATTAGTGAGAGGATTGTATGTTTTTGCTTGAATGTCATAAATGTGCAGGTTAAATTTTAGTAGTGAAACAAAATGAAAAAGAGACGGGCACTTGCAAGAATCGGCGAATACACACAATTTAGCAATCTCTCTCTGACTTGAAGAATCGACGAATACACACATTGGTTGGCGATTGGAATCGGAAATATAAGAATCGAAAATCAACAATCGACTCCGCTCAATTTGAATTCGAATAATTGCGATTGCAAGGACAATGGAATTATTTGATTGTTTTTATATGCAATTGCCCATTGCTAATATGAGTCCCCTAGTCAAGTTATAAAATGAGTACCTTTTAACTCTATTGTATCACTTGGTAACACTGTTTGTCATTGAAATAAACTTCTTCACGCCGTTACGCACAGTGTTGGTTGTGAGGTAAGTGTAAGGTCTCACTATCTCGCAAGATATCGAAAGCCGATGAAGAAGTCCTTCGTTCTATGGTTCTTTTCTCGCGGGTGGTACGGACTTACTAGACCACGTGGAACCTACGGACGACATAGTCCAAGCCCAACGTGTCTCCGGGTCCCGACTAGAAAGCTTCTTCTTTTCTTTGGCTGGCGCTACAGTCCGGAGTGAACCTAGCCCTCAGCCAATATGCCTCTTCATCTATTCCGGTTTGGTGCCAGTTGATTTCAGCCACGCACGTTTAACTTATCAAGGTCCCCTTCTTACTGCGTTCGCCACAGGCGGCTTAGTCTTTCTTTACCGCGTTGTCACTCAGGGTTGGAGTCAAAGACTGTCCTATCCGGAGCATTGTTGTCGACTTACTTTACGTGACCTAGCCACCTGAGACGAGAGATTCGCACTCGTTTGACAAGATCGATGTCGATGTACAGCCCAGCCCGTACAGCTCGTCGTTCAGTCACCTCCTCCAACCACCATCAGTACATACGGAAACGTAGATACTACTCTGTTCTGCAGTTTCCTCATCCTCATCAAACATTCTGCAGGTGTCACATTGCCTAAATTCCATGGTTTTGAGATTTGGATTTCCCTAACTGTCGACCAAATTGTTCATGTGTCGATCATATCAACACGATTCGGGTGGTCATCATACAATCGGTTAAATGGAACTCCTCCATATGTTTGCTATTCGTCGACTTCGAGAGGGCCTTCGACATTGTTCGACAAGAAACCGTCTGGAACGCTTCGGAATATATTAGAATACAGCCACCCAGCATTGAGCTCATTCAGAATTTTCGCCGGGACACGCCTTGCAATGTTCTTATGATGGGTAGGAAGACTAGCTCCTTCACCAACAGCAAAGGAGTAAGGCATCGTTGATGGCAAAAGCAAAGCGGCTTAAAAAGGAATCCAATTGTCCCTGACAGAGATATTGTACGACCTCTATTCCGCCAACGACATTCATTTCTCATCCCATTCAATAGTCGGTGCTTAGGCAAAATTCCAGCGTGTGTGGTCCAGCGTGTTTGAACCTCAACACCAGAAGAGCTGGTCTGAGGAGCAATGCTGACAAGAAAATGCTAATGGGAATTGTCTTAAGAAGCTAGGCACCTCTACTAATAGGCGCGAACCCAGTCGAGGATCTCAATAAATTCTGCTACCTCGGCAGCACTTTGTGCAAAGTGTAGACAAGGCCCTCCACGCTTACTTCTCGCCTGGAAACGTCTGGAGGTTCAGCTTGTCTCACTCTAGCTTCGAATAATAAATTCCAAAGTCAAAGCCACCAACAAGCACCATCATTATTTGCAAGCTTCAGGTCTGTTCCAATAAATGCTGAAGACGAATCTTAAAGATCTTCTGGCCGGAATGGATAACCAGTGAAGGGTTGCTGTGAAGAGCGTCACAGGAACCCATCTCAGCAGATGTCCACCATCATGAATGGAGCTAGATAGACCTCACCCTACGTTAACCGGAAACGGATATAACAAGAATGGCTCTCACTTGGACACAACAAGATGTCCGCAGTCGCGGTCGACCAATCTCAACTTGGAGACGGAACGTGGAGATGGAGTACCGACAGGACGGCCAGAGTGATCAGGTCGGCGTAAGACAGAGTCGAATGTGTTCCATAGGAGCAACCCTACAATGCATTGAAACAAATATAGTTCACATCTTGAGATGTTTGTTTACTGGGCAGTGGACAGTAAGGAAGCCTGTAGTTATACGTACCTGACTCCTTCTAAGTCTGAGGAGTTAGTTCGTTCTATTAAGAGAAATAGTTGCTAGGAACATTTTGGCATGACTGTTACTTTCCGTGAGCGTCCAGTAATCGTTAGCCATGTGCTTCGGCTCTTAGCTCTTATCTGTGGTGATGGGTATGCCGCAGAATGGCTAGCAGTTCTCCTCTTTCGATTCCTGTATGACCGCTGTGGTATCAAAATGAGGTGGACTCTGCTTGCTTTGGCCAGCCGTTATAACAGTTGCAGACCGTCCCATACTTATTTAGAAGTGACTTCATAGCTTTTGAGAGCAGCTTTGATGAAATACAGTTTTGTGAATGACCACTCCGTGTACTCTGTTTTGGAGCCATCTTTGTCCTAGTTGAAGAACTCGCGGATGTCGTTGATTGAATGGTAACTGAATGTTGCTTCACCGCATCATTGAGCTTTTCAAAGACACCCTTTTTATCAAAAATTGTGAGGTTCGTGTGCCCGCACTTGACAGTTCACACACACTGGATGAGCTCGCAACACTTTGCTCGTCAAATGGTGAGCAAGTAATCGAAAATTACATTAGTTCCTGTCTGTATGTATTTATCTTGCATTAAACGTTTTAATTGAAGGATAATACCAATCCGTTCCCCGGCGTCTATGCTAATGGAAAATTCTGTTTACTCATACGTACTCAACCCCCTAAAATCGAATTAATTAGAAAACGCACCCAATTCAGGCTGCTTCCCGCACGATAGATATCACTTCAAACTAATGGCATCTTCGCTTAACTCGTGCATTCAAGTGCCTGATTGTCGGCTGTATCCTCTTGTTAGTTCATCATCGTAGCACAGAGCTTACAATGCTCTGCACACAGAGGCTTGTTGCAGGGTGAAGGCAAGTGCGTCGAAGATTAACTTCCGATGAACTTCATTACTTGGCCAAGGAACAATTGCCTTTAAAGGCTGTAATTTCCCTCCTCAAGACATCATCGAATGAACAATAGAGGGAGTCTTCACTCATTTCAAATGGCCATGAAAAGGTCCATGCTCATACAAACCCCCACCCGTCGAATGGTGCCGGACTAACTTTGACTAAGTACACTACCGACGGTAAGGGAAAAGAAAACGTGCACTTTTTTTCTCCGGTTCGCCCATTAAAATTCCGTGTGGAAACTTATACAATTTGGTAACTTCTTCGGTAACATTCCACCTGACAGACAACACAAGTGCGGCAAATGCACCCATTTCGTGCTCAAGGGCTGCAATAAATTTTCGATACAATCGCATGACAAGATGATTTGTTGAGATACTCATCGGAAAATAACTGCGGTTAGCGGCTGGATGGCAAATCCCCGAGTCATCGTGCTTCGTGTTTGTTTGTCTGCCGGCCTGGGTGCGTATTGAAGTGCGCTTTTCCAAATCGATGCAAACTTTTCCAATTTAAATTTTCAATTCAATTTCTTTCACCTGGGCTGATGCTTGTGCATCTAGAAGCGACGTGGAAAAAGCAAATAAATAAACTAGGGCTGGTATAAATAAACATGAAAGTGCTTCTTCAAGTTTTTTCTTGCCATCGTTGTCCTGGGGATGCAGTTATTGAGTTTGCTGGGCGCTCTTTCATCAAAGTGAACGTGACAAATGCGACTTTGACTTTACTTTTGAAACACAGCACATGCATTAGAAGCATAAACGAAACTTGGTGAAATTTGCTTGTTTTTCGGAGAACTGGCGTTCTCCTATCAATCGTGAATATTCATAGACTGTGGGAATTGTGTACGCGGTTGGCATTCACTGCATGTGTTCAGCCTTTGTTCGAAATTCTCAAAAAGTCGAAATGAAGCTGAGGGAAGATGCATGCCTGCACAAACGACTCTTTCGGAACATATCAATTACTGGTGCAAAATTGTAAGTGAGAGGTGGGTGAGAGGGACGACAGTTCGCGAGGAACTCAGTGTCAAGTAGATTTTTTTGAACAACTGCTGCGAATGTCTCCATCATCACGTCTTCCGAGGCGTGCCTTAAATGTGACTTCATCAAGAAGGTGTCCCATGGCGTGGTGGTTGCACCAAGTCCAAAGGCTCACTTGGTTGCGCCCGGGCTTAAGTCCTGAGGAGTTAGAGTCGACGGCGGAGGGTCGCGTGGCCTGCAGATCGCTAGTGCGTACACCGCCAATCACGCACTGACCGCAAATGATGATGAATGTACGTGGAATCTATGCATTAACGGTAGACAACAATTTAGCCCATCGTGTCTGCTTAATTCATCAAGTGTGCAACAAACTCTCGAAAGTGCTTCATATCCATCGATGCTTAGCTAATTTCTGGTTTTACGTAGACCACGGCCCGAAGAGTCTGCGATGCCGTGCCATTGGGACAGCACAACAGAGGAGGTCCCCGCACGAGGTGGCGCACACAAGTGGAAACGGACCTCAACCAACTTGGTGTGCGCAGCTGGAGGCATCTGGCGAAAGATCGTGCTGGCTGCAGAGGCATGTTGGTTGAGGCCCAGGTCCACCCGGACTGTGGTGCCATTCAAAAAAGAAGAAGTAGACCTAGAAAAGGAAGTGGTTGCTCTCTGAACACTGTCATTGACTTGAAAGAGAGATGGAGTTCGTGTCGGAGATTGAACCCAGAACGACACACCCAATGGCTACCCTCCGCGGCGGGACATTTGGGTTAAGCTTGTGCAAAATTTGATGTCCACGTAAAACATTCTCTTCGATGAAATGTCTCCCTGTTAGTCACAATGCAATAGACTAACTCTGGTGTTGTGATACTTTTGATTTACTGTAAATTATTCTGGAGAGCTTAAAGGGCAGTTTGTTTGGCAATGATATTTGGGCATAACTTTGTCTTTGCGATTTTGCCAGTCAATCATTCTTTTAGTTGCTGTAGTTGACATCGTCCTTCTCCTGGCATCATAGACGTTTCCGTGGAGCTGTTTTGTGTGCACTTCGAAAAATCTCTGGGACCAAATGTCGACTGCAGCGTTTTGGAAGTCGAAGTAGCTGCGACACATTGGCCGGCACTAGAATTTGAATATCAAAACATAACCGGCAAATGAATCGCCTTTTTATGAGGCAATAAAGGCTAAAGCATCGGGTACTCTGACAGCTATTTAGGCTGCACACACAGAGCATCAGCCGGTAACCCTCTGCCGAGTACCTGGACACAGTGGATTCCAAACAAACGCAATGGCGGCCAATCTCGTGATAAGGGGATTTGAGCTGAGAGGTCTCATCCCATATAGCGCATACGCCGCTTAGCTCCAAAAGGGATGAAATAGAAGACGGATACCTAGAGGGAGTCAGAGCTTGATGGGAGGGTCTAAGTATTGAAACAACGGCACTCGCGCCTTCTATAGCCGGCGCTGAGTTTAAAGAGATCAGCATCAGCGATCACCTTCAATCGCGGGGATAAACGCAAGGGCATTCTGCCATTGGTAGGCAGAGATGAAGACCAGAGAAAGAGACGTCCATTGAACCACCACGTGGATGTTACAAATTGCATTGACAGCAATTTTTCGTAGGTACTTTAGATCTAGGTCTTAGAAGTAGGAGCCCAAAGTGGCTTTCTTAGTTGAGGCGTAGGCAGGTCATTCACACAGGAGGTATTGGGTGTTTTCGTCCCCATTCTAGTCTAAGCAGCTTCTACAGAAGTCTTTAGAGAATATGAGTAGACTCTTTTACGTGTTCGGAAACTCGATCTTTTAGGGTCGACGAGATGAGGACAGATTTGTTTTGGTGCTCGGTAAGTGTTGCCTGTCATCTACTCTCTGAATGTAAGTTCGGTGATTGTAACTTGAAGGTTTCTATAGGAGTACCTATGCTAAGAGAGATTGCACCAACTGGCAGACTACTCACGCGTCTAGCGAGATCATCGTTGTAGTTTTGCCCGGGATATCTCTATAGTTTGGCACCCAGTAAAGGCTTTAAACTGCTCAAATATCTCGTACTTGTGGTGGCTTGTGGCGTTGTGGGTATGTGCGTCAACCCCAACCTCGATGTCGTATGTTCGATTCCTGCTCTGTGCGACTAAAACAATTTTCGCCCCACCTCTTTCGAGTCACTGACAATGGTCAAAGAGTATTTCCTGTCTAGAAAGAGCTTCCCAAACTTGGCCGTTCGAAGTCAGCATAAAACTGTCGGTCCCTTCCAATCGTGAGAGAAGAATAGCGCGCACAACACGAGTGGTTGCTGAGAGGCTAGGTCCTGGCCGTCTACGGGCTGTAGCGCCACCCATACTATTATTATATATCTCGTTCACAGATGAGGTAGAAGCAACAGTTGCTCCACGATTACCCAGCCCAAGCTAAGAAATGGAAGGAATTGCGAAGAAAAACACCAGAGAGAGACGACTTAAGTGGCCTT
The DNA here is from genome assembly GCA_916610145.1 of Eristalis arbustorum. Taxonomy (NCBI): domain Eukaryota; kingdom Metazoa; phylum Arthropoda; class Insecta; order Diptera; family Syrphidae; genus Eristalis; species Eristalis arbustorum. Next base: position 26,784,704 of record OU744320.1, on the reverse strand, counting down.
GAACTGAGAAGTCTCCAAAGATTCAGATCTAGATGGTTTTGGGATTAAAATAGGTCCCACGGTGGTAAATCATCTCAAAACAAGGCCACAACGGACTCAAAACCTGGGCCATAACACCGACGGGCTACCCTACTACCAACCTTCCCGAGGAGTCTTTTGCCAGAGGTGCCTGTTGAAGAGACGTGATCGATGCGGCAGCTGGACGGAGCTTCATGTGAGGCAATGCTGTCAGTTCGTGGTCAAGCCGAAATATCGAATGTTTTTTCTTGGCATTATTTGCATTCGCTGTTCACCGCCGATGTTCTTATCTACGATTAGCCGAGGGATAATGAGAAGCATAAATTAACTATACTTCTCACTATCCCTCCAGCAGCGGCTGAACGACAAGTGCGAGAGCCCGCTTGTGCAGGATGCCTTGCTGCTTGAGGGGATCCACCATTCTCGGTTTAAAATTTTTTTTTTATTTATTTTGGACCTATAACAATTAAAGAATGTTCCTTTAAAATTGCAAGTGAAAAATTCAAAAAATGTTGAAGATATAGTCCATTTATGGTAGGTCTTATTTTTATATCCAAGAATTTGCTTCTCATAACTTGAAACGCATTGTTTTCCTGACTGGCGCATGAGGTTACTCAAAAACTATTAATCCAGTCAGTTCCAAATTTTAATACTTACTTACTCATCAGGCAGACGAACCATGAAGGGCCTGAGCCTGAGAAATTGCTGCATTCCATCGGTGACGGTCCTGGGCACGCTGCTTCCAGTCATCAATGGCAAGCTGTCTTACATCCGCGATGTTGAACATCCGTTCAAATAAATGTATGTAAAGTTACAAGCGTACAAAATAATTTATATTCATTTACCAGCAAGTGTGTTCTACTTTCGTCTCCTTCCTTCTGCCGCATTGTAAATATCCTTATTGAAATAATTGCACCTACGTCGTGAGAGAACAGAATTTCGATCGATTATCACACAGCTCATGTGGTACCAGTAACTGACTGCATTGCAGGCGTGCACTTGATTTTATCAGCACCACTTCCACACTTCGGTTGATCTTTTCAATGTCATCTCGTAGGTGAAACAGCATGAGTAGGATGAGTGTGAAACATAACCACAAATTTGCATAATCAAACATTTTCTACAAATTCATAGTCTTAGCTGAACTTTGCTACGTCACTTCGACCAGTAAATGCGTTCATTTAACTTGTGTCTATCCAGTAGTCTATGATCTGAGGTCATTGCAACCATGAGTCTGTTGAGAATTAAACGCAATCTCAGTGTTCACTAGAAACACAACTTGTTCCGATTGACCTTAGATCAGCCTATCCTACTGCTGCCGTATACCGTGAATTACATAGCGTGACACCGCATTGAGCCAACTGCAAGCGCATTTGAGAAATAAACTAAGAGAGAGAGATACTCTCGTGCCACACTGCAACGTCAGAAGTGTGGCTCTCCAACTCTACTATAAATAACGCGCGACAGCAACTCGACTTACATAACAATTGCCCAGTTAAGTTGCATTTAACGAGGGGGTTTGCCTGTGCGTCTATCTTCCGCGAAGTAGACACACTCAATTAAGTCGCGTCGTTCTCGGAATAAATCGGATTCAAGAAATGGTGATGTGATTATTGTTTTCAAATAAACCGCTTATCGTCGTCTCTTGTCGAGAGTTCCCATGAGTCACTGGCAATCATGATAAGAGCTTGCATAAATACGGGCTGTGCTTCGGAATCATCTGGTACCGATACGAAATCAGTGCACCAAATAAGAACAGCGCGCAAAGATGATTCTAAGGCTCATACTGATCTTGGGACTGGCAGTTCTTTCTCAAAGTCGACCCCGGAGAGAGCATTTCCTGGGGGAAAAGAAGTTGCACGATTTGTCAGAGGTCCTGGTCGCTGATGAGCTTCCATTCAATCACGGGCAGTTGGGAATGGTGAGTATGAAATCAAAGTCTCAACAAGTTAAGTGACATTCTTCTCGTTTTAGAGTCCAGGAATCGCAGTCGCTGTGGATTCCACTAAAAACCTGTACGCAATGCGATTGCGTTTTGGAAAAATGTTTAAGGACTCTTAGTAGATCATTACGCGCTTTGACAAGCACATCAAGTTTAAAGACATATGTCAGTAATTTATTTACAGAAAATAAACAAGCACTCTAAAAAGCGATTTTTTGTGTTTTGGGCATTTTTTTGATGGACTTCGGCTGGCTTGTGGTTCCAGTAGTTGAGGTCATTAAATTGGACCTTGAGCAAAGGTCCTTGAAGTTTGAAAATGAGTTTCCTTCTTTGGAAAGTAGACCGTCCCACAAATGAACGCCCTTCCATAGATAGCAACAGTTTCAGAGCTTACTAGCGAATCGCAAATGGAAAGGGATGTTACGACTCTACATCAGCAGAAGGAACATAGCCAGACTTCCTGGATGTACGTCACCGATGAGAAGAGGCTCCACTTCTTAGGAGGGGGATGAGAGGCATGAATTTCCCGCACATCCCCTGCACCTGACTGAACGCCTCACCGATTCTTGCTACCGCCTAGAGAGATGCTTGAAAATAACACACACTTACTCGGGCCGTATGAAGGTCTTATTTAAGTCTGCAGAAATGTTGTCCTAAATTTTTTCCAAAAATCGAAACAAATATGTTCTGGCAAATGATTGCTGGGGCGTAAATAGAGAGCTGGTCTATAGACGCAGTCGAGTAGGAGAAGGATCCACATGCGTGCAGACTGGTAAGCTGGTACTACACCACTGCCAGACAGGATATTCCATGGACAAGAACAGCGTTCGCCCGACCTAGACGGTGCAGTAAAAAATATCCTGACTGAAGTTTGGAATAAGAATTAAATAGGGGGTCGGCAGGGCCTATTGTGATTTTGCCCATTTAAAGATCACACCGGAGGCCTGAGTTCATGGTGACATAGTTTTTCTGTTAGTGAACTAGTGGCAATTTGTCCGCTTCAAGATGATATCCGACAAGGCGTTGATGACGTGTCCTGACTAGGAAGTTTTAGTGAATTAGTATGTGCTCTGCAGTTTCTTCGTCTTCATTACTCATTCTGCAGCACATGGCTTAGAAATTTGGATTTCCCTAACTCTCGATCTGATCATCAAGCAATCGGTTAAATGGAACTCTTCCATATTTTTGCTATTCGTCGACTTCGGGAGGGCCTTCGACATGGTTTGACAGGAAGCCGTCTGGAACGCTTTGGATAACATGCAAAATTGAGTTCATCCAGAAGCTTCGCTGGGACGGGTCTTGCAAGGTTCTCATGAAGGGTAGGGAGACTAACTCCTTCACCGACAGCAGAGGAGTAAGGCAAAAGTAACCCTTACTATCGTTGTCCTTGACCTTGTCTTAGACCACACAAGCAACGCCGCTAACAGAGGAAACCAATTGTCCCTCTGAGAGATATTCCATGACCTCGATTACTCCAACGACATTTGCTTGTTATCCCACTCAGTAGCCGGGACTTAGGCTAATTTATACACGCTGGACAAGACAAGAGAAGGCAAATGAGAATTGGCTTAAGAAGTTAGGCACCTCTACTACTAGGCTAGAGCCCAGTCTAGGACGTAAACAAATTCTGCTACCTGGAAGCACATTGTGCAAAGATGGAGGTGCACCAACTGACGTTTTGTCTCGTATAGATAAAACCCGCCACGCTTACTTCTCGCCTTGAGGTTCAGCCAGCTCTCCACGTCACTCAAGCTTCGAATATTTAATACCAAAGTAATAGTCGTACTGTTATACGGTTGTGAGACTTGGGAGACAACCACCATCGGTCTGAGTCTGCGCCTGCGTCAATTAATGCTGAAGAGGAATCTTGAAGGTCTTCTGACCGGAATGGATAACCAGTGAAGGGTTGCTGTGAAAAGCGTCACAGCAGAGATCCAACATCATGAATGGAGCTGGATAGGCCTCACCCTAGTTTAACCGGAAACGGATATAACTAGACTGGCTCTCACTTGGACACAACAAGAAGTGCGCAGTCGCACTCGACCTCGCTCACTTTGGCGACGGACCGTGGAGATGGAGCATCGACAGGGGCCAGAGTGATGAGGTTGGTCCAAGACAGAGTCGCATGTGTTCCATAGGAGCAACCCTACAATGCATTGAAGCAAATAAAGTTAACATCTTGAGATGTTTGTTTATATATATACAAAGAAACCGGCTATACGAAGTGACTCCTTGTAACTCTGAGGAGTTATTTCGTTCTATTAAGAGAAATAGAAAATTTTGTCCTGTCGGTTACTTTCCTTGTGCGTCCAATAATAGTTAGCCATGTCCCTCAGCTCTTAGCTCTTAACTGTGGTGATGGGTATGCCGCAAATGATTATGACATCATCATCGGCTTGCAGTTCGCTCTTTCATTTCCTGTATGACCACTGTGACCTGGTTTTCAAATGAGAGTGCCTCTGTTTGCTTTGACCAGCCGTTGTAGACAGTCCCATACTAGTTTAGACGGGACTAGAAGTGCTAGAAGACCTGAAGGATCAAATTGGCGTTCGAAATTGGAGGCAGCTAGCTAATGATCGTGCCAGTTGGAGAGGCTTGTTGTCTGAGGCCCAGGTTCACCTCGGACTGTTGCGCCATAAGTAGAAGAAGAAGGGCTAGAAGGGCAGCTTTGCTGTCTGAAATACTATAGATGTGCTTGTTATTAAGAGTTCGCTCTATATTTTTAGACAGAAAACGGACATTGAAGTCTAACAAAACCGCATGGATTTTTGAAGCAGCTCCGAATCGTGTGGTTGGACTCATGCACAAGCTCATCTAAAAGATATGTTCCAAGAAATGCATGAAAAACTGACAAGTGCAATATCACACTGTTTGCAGGATCCACATCAATCTGAAAGCCCTGTCTTCAGACCAGGGAATTGCATCCACAATGGACCAAGATCTTCACAAAAACGATTGACCTTCTCCACCTATTCGTTGATTTCAAGGCCGCATATAAAAGCGTGAAGATAGACTATATCAACGTCATGTCTAGTTTTGACATTTGTCACATGCTCATCAGGCGATGAACAATTCTCGGTGCTCCTCAAAGTCGATAATAAACTCACAGGCCCTCCAATGCCGAAAATTAATTCAACAACGCAAGGAGCTGTCATGTGACATCTTCAACATTGTTCTCGATGAAATCGTTTAGGCACCACTTCGATCCGAACTAAAAAAAAAATTAAATTCCAAGCAAATGTGGCCGAGACTAAAGCCGACCGTTAGGCGCTGACTCTGAAAGGTCCCTTCTTGATAAATGCTGTCTTCGCCGAAATGTCCTCTGAATTCTTATTACTCCTGTTACTCGAGGAAGGTGGGTCTGAATTTCGAAAGTTGTTCGTGTCGAGAATTAATCCCGGACACCCTGCGAAGGGGTTGAAGCATCCACCTTACAATGATATAAATAATATGGGTGGCGCTACAGCCCCTCTGAGACCAGGGTCTAACTTCTCAGCAACCACTCGTGGTGTGCGTGCTATTGTCCTCTCGGAAGTGAAATGGGCCTAGAGTCATATGTCGAACCCGAACGGCTGGACAGGGACACTATGAACATTGTCAGTGCCTCTAAAGAGTCGGGCCGTGAAAATTACTTTTGTTGTACGTCGAGGTCCAGGTACGTTGGGGTCGATGCATATACCCACAACGCCACGGGCCGCCGCCACTAACCTTATAATAGCCCGCACAAAATGATAAAGACCCATAAAGTCGATCATTTTCATTTAAAGTGAATCGACCCGGCGCATGAAATGGTCTAGCTTCAATCTTAGCACAATTACACCTCTTACAGCGAATTTTCACGATAGGCAATAGCAAATTCTTTTGTAAATGCATTTCTTTATTCATTTCAGTTCTTAACAAATCCACGCCAGGTTTACACACACATTTGGACAATAGTATACACGTCCATCGGCATCGACAGCAGATAAGATTCAGTCTCCAGCTATCAGTGCTTCACAACAACATCGAAAAAAGTCCTATCGTCACCAGTTGCCTTCCTCCGCCCGCGCTCTAGACGGACTACACGTCACGGGACTAGACATCGCAAAGCGTGTCAGCAGTGATGGCTCACTATCAGGAAAAAAAAAGAGAAACACATTCTAGCCAATGTCCACAATCAACAAGTGAAGTTTATACTCACAGAGAAATTTAGGAGCAGATGAGACTGGTATATATCCTGGACTTTCAGAATCTCATCGCAGGCACCTGGCTTGTCCAGGACCGTGTTCGGGAGGCACGCTTCTGTCCAGAGTACGAGTACGGCTGCCAAAACAAAAAGAAGAACGAGTCTGAGAGACATTGTGTACGCTCTGTGGTCGCGGTTGAAAGTGATAAGCACACTGACAGCGTGCCGGCGTTTTATACATGCTTTGCCGGGCGCTGACTGTTGCCGTACGTTGTGAAATGAATATCAGTTTGTGAAATGCGGGAGCGGGCTCAACTGGTTGGGTATTCTTTGGAAATGAAATTGCTGCTTTGGATTCTCCGCCTGTGCAGTGAGTACATGATGTGAACGGGTGTATCTACACAGTGTGCGGATGGCGTTGTGTAGATAAACGAAAAGTCTCGGAATGGGGGAGGAACGATAGGAATTTGACGGTATTTCCCGTGAGTGAAGCGTGTTTTTTTTCAAGAATCTTGATTGCAGCACGTAAACAAATATCTTGTACTCTCTTGTTATGGTATTCTTCGTTGAAATTAAGTACATTGCTTCGGGATGATTAACTAATATTTTTCTCTCTTCATTTCTCGCCTCGGGGGTGTTTGTTCTGTTCGGTCTTGACCGGCCATTGAGTGGAGCCATGAGGCGCTTGTGATTTATCGAAATTGCCGAATTTCTTCTAGTTTTTTTTTCCAGCGGAGCTATGGCTATTAAAATGAAGCGGATATTTGGTCGATTTGATCAGGCTAAGTGCCATAGGTCACTAAGACGAATTAATTCAAGGGTTGGTGATTTCAGAAATGTTTTTCTGTGAGTCATCAAATCATTGGGTTTCGCAGCATTCCAGGCCTGAAAAATTGATAAGGTGCTATAATATGGAAAAACCACGCTCAGAACAACTCCGTTGTAACCACATTCATCATCAGTTATTTGCTTCAAATGGCATTAGGTACGTTAACATTATATAACCTGGTTGAACAACCTGGCCGTAGAGACCAATATGTACTAAGTCCTAGCAATGTGAATGTTCCGTACGACGATAGGGACGACGGTCTGGTACGACGACATTGATCCGATCCTCTCCTAGGAACTTGGATTTCGAGTCTTAAATTTCATGCAAGTTACAGAAAGCAACAGATGACATCAGTATTTGAAGTGAAACACATAAATGGAGAATGACTTCAGTCTACTCAATGGCACAGCTGTCAAGCATTTTGGAAGATGTGCACCAAGCCCGGAATATACGAAGAAGAAGAAAAACGAAATACAGACGAATTCACTCACTTGCCATAAACACATTCGAGTTATCGAATTTTGTTAAGTAAATCATCCGAAAAACGGAAGCTTTTGTTTTCAATTTACTCAGTGGGGCGATCGTAAACTTAAATGTATGGCTGATCGTTGCACTTTGCACATCACGATCGGCAAATTCCTAATCACACTCGCGGCAAGAGAAGTTTGCCTGTAAAATGTGTGACAACGCAGCTCGTGCGAATCACGTTGAGCTCCACGTTAAGTGGAAAGTTCAATAGCTGTTTTCAAATTGCAAGATGTGTTGTTGGTAGGTGGCGAATGCTGCTCATCTTTACATGATTAATTTCAGCGAATAATCACTTCAAGCCTATGCGTGAGAACTACAATCATGTACTGTTTGTGTCTTCGATCCTTCTGAGCTTTGATTGATTTCAACTTGGGGAACACCACCGCGCATCAGAACGAAAGCACAGGTAGACAGAGATCTCCAAATACCAATTTTGGAGACAACTGAAATCATTTACAACTGTTTCTTTTTGCTGTGCAAAGAATAAGTGACGTTGGTTGAAATAGGGGAAGTGGGAATAAATTCAGACGCTTCTGAAGACAATGATATCAAATACTTTACTAACGGAAATTAACTCTTAAGAGTAAGAAAAAGAAACATGAAGATCATGCGGTCTTGTATTTCGTACACTATCATGGTTATGTAGTGTTTTTTTAATCACCGATTTTTCTTACAGTGACTGTTTGTTTCCCGCTCGAAACTCAGCATCATACCTTAGCCGATCGATATGAGTCGCTTAAGCTGGATCTAGTTTGGGAATGATGCAAACTTGAGTCTGTTCAAAGTGAGTGCTCTGTAGCAGTTATGCAGTTTGGCGATGAACAATTCTCGGTACGAACGCAGCAAGACCTCCAACGTCAAGAAAAGACACAATTCAGACAAGGCGAGGAGCTGACAAGTGACATTTTTAAAATTGTTCTCGAAGAAATCGTTGAGGCATCGAACCAAACAAACTCATTCTAGGTGGCTGGCAGACAATAAAAGTTACAACTCCAAGACAAACTGTCCCAGACTGAACCCGAACACTCTGCGCTGACTCCGAAAGGTCGTATCTTGATAAACGCTGTTTGCGCCTAAATGTCTTCTGAATTCTGATAATTGCCAGTTACTTGAGGAAGGTGCGTCTGAGTTTCGAAAGTTGTTCGTCATCAATCCTGTTCACCCTGCGAAGCGGTTAAAGCACCAACATATGGGTGGCGCTACAGCCCATAGAGGACCAGGGTCTAACTTCTCAGCAACCACTCGTGGTGTGCATGGTATGGTCCTCTCGGGAGTGGAATGGACATGCAGTCTTATGCCCAATCCGAACGGCATATAAAGATGAAGACAACCAGAACGTTTTTTGAAAATAAATTTTGGCCGAAATGAAGCACCCACAGGAGGAACTGGTGTACGAAAGTGCAACACATCAACAACTGTGGACTACCACTGGTTCACGCAGAATGTCGTGTGAGCAGTGAGACACAGCCCACGTCACAAAATTCCCAAACCGTGTTATCAGAGAGACAGAATTAATTTTGCTCTTTCTATTGCATTTTTAAAAAGAAGCTTGTAGTTGGTCCACCCTCAATTGTATTTTATTGGCGTTTCTGACAGATTTCAGCCGTAGATTTAAACTTTGCAATCCGTAGTCAAACGTCTCGCTTCTACCGACACCTTCAGTGTCAAAAAATGTTTTAGGCATTTTTTCAATATTGTACTTGAGAGGGTCGTGTAAGACTCACACTAGAGGCACGATGTTCCAAAAATCCGTGCAATTGCTAGCATACGCGGACGACATTGACGTGATTGGTCGAACTCAGCTAGTCGTCAATGATTCTCTTACTAACAGAGGGCGTTTTGAGGGCAAAACGAAGTACATGCTCTCATCCAGAAAGGAAACACAACATCGACGACTCGGTCAGAACGATCATAGGCAGATAGAACTTCGAGGTGTTAAAGGTCTTCACCTAGCTTGGCTCCCAAGTTAGTATTACGAACGACATCAGTACCGAGATTAAACGCAGACTAACTCTTACCAACTGCTGTTTCTTTGGGCTCAAGAGGCAATTGAGTAGTGGAGCCCTCTCTCGAAGAACCAAGTTGACTCTATATAAGACAGTCCTGTTATATGGCGCGGAGGCATGGACAATTTCGAAAGCGGATGAAGACGTCCTTGGCCTTTTTAAGAGAAAAGTTCTACGCGCGATCTTTGGTCCTGTTTGCGTTGAAGGTTTCTGGAGAAGAAGATTCAACCACGTACAGCGACATGAGTCTAGTAAGGCGTCTACGGATTCTACGTCTACGGATTCAAAGAGGACGACTCCGAAGCCGATGGCGCACTCAAGTTGAGAACGACCTTAACAAACTTGTAGTGCGAAATTGGAGGCAGCTGGCTGCGGGTCGTGCCAGCTGGAGAGGCTTGTTGGCTGAGGCCCAGGTTCACCCCGGACTTTAGCGCCATAAGAAGAAGAAGAAATGTTGCTTTGAAAACAAGTTTAAAACAACCATAAACTGCAATTGTGCTGTCACAAATAAACAGTGCTGCAATATTTAATTTCTTCTGCTTTAAAAAATATACCATTTATTTAACGACTCCCAGTATTTTGCTACTTAATTCACGCATAAACTCTATGCCCCTTGAGTGCAAATTACTCCTGTTCAATGACACAGTGGTTAAAATGATTTAAAAAAAAATGACTAACATTTAAAAACCCTTTCTGCCATCCTTTCCAATTCAGGGGCTGAACGAATGATCCCTAAGCGGCTTACGTGTTTCATACAAAGCAATCAAAAACACCACACCAATTAAAACAATTAACAAAATGTCAGGTGTAAAGGAACATGTATATTTGGATGAGAGTTAGTGTGGTGTACACAAAATTATTGTTACTATATCTTCTTAGGAACACGTTCACGTCTTCTGTGCCTTGGGCTTTCTGGGTGAGGTTTACCCGCTCAGCGAGGTCCAAGCAAATATCTTTGCACTTATGATAACGGCTCCAGTTGCTTTCTGAACTCAGTAATGCACTTTGGATGTCCCCCGCAACGATTGGCAGAAGTATCACAGCGAAAAGCGGAACGAATCTAAGCAACATTCTGATCGGCAGTCAGTCGCACTGGAAAATGGGAATCAACTTCCCAACGAACCGGCATTTTATATACACTTAGCCGGCATTCTGAAAGCGACTTGCGGCCACTGGTGAAATCAAAATAAAACAAATTCGTGGAATACGTCCACGCCGTACACAGCTGGGGTCTGAGCGAAGTCTGAAATGAACTTGAAACGTAAACAAAACAAAAAAACGAAGCGTGCGCAGTGCAGTGCTTGTCTGTTGGCACTCGTAGCGTGTGTGAACTGTGGAGTGCGGGCAGCAGTAGCAAACTTTGGAATGGGAATTCCGTCTATTGAGACAAAACGAAACATGTTCGCCGATGACGAAGGGACCGGTGTCGAATGAGCATTGTACGCGAGTCGAGCTTTTTTATCACAGATCTGGAAAAGTTTACTTGCGCCACAGAGGCGGTTGGGTTCACTAAGTCAGAGCTATTATCAGCTTCTGAGAATAGTGGAATAAATATATAAATGTGCTTGGGGCGATGTGCATATTGGCTGAGATAATAGCGTAGGAAAATGTGAGGACTGCAATAATGGGAACGGCATGGACTATTTTTTAAGAGTGCTGTGCATACGCGTGGAAGAAGGTTGACAAGAAATTGTCAGCCAGACCGCTTTTCTGCTCATACCTTCTTCCTTTTTTTTGATTGGCGCTACACACCGGGGTGGACCGGTGCCTCAACCAATATACCCCTCCAGGCAGCAAGATCTTTCGCCAGCTGCACACACCAAGTTGGTGGAGGTCCTTTCCTTGTGTGCGCCATCTCGTTCGAGGACGTTCTCTGTTGAGCTGTCCCAATGGCTCGGTATGGACAACTCTTCGGGCCGGAGCTTTGGTGTCCACCCGCTCTATATGACCTAGCTATCTTAAGCGTTGGATCCGAAGACGCCTAGTTAAGCGTCATGCTGCTGTACAGCCCGTGCAGTTCGTGGTTGAATCTTCTCCTCCAGAACCCGTCAACACAAACAGGACCAAAGATCGCACGCAGAACTTTTTGTCTCAAAGAGAGGGCTCTTTTACTCTTGCCTCTTGAGCCCAAAGAAACAGCGATTGGCAAGAGTAATTCTGCGCTTGATCTCGGTACTGGTTTTCCTCTTAGCTGTGTGCAGCGAATTTTGGTCATACGCTCCTTCTACTCAACAGAATGGCATGATGCTTACAGAGGCTTACCATACCACCCGATTTGGACGGGACAATCCCGGTTTAAAGGCTCTGTCCCGAGATCCCGGCCGGTTTGTCTTTTGTTAGGGTCAAATATGTACCATCAACTTATTTGTATTCTTAGTTTTGTTCTTTATCTGTTCCATATTGAATGAATTAAATCTGTTAAAAATAGGGAACACACTCAGCAGCGGCCGCCTGTTTCTCAACTTGACCGTTATTCTTCAAAGAATCTGGTTGACGATATGACTGCGATTTGCTAATAGGCGCATAGGAAGCAACGTTTGCATTTCTCACTGCAGTTCACAATTTACCTTTATATTTGAGAAGTAATAAGGATACAAGGCAATATGTTCACTGGCTATCAAAGCTGCGTGACGTCACTAGCTTACCATTTTCTCTGAAAGTGAACTTTTTCTCATACAAGTTATTCTGGTTTACATATTATGAAAATAGACGGTCAAATCAAAATGCACTTCATGGAAGAAAATCATCTTCAGTGATGAGCCACATTTTCACTTCAGTGGACTCGTAAATAAGCAGAATTGCCGCATTTGGGCCAATGATAATCCTTAAATAACTGTTCAAGAACCAATGCACCCACAAAGAGTGACTGATTGGTGCGGATTATGGGCTGGCGGCCGTAATTTTTCCAAAAATCACGAAGTACACGATATGCATTTTGATTTGAACGCCAATTTTCATAATAAGCCTTAATAAATTTTACGCGTTGCTCGATTGGGTATCTTTTCATGGTTCACATTGAGTTAGTCTGAAACATCATCATCAATAGATTCAATCAAGGCCTTCAAAAAACACATTTCCAACGGCTTGCTATTTTTTTTTATTATTTCCTATTGATTTAAGCATTTACAGAAATTCACAGATCACATTGATTCACTTGGCAACAGTTGGTAAAAATATTTATCGACTACCGCTGGATGTTCTGGATCGTCAAGTAGGTAGAACTCGAGTTCGACGTTGCCCTCGGCCATTGGTTGACAGAAAGCCATTCCGATGGCGATAAACAAAAGGCAAATTATGACAAACTGCACGGTTTTCATTGTTGGGGTGAAGATGTTGTTTTGAAAATGACCTGAGCTGAAGTGTGAACGGTAGATTTATCTACTTGATCTTAGCGCACTTGTTGCTTTTTGCAAACTGCATCGGGTGCTAGAAGCTGCTTGCCTATTGTAAGCTTCGTAGCTTCGTAGTTCATATCGCGATACTGTCAGGCAGAATAGATGGTTGCGTCATCGTGTGAAACAAAACACACAAAAATTATGCAACCTGGGTTTTCAACATGTTACGACAATGCCATCTGGCTTGAGTGAAATAATACGATCGTTCCTGGATGTTTCCACTCTAGTTTACTTGCGTGAGTGGTCTACTTTCAAGTTGTACGCCAAGGAGTTTCATTTGAATGGTTCCATCAAACACGATATTGCTAAAGAAAAATGCAAGTAGTTTTATGTTACTGATCGAAATATACTCGTACCTAGTGTGAGAATGCAGAATATGCATGCTTTTAGTGTGCCTTTGTGGGAAGAAAGTCAAGCCTCCTATTTTTTGATACCTATTCATTCAGTGATGTGGATTGGCCCGTGGCGTTGTGGGTATGTGCGTCGACCCCAACCTCAACGTCGTAGGTTCGATTCCTGCTCTGAGCCATAAAAATAATTTTCACGACCCCACCTCTTTCGAGTCACTGACAATGCTCAAAGAGTATTTCCTGTCAAGAAAAAGCTTCCCAAACTTGGCCGTTCGGAGTCGGCATAAAACTGTAGGTCCCTTCCACTCGTGTGAGAACAATAGCACGCACAACACGAGTGGTTGCTGAGAAGCTAGGCCCTGGCCCTCTATGGGCTGTAGCGCCACCCATATTATTATTATTATTATTATTCATTCTTTGTACTTACGCGACTGTGTGTTGTATCAAGCAAATGTCATGAGTGTGTTTTGTCAGAATATCATTCACAAATATTCAAACTTGCGAAATTCGAGGTCTAATTGTCTGTAGCTAGAAGTGTTACCCAAGGGACTCTATAGAGCCAAAAGGACTCATTTTCTCCAGTCTGACTCGGAGACTTTTTCATTTTTAGATTTGACTCACTTTTTCAAGAACCATATACCTAACGCAATTTTATTTCACATTTCCATTTTCATAACTTTCCAAGGTGTGAACTGTTGTTCCTGACTGATTATTTCATGGTTCTGGACAGACTTCGAGTCAGGAAAACAATGTCGTATCTTCATGTATGGCTCCAAGACCAATGAAGTGTCCTGCGCTAGTGTTTTCGCAGAGGGTGACAACATTAGATTGTTAACGTCTTTAAAATGTTTCGGCTTAACAAGCGGAAACCTATGCAAACCAAATGGCAACAAACTATATGGATGGGTCGACACATCGGTGTCTGTAGTGACAGCCACGCTGTGATATAGCCTCTACACAACCCTTTGACCCCTTCCACGATAGTTCAGGAATGGAAATCCTCTCTGAATTTGATAAGCAGTCAAAATTCACTGTAACTCATCTGGGTATCAGGACGCCAAGGAATCACTGGAACTGAGTTCGCCGATGAAATTGCTAGAGAAGGATCAGAGGAAAATTTCTTAGGACCTGAACCTGCGTTCGGACTACCTGCGTTATTGTTTCCATTGATGGCTATACCTCTCGGGAGCATAATTGTAGAAGACATGGCTCTCAAGGATGTAGACAGACCAAGCGGCATTCTTGTTGTCCCTGGACAGAAAAGACTGTAGGTGACTTAGAGGCGCAATAACGAGCCACAACACTTAAATGTAATTAGTTTAAGTGAAGACACCCTCAGCGACTGTCCGGCCTTTGCTTGGATTAGGTGGCAGATCTTCAGTGCTGATGCGGTTAGAGCTGATTCTGTAGGTCCTTCATCACAGAAGCACTTGCTGGCTGCCTTGCGGGCAGTACAATGGACCAGTTTTGAGTCTGAGTGATCCAGTATAGTATTATAACCTCAAACAACAAGGAAAAAATATACTGGTTTCTTTTCTCACATAAGGAAACATTATGTCATCAAAAACCTTTGGCTGGACTCATTTCTTTTCTAAATTACTCGTTTTTTAAGCTTCTTGGACTCATAAATTGTTTAACCTCTGGTAACGCTGGTAGCTAGGTTAATGACTCCATCTCATTTTTAAGCCAAAATGTCTTAGCTGAGCGGTATTTGAAGGAGGATTCTGAAAATACCAAGGCAGATCTTCACGAAAAATCGACGAATGTGATCACGTTCCGGTAGCCGATCACACTTCCGGCAACCGTTTCAATCATTGATCACTTGGTCCACCATGTGCGGCGATGTTCCACTAATGCCACTCGAATATTGCCCTCGAACTCATCCCAAGTGGTTGGCATGTTAGCGTGGACTTAGGACTGGACGCATCATATATTGATGTAAGCTCAAGTCAAATGATCAGCGCATGCTGCGAGATGAAACGGTCACCGAATTTCTGCCTCGTCCTAGAATGCCGGTAAGCGTCGCTCTATGTCTGAGAACATTCAAAGTAACTGCCAACATTTCCAGCGCGACTAGGCCTACATTGATTGCGGCGTCAATTCGGCTTCAATTCTCGTATCATCACAGTATGCGATCGAAAGGCCCAGATTCAGCCGCAACCTAAGCCGAGTTGACTCACTGTCGGTACCTAATTCAGCTAATCAGCGCTGAATAGACATTACTTGTGTGTATTCTGTTGAAGCTACATCTCGCGACGTATTCGCAACAAAGGGGCAATTTCGACATTGTTTTAATTATTCCCACTCGTGAACCGATGCATGATAAATTAACAGGCATTAATGAATATTTTGACACCTGCCCGTCACTCGTAACTTTGACAGACGGCTGAAACATAATATGCACCTCATTAGTCAATTTCTCACTGAATACCGAACAAAAGGTCGTCCATATTTCTGCGAAATGTGAGAATTAGTCTCTGTACCTTCAATAATGATTGACGATACATATTCATCGTGTCAATGAGTGCTGAGCGCTGTGGTGACTTAACTCAACAAAGTCACTGACATTTCAACATGGAGTGAGTTGAACCCTGAAAGTATGAAATCCCTTTGCCAAGGCCCACCACGTCATTCGCATCAAGACCAATTAAAACGAAAAGGCCAAGAGACGATGCGATTTCCTTTTTGGCTGCCATTGAAACTGAAGCCTTTGTCGAGTTCCACGAAATCCCTGCGATTGACCCACTCAATCGGAATGTCAAAGAGACGCTGTTTTTGCAGGCACACTCTCCGAGCACATGCACCAACGTTTCCTTGACAACTTCCTTGGTTTTGTGGCAGTGGTCGTGGTGATGTTGGGGAGTACCTGTCAGAGGCAAGTACATTGCTGATAGGAATTGCGCGGTACAATTGTGGTTGTATTCGGGGTAAGGGCCCACTCGCTGCAGCACAGGAAAAGAAAAAGTGTCACAGGGTTGACCTCAGGTATTTAGAGGGTCTTTCGTCACACGTGGCTCATGCATATGGCCAGCATGACCATGGTTGAATTTACGGGAAAAAGTGTACAGATTTCGGTCCAACAAAAAGCCGGCAAGTGCAGTGGCATCTGAACCTGGGTGGTGTGCGGCTTTGGAGGCAACGGGCTGTTGACCACACAAAGAAGAAGGAAAATTCTGAGAAATTGTGCACGTCGACACAGAGCACTGGTCGATGACTCGTGCACTCGTGCACACATACACTGTAATGTGCCTGGTATCCTGCATCCAGTCGTAGAAGACGGTCACAATTAGGACATCATAGATCTGTTGATTTAAACACTAAACTGAAGCGCTTAAGTAGTTGTTCCGCTCACCGACGAATCGGCGGAGTGCCCTGCATCAGCAAAGATACTTGTTAAAGGGCGTTTCTTCTCCTTGTTATTGCCTTGTCGGTCCAGTCAGAGGGCGTGTATGACAATAGTGTGATCTCTAGTGGTCATCGTCGTTCTAAGTATTTCTCCTTTTACTCTTCCCTTTAAACGCCAATGTCAACTAATTCATTCCATTTTTTTAATTGAAGTGCATTTACTTATTCCAAAGGCAATTATTTTACTGCCAGACTTCGAAATTCGATGTTATGACATTTTTTCTCTAATCGTGTTGTTTGTTCCTGCGGAATTGCAAATTAAAGCGTCGGTGGTGGACATAAACACTTAGCCTTACCGTTTCTGCCAAAACAGTTGGGGTTTCTGTAGTTTCGTCCGCATGGTGTTCATGAAGTATTGAATCGTCTTGGATGTGTCCGTCATCAGTCCCTATTCGACGCATGTCGTGCCCGAAAGTCCGTAAGCAACAGCTATCAAGTCAAAACAGAGTGAAGACTTATTCCGTTCGACATTAAGAAGTAACTGACGATAGTTGCATGCCACAGTCAGATATTATAGAAAATGGCAGCCCCACTAGAGAAATAAAACAAATGAGCAAGCAATGTGTGATTTCTTTTGTTGTCTGCAATTATGTTCTCACGATAGCGTATGATATGATGACAAATTCATATTCACTCTGTTTGAAGTTCAATGACTTCACTTCACTGAAATCAAGGCGAATGCCTGGTAATCATGTAGTTGTCAGACTAATGACAACAATTTGCACATAATCATAATTAGGGTGGTGCTACAACACGTAAAGTCAAGCTTCTCAGCAACCACTTACATTTGTTCTGTCACGAAGGACCTACAGTTTTCTGCCGACTCCGAACGGCCAAGTTTGAGAAGCAGTTATACGCTTTGAGCTTTGTCTCTGACTTGAAAGAGGTGGGGCTATGAAGATTCTGTAGAGGTTCAACGCCACGGGCCACCACACAATAACTCATAAATACACCGGCTTTTTCCAGTAGTGACATGATCAATTTTAAGAAAAACTCTTACCGTGTGTGCGGTAGTTTCCTGCGAAACGCATGCTTCTTGACAAAGCTCTTTAACCAGAAAATGCGGTTCATCACTGCAGAAGGAACAGGCGAAACCAGCTAGTCGTATGGTCAACGAGGACAAGACAAGATAAATGCTGTCGAGCCCAAACGATCTGCCACACACCATCTAGGCCAAAACTTAAAATCGACAGCTGCAATTTCGCGGTGGTATTTGGTGGTGGTTTGTCTAACTCGCGAATGCAAGCTCCACGAATGACATCGTAGTGGAGATCCGACGTAGAATCGTGCTTATCAGACGATGCTATTTCGGTTTGTCAAAACAACTGGGTTAGAAATTCATGCTGTACAAAACTCTTGTCTTGGCAATGCTGGACGCTAAGCAATCCTTCGGACTTGATTCTTGGTGCCTTCGAAACAAAAATTCTGCGTCGGATATATGGTCCCGTCTGCAAAGAAGGCGAATGGAGGAGAAGACGCAACAGCGAACTCTAGGAGCTATACAGGGATGTGGATGTAGTCCGTCGACTATACTGTCTCGGCCACATCGAGCGAACAACAAGGCTCCAGCAAAGATTGCCATGATTCTCTCTCGATTCTTCGCAGTGTAGTCTTAGCTGATTCTTTGCATATTTTGATAGCCGAATCTTTCAGTTTTTTTAGAGTTGGTTTATTACTCGTTCTAAATACTTCGCATTTTGACGATCTGCGAATAGAGACATACATACATTGCCAGTCTGTTTCGATCGGTATCCCGACTGATTTAGAATTCACCAACTTTAGCAGACAAGTCGCCTTCGAATCTCTCCACAAAAGTCGGTTCACCTCAAGCCGTTTAGGACAATCAGCTCAGGAGGTCCATATATCCTGTAGAGGTCTTTAGACGCTTATCGATTTCGTTGAATGCCGCACAGGAGCGTGTGTAGAAACGAGCTTAACATGGCCATGTCGTACTTTCATGCTAAAGTGTTCATTTGGTGCAGGATGGAAGAGCCGTGCAGATGATCGCCCTTTTCTGCAGTCAATGGTTGGCAGTCACTTGATTCTTCGAACATAGCAAGCGGCGATTAATGGAAAACGAAGTACATTCAGGCTGTCCTTAAGAAAGGACTTACAACATCAGCATTCAATCAAGAAAGGTTCGGTTTGTATAGAGCCACCTTAGTCTAGACAGGCGTCTACAGATTCAACGGCTAAGGAGGGTAGGTGTTGTAGATCACATGTGACCCTTGTCTTGGGCCCGAATAGCCTGCCACACAGAGGCTGTGGGTAGGGCAACAGAGAGCCGCCGTGTAGGGCGCCACATATGAGAAGGAGCTCAACCAAATTCGTGTGCGCATTCGGCTGCAACCACGTAGATGCCTCTAATGTGGAGAGGGTTGTTGGTAATGATTCATCTACATTTTGGATCAAATACTGAGAAGCCTCACAAGGAGAAACCACCACCCGCTGATGGTTATTTTCTTCTAGACGTCGTCTAATTTGAAGATCGTTCTATGAATCCTATCCATACATTCGTTCCAGCTCCACATCGTGTGGATTTTCGTTTCGGATCATTGACGTGAATGGTTGCATAAATACACAAAATGTTGTGGCAGGAATGTTTGCTTTCGCTCGTGTCTACAACATTATAAATTTGGATATTCGAAAACCCGGTTTTCAGAACAATACTGAGACAATGTATACACATGAGGGGCACTACTCGATGGCGGTTGCATGTTGATGGTCAGGAACAGACAAACATATGATCCAATGCATCACAGTCTGTCACAAACCAGGCTTAACCCAGGCGTGGAAGTTCATTACCAACAGATAAATAATACAATTTTCAAAACATTAATTTTTCAAAGTTTTCATAATTCGAGGTACAGTGCAGTCACAGAAGTAGCATACTCTGGCATTTCTTGTCGTTTCAATGTTGCGGGCTTAAGCGCATATTCTCTTTATCGCTTCTACGAGTAAGTGCATTTTATCACCCTTTCGGTCTAACCCATGACTCAAGACCTCATAAGTGTTGAGATTCAAGAACCATGATTTCGATGCATCACCCTCCCAGTAAGATATTGTCATTTCACTTGAAACAGTGTGAATAATTATCCACCATATCGTACGCTATCAAGGAAGCATAACTGTGGCAAACCAAAGGAATCCGTCATTGCCTCCCCATTGACTGCCCCACCCATCTGACTCCGAAGTTCTGTATAAAATCTGGACTGTGGTACGGATCCGTCATCAGTTCCTGCTCAGTTTCAATCAGAGCAAGTTTTCACTCTGAATTCGGATGGATCTTAAAATTGTATTTTTGTTTGCTTTGGTCGCTGTTGCTTACGGAAATACAGTCACAACAGCAAAGCCGGAGGAAGCTGAACTCCAATACAGCCCAGACGAGTCAACAGTTGATGTACGCTATGTTGACCAAGCAACCGCTGCCGTTATGGACGCAACAGAGGAACCTTCACTGTACCCGGTATGGCGACCGTACCCAGCTCGAGGAAAACGAAATGCAGAGAAACCGAAAAAATATCGTCGTATATCCATTCGAACCAAATCGGGCAAGAAAATAATATTAACAAAATATTAAGAAAAATAATAATTTCTGCATGCAATGCATTTGAATTAGAAAAAATTGTGATTTTGACTGGACATTGAAACAGAGTGTGGTGAAGTGAAGTGAAGTCTAGTGAAGTAAAAGTTCAATTCTCAAGTATGGTGTCGGAGACTAAAAACCTCTCTGTCAACCATAACAACCCTGAACTGGGTAATCGGCGGACCGCTGGCTCACTAATTACTTCTTATGTTTTTCTCCTTCCTTTGTTTGTTAACTCTTCAGAAATATATCGCATCAATCGAACTGTACGGTTGTTCTTTTTTTATTCATCTCATCCCCTACATATGGCATTTGGTACAATAGCATTATTTAAAGTACTGTCCATCTGAAGCCATGACCTTTCCAATGATAGTAGCTTTCCAACGCATGTTCCAATGGAATAGTACAAGTTACGCCATCTCTTAGCAAACCGACGAATTAACTTATATGTCTAGCCAAATTGTGTTGTTAATTGTGGCCTTGGTCAATCATGGGCTGTGTCGTAACGCAAAGAAGATGCCAGACGTTGACAACAGACGCAATGACAATCATAGACAATATGAGAATCCGTTGCTGACAGGATCGGAAGATCAGACTGAATTTTCGCGACTTGCATCAACTCAGATGTCAAACTAAATTCAAGCAACTTCAAAGTATTGGGCGAGTTCGCAGAAGCTTTGAATTATTTCTGGAGCTTTTGAGCTTGATGAAGTAATGAATTGTGACCGAAAGGGGGTGTCCTTAGACCACATGTTGATTTGATTTCACATCCGCTACTGGCTCCGATGCCATGTTGTGTGAAAACGTGTATTGTTTTTTTTGTTTGACTCATTGTTACTCTCACTACTCCTCTTACGTTCAAACTTCAAATCCTGTCTTAACTAGACACCACCAAAAGTACGGTGTCAGTGATTTTGATAGTTAAGTTCCAGATCCATCAACAAAAAACCCTGAAGCTGTTAAACTTTCATCAGACACCAAGGTTCGTCTGTCCCGAGCACCCACACTCCCACCTTCACTTGCACGGGAATACGAGAAAGTTTGCACATCAACATCCTGCCTCAACTATCCTGACAAACAGAAGGTGTGTGTCTGCACGGGGTGGTGGAGCGTTGCCGTCAGACGTTGCTGTCTCGATGACGGCAAGTACGTCGCGACTGAATTTCACTTATGTGAACGGCCTGCGAAAAAGTTGATCCATGAGTTGGAGCAAGTATAAACGGCAAAGTGCACAGAGTCCTTGGATATTTGAATACTTAATGCACGATGATAGATTATATTCATTCGACGATCCTTGAACAGTTTGCTGTTACAGTTGTGTGCATGCATGAGTGCAAACAGAACTTAATATGTTCCTCGAAGGATGGCATTTCGTTTTGACACGTCTCATGAAGGTCGGTGTCTATCTCTCTGTATGCACACTTAGGTTTGGCAAGTGAATTTTTCGAAGAGCATAGAGAGTCTTTTAAAGAAGAAATGTTGATTTCATCAACCCACTGTGTGGTCTCTAATAATTTTTGTGTGGGGTCTAAGAAAACCCCTCATTCCTACGAAATAGGCGAGCGACGGGAACCAAGTTGCTGTGGCCTGAGTTCGACATCATCGTTACGTACGAGCTGTAGTTCAAGCAAGACGGCGCAAAGGACCACACAAGCAACTCAAGAGGGTATCTTATTATCCCACCGGTCACGGCTGCATGTTAAGTCCTTAGTCGGCGAAAACCAGCCTAAATAAGGCTGCACATTTTTCAGATTCGATGACCAGCGAAGGCGATTTTGAATGATGTTCCATCCCATGGCAAGAAAGAAGTTCCAAAAGCGGAGAAGAAACAAATCCATTCGAGATCACATTTCCCTTAACAACGACTTCGCTCGAAATCACTGCGCGGCCCCCACTGTCTGTATTTAAAGTCCACATTTCGTTACTTCCAGCGGC
Source organism: Eristalis arbustorum (assembly GCA_916610145.1). Taxonomy (NCBI): domain Eukaryota; kingdom Metazoa; phylum Arthropoda; class Insecta; order Diptera; family Syrphidae; genus Eristalis; species Eristalis arbustorum. The sequence continues at coordinate 26,762,545 of OU744320.1, read as the reverse complement.
ACCAGCACCACCACTCCAATACTTCTCCACCATTATGCAGTCTAAGTTCATCCATCTGCTTTCCAACTTTATCTCTGCCTCTCCGCTGAACTCGTGTAACCTCGTTGCATTGCCAGCAAGCACAAATGCGCGCTTCAGTGCAACGTGACAAACAGCAATCGCCTGACCCTACCCGCATCTAGTGCTCCCTATCCGAGCATCCACTGGATCAGATTTTTCATTCCGTCAACAATGCCACTTCTATTCTCAAGAATCCACTTGCTCTCATTACGAAAAGTAAACACCCAACAAGATACATTATTCAACGACACTCGACACACCCACCCGGAGCAGACAAATCATCTGGATTTCATTCCAATTCGCACCCAATGTGCTCGCAAAAAAAAGAACGCCAAATCCGAAAGTATTCGTCCTTGACAAGACGGCATCCACTTTGCATGTCTGCGCTGTGGCCAATTTCATGACGCGCTCTAAGTCGAAAGTAATTTATTGCAAATATTGCCCCAGCAAATATTGACACGTCCGTCGCCCGAACATGAGCAAAAACAAAAACACCGCACCCCGATGAAAGAAGGTCACCCAAGATTCCCTGGATAGATACGCTTTGCAGGGTGACACGGGCGCAGCGCTACCCAAAGCCACCCACCCAACCTCAACGTCGCACAGTTTTCATTCATTTCTTCAGTGGCACTATGAGTGAAAAGAACTAACCCCTCGGGGATCAATGTGAAAATGAATTTCAGCCCCATTCCGGCACGCAATAGCACGCATCGTTGCGGAAGTTGCTGGCCGAGGCCACTCCGGGCGAACGCAAAATTTATTCACGTCTCCTCTGGCAAAAAACAAGAAAGCAAAAAAAGGAACAGAAGAACAGAAAAATCATCGGTTAAACAATTACGACCACGGGCCGGGTGGGTGGATACGAACGAACGGACTGCGGGCACCGGACTCGCAGGTCGAACGGAATTGTTTTAGGGACTTGCGAGAGCTGTTGGGACAAATGTTAGCCGATTACAGGTTGTGTAACCACATGTTTCACTGGGGCTTATTTTTCTGGGCCACCGTATGGTGAGCACATGGCACGATTTCCTCCTGGGTCATGTATCTATGCCGGCGATCGATTTATTTCTGTTTCAGGTAAAACTCACTGGGTCAGGGTGCCGATAAGGGATAAAGCGATGAAACTACAAGCCTCAAGGGAGGTTCCGCTAAATGGGTCAGAACTAGTTGCAAAAGTTCAAAGGAGTAATGTTTATTTAATATCGCTCGCAGGAATCTCGGAGCCACAGTTGGGTGGTCAATTATTTCATGTGGTTTCCCGTGGATTATTGAATGGACAGAGTTTGCTCAAAGGACTTTATAACGGCCTCTGGGATGTAATTAAAAATTTCCTACATTTGTGTGCATTGAATTCAGATAACTGTTGGCTACAGCACAACGTGGGCTTTGCTGCGTGGTCTAAAGCGCACCTTCCTTTCAGCCGTCTGCAGACGAAACTCCTAGGATTACCGAGTCAGGTAGGGGTTCACCGGTTCCGAGCCTGAAATGGAGGATGAACAAGAAAATCCGCGATATAACCTTGCGAACCACTGTACATTATGTTGGGTGCCAATTTCTATGTTGCCGGATACTGTCCAAACTATCAGAATCGATGGATACACATCAGAAAACACGGAAACAGGTGTGCGCAGATCATGGGTAGGCCTAATAGTTGCGCTGTGGCAGTTGGGAGATGAATGTGGTGGGGTTGTGGGTGTGTGCGTCGACTCTAACCTCGACGTCGTAGGTTCGATTCCAGCTCTGAGCGACAAAAATAATTTTCACGACCCCACCTCTTTCGCGTCACAGACAATGCTCAAAGAGTATTTCTTGTCTAGAAAAAGCCCAAACTTGGCCGTTCGGAGTCGGCATAAAACAGTAGGCCCCTTCCATTCGTGAGAGAACAATAGCACGCACAACACTAGTGGTTGCTGAGAAGCTACGCCCTGGCCCTCCATGGGCCCATATTATTATTATTATTATTATTATTATTATAGTTGGAAGATGAACAAGAAAATCTACGAAAATGCAAACCACTGTACATATTGTTGGGTGCAAATTTCGATGTTGCCGGATGCCGTCCAAACTCTCAGAATCGTTGGATACGCATACGAAAGCTTGAAAAGAGGTAGGCATAATAACGCAGCTCTGGCAGTTGGAAGATGAACAAGAAAATCTACGAAAATGCCTTGCGAACCACTGTGAAGAGTCTTCGTTTCAATCGAAGATAGGTTAGATGGCGATTAGGTGACGTAACTCACTTAGGTCAACATGTTTGAATTTAATTTGTGAACGTACTCCTTCACTAGTCATCAGACTGTTATAAAATTAGTCTTGGCCTCCTTACACAAGACTTTAAAGACGTACAATATTATTGCCGATGCAATGTAACCAAATGATCTCAATGTAAACTGCTCCCCATTAGGGACTTGACAAATTTGTGGACGCACTCTCTCGCTGATCGTCAAATTGTCACTGTCAAGTCACAGTAAAGTACACGAAGGAGCAATCTCTGCAAATCACAAACATTTTCTACCGAAATTCGAAGTGGGTGACCGCAGCTTTAAGAGCGTCAATTTCAATTTTCGGTTTGCTCAGTTTTAGATCAATGGGCTCAACAATAAGCAAAATATGCGCTATTGGCCGGGTGAAAATCTACAAAAAAGAATTGTTTGATGCATTTTGTATGCCGGGCCATATTTATTCGTCTGCGATAAAGATCGTCACGTTACTGTGCAATCACGCAATGATTGTTCCGAATTTGGAAGATGTGGACTTGGACGGCAGAATGGTACCACAAGCCACGCACCACATGTTACAATCGATTTTTTTGACGAGTAAGACCACCACCACTAGTCTGTGACGTTGTGGGTATTTGCGTCGACCCCAACCTCGACGTCTTAGGTCCGAACCCTAATCTGTACGACAAAAATAATTTTTACGGCCTCACCTCTTTCGAATCACTGATAAAGCTCAAAGAGTACTTCTTTCTAGAAAAAGCTTCTCAAACTTCGCCGTTCGGAGTCCGCGTAAAAGCATCAGTCCCTTCTGACAACACGAGTGGTTGCTGAGAAGCCAGGCAATGGCCCTCTACGGGCTGTGGCGCAACTCATATTATTTATTATTATTATACGACCGAGTGCCTTGAGGAGTATGCTGCAAGAGTATGAAGTTGAGGGCATACAAAATCACTATACCCACAACGGCACGGACCACAGCACAAGGTCGTATGCATTCGCGAGTATCATTCTTAGGGTGAACAATTGGTCGGTTGTCCGGACGAAAGTCGCATTGTTCGCCCTCCCGCCAGGACTATAGCTCTAGAGCGCGCCTCTAACACCTTAGTGTAAACTTTACCGGGAAGACTTGAAAGTGATATGCCCCTGTAGTAGAGTAATCTCTTTTGTCCCCCTTCTGGAGAAGAGGAACAATCACCCCTGTTGCCGATCGCTAGGTGTCTCGCCGCATACCTAGCACAACTTAGTAACACGAAGGAGCCATGTACCTAACTCCGTATTTACCCACTGCATCAAGTATTTCTTGCAGAATTTAGACCACACCAGCGGACTTAGCCACTTTTTGCCATTTTGCCATAATTACTTCCGCCATCGTTGCACCTATTCTCCGCTCTTCTCAAGACCATGGATCTGCCGCCATCAGTGCCCTGTTCGGGATTGCGAAGCTCTGAAAAGTGTCCGAACCATCTGCACAGGATTTCCGGCTCGTGGATAGACTTGACTCCTTCGATGGTGATGAATTTCTTTCCTCTGAGTCGCAGATTTACCACCTTATTGTCGCAATTCGAGAAGTGGTTGATTCAAGAAGTGGTCGTGTGGGGCGTATAACAATCATTGCAACCACGGTCTTTTTCCATGGCTGGTTAGGCACCTTCCCGATCGAAAAATCCGTGTAACGGGCTAACACAATCCTTGAAAAGTCAGTACAACTGAATGCAATGAGGTGCACGCCACCAAGAGTGCCATCACCATCACATCACCTATTACTAATGAATGTACATCAGTCGTTCGCAGAACTCCATTGAGAACAGACGTGTTTCGGCTTCCCTACAAAGTGCGAAAAATCATTCTAAGTGTGCAAAGTGCAGAGAATTGTTATAAGAACCAGTGGTCCAGCGGTAGAGTATTCGACCGTGATCTCGAGGTGCCGGGTTCAATTCCCGAAAAATTACTGTGAACTTTTTTTTTCTCCACATGGAAAAATTTGATTAGACACTTAGAGTGAGTAAGTGAAATCAACGTGATGGAAGAAATCGAGCGGTCCGCGCTCTCGAAAGCGGACAACAACAACAAAGAGGAGGCCGGAACATCAGGTCACCAGCCCGAAACCAGACAAAAGCGAAAAAAAAGGCTACAACAACAGCCAACCAAAGTCAAGCGCCGTTCCACTGCATCAGGCGACATTACAGCTGGGGAAGAACTGGCAGCAACAACAACAGCAGCAGAATACGCAAGTCCAAATGGACAACAAAAACAACAGGCTGTGCAAAAATGCCAAACCCTCGACGATGTACTGTATGAGTCGGCAGAGGGCGAAGGTAGATTTTCCTTCGGTAGCAGAGGAAATTCATACAGTGCTCTGTCATCCGAGTCGGATGACGAAGAGGAGGATGACCGAGAGGAGCTTGCAAAAGTCCAGAGGCAGAGGGAAGAATTGGATGCCGTCATCAAAGCCATCCAGCAAAAATTAAGAGCCCGCCGAGCAGCCAAAGAGGCTGCTGAAAAACAGTATCAACAGCAACAAAAAAAGCCGAAGCAGCAGCAGCAAAACAAAGAACAAACCCTTCAACAGCCAAAGAGACAACGTTCGGAAACTGCCATGCAACAACAACAACAACCTATGCAGCAACAACAGAGGAAACCGAAGCAGAACCAACCGCAGCAGCAGCAGAAACAGAAGCAGCCACCACAGGTGAAACAGCAACAGCAAACAGCAGCAGCCAAACCAGAGAGATGCCCTCCAATTAATGTCTTCGGAATGGAGACTAAGGATGTTGACGCCATATGTAAGTTGGTCACTAAGCATTCGTTTTATATTAAGTATAAGGGACCCTTAAGGGTGTCAATCCACTGCTTATCAGTGGTTGATTACAATGCCGTTAAAGAAAAGCTAGCGGCGGCGGAGGCTGAGTTTTTCTCATACACCCCAAAAGGGGAAAGATTGCAGACCATGCTCCTTAAGGGCGTGGATCCCGCTACTGATCCCGAGGACATCCTCGCTGAGCTGCGCCAGGCGCAGAGCGACGATGTCACGTTCGTTGGGGTCAAGCCCTTTAACACTGCGGTAACGAGAAGGGAGAACAGGAAACTTCCGTTCTTCCTTGTCCAGGTCACCCCAGACAGCAAAAAAGACAGCCTAAAACGTATTAATCGTATAGGCTCCATTTCTGTCAAATGGGAAACATTAATAAAGACGAAGCACATACTTCAATGTGCTCGCTGCCAGAGGTTTGGGCATGCCGCGGCGAACTGCAACATGCAATCTCGCTGCGTCAAATGCGCAAAAACCCACATTCAAGGGGAATGTCCCTTAGGGAAAGAAAAAGTCGAAGATAGGAGCCAGCTAATGTGCGTAATCTGCAAGACCAACGGGCACCCTGCAAATTATCGGGGATGCCCGAAAGTCCAAGAAATCAGGAAGATCATAGAGGCCAAAAGGAACACAAAAAAGGTAGAAGCGCCCCGTGCTCCAGCTACCGCTGTTACACCGGAAGTCTCCTTCGCCCAAATGGCATCTGGAAGGCGGCCGGTACAACAGACAGTGCAGAGGGTAGCCCAGGTCCCAGTGGCCAGGCAACCTGAAGCTGAGTTGGATTTGAAGACGGTGCTGCTCTCTATACAGGGGCAGATAGCTCAACTCCAAAAGCAGTTCCAGGAGCAAGCAGCCCGGGTAGACCTCATCTACTCGACGTTGTTTGCCGCGCCTAACGCCACAACATCCTAATGGCTGCGCACGCAGCCAGTAACCTTAAGATCCTAGCAGTGAATGTGAATTCACTGATTAGGACTGAACGGAAATTAACGCTCGGTAACCTTCTCCAAACCCACAATCCAGACGTGCTGATGGCCAGCGAAACTAAGTTGAACCAGACGCGCAAACTCTGGTACAAGAATTACCACGTAATTCGAAGAGACCGGCCTCAATCCTTGCAAGGGGGAGGGGTTGTTCTCTTAATTAAAAAAGGCCTATGTCATAAAGTCGTGTATAGTAGTGAAGTGCGAAGATTTCAATTGCTGGAAACGTGTATTGCACGCATTCCTCTTCAGGGTGGAAAGCGGTTATTTGTGATCGCGATCTATGCAGCTGACAATCCTGACCTCAATCGCAATTTTATTTCAGAGCTCGATATTCTTTTCACTAGCCTTCGACTGAGCTCGGAGGATAACTATTATATTATTGCAGGAGATTTGAACTCCAAACATAGAGAATGGGGCAATAGAGTGCATAACCCTAGGGGGACCCCACTATATAACTGGTTGGCGGAGCACAATATTGAGTTCAAGCTCGATTTGCTTGCAACCGAAAGCCCATCGTTTCCCAGAAGCGGATCTTACCTGGATCTATTGCTGATTGACAAACGACTGACAATACTTAACGTACAAAGACGCACGCGGAACTGTTTAACTGCTGTTGAGTACGAGAGTGATCACTGCGGACTCTTCGCGGCTATTCAGCTCCCGAACGAGGTGGAAGAATTGGACGAGTATGTCCAGAGGAACCTTTATAATTACAATAAAGCCCGCTGGCCACGCTTCACCAGGACTTTAGCCACAGAACTACGTTCGAGTGAGAGCAACCCTCCAACAAACAGAAACCTGACGAACGAAGAGGTTGACAGGTACCTCATACAAATGGACGACGTAATCAAACGAACTATGGACAAAACTATCCCAAAGGTAGTACAAACTGATGATAGCGATGTTTATCGAAATGCTACCATCGATGCACTTCACGTGCATAAAAGTAGGCTGCTGTCAAGACTCAAACTCTTGCACAGGCGATTTACAGATCCACAAAATCCGGAAGTCAGGGCACTAAAGTCGGAGATCAAGAACCTCCAACAGTTAATCCGTATCAATTATAGCATAGCTATAAGCTTGCACTGGGGCAATAAAATCCGGGCTGTACGATCTAACAACCCGGGTATGTTCCCGCAAGTAAATAAAATATTTCGGAGAAAAGACCAAAACGACATTCAGTGCGTTAGACTTCCTAGGACGACAAATAACGAACAGTTACTGACTTCAGTCGGCATAGATACAGATGGGGCAGTGCTAGACAATGACTTCTTCGTGGTTGAAGACCCTCAGGAGAAGGTGAAAGCAATCGGTGCTGTCTTCCAGGGAGTGTATACGGTCAACGAGGTTCGGAGGCCGAATCACGAACTGGAGAACGAAGCCCTGCTGAACCACAGTAATCTTCGTAACGAGATAAGTCAATGGCGATCTGAGAACCCAGGTTTCACCAGGTTCAATGACGATTTCATGGCAAATAGTGCCGTCGCCAATGATAGAAATCACATCTTGATTTCTCAGGAAGATCTCCAGGGTATATTATCCTCACTGAAAAAGAAAAAGTCTGTGGGAATCGATGGTATACCGAATATTGTGCTTCGCCATCTTCCCCCCGAAGCAGTGCAGATCTACACAACATTGTTTAACAATGCGCTGAGTAATGCTTATTACCCGAAACATTGGAAAACAGCTGTGGTGCAACCAATCCCTAAACGGGACAAAGACAGATCAATTCCGACAAATCTTCGGTCGATCAGTCTTCTTCCTTGCATAAGCAAAGTTTTTGAAAAGATAGTCATTCGAGTTCTGAAACAATGGGTTGAGGAAAATAATATCATACCGGACAACCAGTTCGGATTCAGGGCGGGGCATGAAACCATACATGCCGCGTCCAAACTGGTGTCCGACATTCAATGGAATAAAGTTAAAAAACAATGCACGGGTGCATGCCTGATTGACCTGGAGAAAGCGTTCGACACCGTTTGGTTAGACTGCCTCTTCCTCAAGCTGGTCAGGCTCGGCATAAGTAAACCATTGCTATACATGATCTATGACATGATAACAGGTAGAAAGTTCGTCGTGAAAAGTGGCGATGTAACTTCTGCCACGGTCTTTGACATCAAAAACGGTCTGCAACAAGGTGCGGTTGGTTCGCCGATCCTGTTTTCAATATTCACTGCAGATCTGATAGGTTCAATGCCGCACTTAATTGCGTACGCCGACGATTTAGTGGCGTACAGATCAGGTCCGAAGGTTGAAGAAATAAATATCTTGTTGCAAGGTGACTTCGATCAAATTCAGCGATTTTGCGACGACTGGAAGTTGATTATCAACTTCAGGAAGTGTGAAACTATCCTTTTCAGAACCCCGTTGAACATGGCCACTTGGGATACGCGCACAAACTGGCGTAAGTTCGGCATTGTTGACCCACAGGGACGCCCTTTAGATGTGAAAAGTGTAGTTAGGTATCTTGGCATTTGGTTGGATCAATATCTGTATTTTGACAAACATATAGATATTGCTCTGGCCAAAGCTAAAAAGGCCTTTGCTGTGGCAAGGAGGTTGTTTTACAGCAGCCAACTTGATACCAGGGTGAAGGTAATCTGCTACATGGCTCTCATCCGGCCAATTATGGCATACGGTTGCCCACTGTGGTTCAACGTGAGTCCTTCCCAGATGGAAAAGATGAGGTTGTTCGAGAGACAATGTCTTCGGACTTGTCTCCGTTTGTATCGTACACCCGAGTCTGAGTACAAGAAGTACTATCCCAATGAGGTCCTGTACAACGAGGCAAACCTCAACAGGATAGATAATTTTATTATTAAGCTGATCAGAAGGCACATTGCACGAGCTATGACTTCTTCCAACAGTCTGATCTTTGGGGCTTACTACCCCAACGTTATGTATCATGAGAGAGTGCGCCTTTCCGGCTTTATTCCTCCCGAGGCGTTCCTCTATCTCGACACAATTGGCCTAATACAGGATCCACACGGATGTCCTGTAATCTTCCACGTCGTACGCCGAACAGTGGACAGGCGACTTCAATACGAACGGGATGTCGCTCGCAGTCGCGAGGATCTCCTCCGGTTCAGTAGAGCGATCTCTGCTCGAGACAGGAGAGAGTCTGCCAAAGAACGGCAATTTTATTGGTGGTTACACCAAAACCAGTCTCCGCCGCGGGTAGCTTTTCATATTGACGCGCGAGTTGACCATAGTGGCCAACTTACATAGGTTATAAGTTAGAGCGTAAGAAAAAAAAAAAAAAAAAAAAAAAAATTAAAGTACAAAAATCCACAAAAAAAAACTGGTGCACCACGGCGTATAAATTATATATGTTAGGCATATACATAACATATACGCCCTGGTGCACGCGTCCGTGTGTCACGGACATAGTTAAGATAGTACCTTAAGTTTTTAATGTTAGGTTAAGTTAGTTTAAGATAAAAAAAAACGAACAAAAAAGCCAAGTTTTTTAACAGTTTTCTTGGCATAAGATATTAAGTTATTAATAGAATCCAAAAGACGAAAAAAAAAAAAAAAAATGCTCAAGCCGAAAGGCATTACTAAATTTAGTTCTTATTAGCTTAGAGTACCCGTATAGGGTCAGTAGGTTAGATGTAAGAACGTTTGTCAAGTTAGTTAAGCTAGTTTTAAGCATTTTTGTCTAGCATGTAAGTAAATGAATTGAAAAATAAAATAAAAATGAATTAAAAAAAAAAAAAAAAAAAAAAAATGAATGTACATTGCTCAAAGATGCGGTAGGAGGCATTCCAATAAAAGTGACTGTAATGCCTTGTGACTGCGCTGCGATGTCCCAATGGGTAGTTGTTTATAATGAAGGCAGCTCAATGATAATCATTTGTGTTGAGGTCATGAAAGGAGATATATGTCAGCAGCAGCTGATGAAGAGTACTAGCTAGAGCCAGGTCTCACAGACCACATGTCATGCATATCCCATGTTGGGCGGCAGCAGTGGCAGTTGGAACATGAGCTATTAAAACCATCAGAAATGCCTTACCAACCACTGTGAAGAGTGTTGGGTGAAGAGCTTGATGTTAGCGGATGCGTACCATGCTTTCAGAAGCGATTAATACACCACGTAAGACAACAGCACCAACGGTGTACAGGAGTCATAGGTACGAACTCGCTCTTCAATCAAGAAACGCAAATACTCGCGTCCTCGTGGATTGTCCAGTCATTACTCTTGAAGCAGCACATTCTTACCCATGTTACACACAACGACGGTGGCGCTTCCGAAGCACATACTTGCGGGCACATTTAAGTCCCAACGTATACCCAAAAATTTCCCTGGTATGTGTTTTTGCCCCTCAAGTTGGAACACTTCAAATCGCACTTCAACGTCTTAGCCATCTTATTAAATTCCTCAGTCGCAATTCACTAAAGACCCCGCTCAAAGCCCTCCCCGGCCCCATCATCCTTGACCATTCAACTTGTAAACTCTCAGATTTATGGCAGCACTTAAACTTGTAAAAGACTGAACCTCACTGCTTGGTCATCATCAAATTTATTACTTCACCATCTCAGGTTTGTGTTATCCTCGGCGCTGCCTGCCCCCGGGGCAACCAACCAACCCGTGTACACCGTCATCCTTTTCTCTTCATGAAAAAAAAACCGTGTTCTCACACAGCGAACACAGTGTAAGCCATCAAATCGATTCGACGATAGAGTTTTAGTGCTCATCCTACATCTTCCTACTTAAACAGAACTTTATATCCCTGTTGCGAAAAACAAAGAGCAAAAGTGGAGGAAATTAATGCCATAAATTTGTGCATAATCCTTGACGCAGGCATCGAAGGCCGCATCTTAATGCCAATTGGAGAGGCGATGCACCATCGACGCTACCACTCGATCCCTCTTCAAAAAGCGCCAGCACACAAGCGTGTGCCTTCATAAGTGTTCCACCAAGCGGGATGCGCCAACACAAGCACAAACACACGCTTATTGTTTGCTTGCCGCTGCAAGGATGCACACAATCGAAATGCTTGAACAGGAATTCCCCTATGGGTGGCGGAAAGTTTCCACCAACGATGCGGGCAATCACCGACGATAGGATCCCCATCATCGTGTCCTTGTGCCCCCCACCCCCCGCTAGCGGCACACAGTGTGTGTGCCCATCTAATTTCAGATGATAATATTGCTTTCTTTTTCATGTCCTTGCTCCTCCTTGCGATGTCTGCAACTTGAAAGTCTGGCAATTTTACTGGAAATCACTTGCATCCTGGGAGAACTTGTTTTCAAACTATTTTCATATAAAACAAATCCCTTTCCTCAATCTTCGGACGAAGGGGCATCGTTCGTTTGTAGGAACTCTCAGGTAGCCGCCACTTGTGCGAGCCCTTGCGGATCTGTTCGCCTTTATTCGACAAAGGCGATTTAGGGAATCTGGAGGTACTCTTGGGACACTTTACGAGCATTGTCCCGACGATCTCCGAGAGAGGGACGTAACTTGAGGCCAGCGTTGATACAAATTTCCGCAAGCGAATACTTTCTAAACGCGGTTTAAGTTTCAATCTGGTGATGCTGAAGGTCCTTTTCTCCATGATAACGGTCTAATTCCCCTCGGTTTTCCGCTGGTTTTCATTTCAAGCCAAGTGACCTGTAAAGTTGACTGTTTCGCTATTCAAACGATGGAAAAGTTCGAAGGAGTTTCAAGTGGTGGCAGCAAAATGTTGTGTGGATTGAGTGGCCACAAGTTGTTGGTCACCAGAAAATCTCGTCGATTTGTTGACGCACGTAATGAATGTACTTATGGCAAGTGATTGCATTTAACTACCAACGTGGCGAGAGTTGCTCTAAGGTCGGATTGGTGGTGGAGTTTGTTTCGATGTTTCGCAAGGCTGTAACCTGAATTGGGCAATCTTGGGGCGAATGCTGAGTGGACATTGGGGGTAGTATCCTCCTATACAGCGTCCGGTAAAATCTGATGTCGCCAAAGATTGGGAGATGCATGCAGATGAAAATGTCAGATTTCGAAAGGAAGCATTTGAGTAATGAACACAAAAACGAAGAAGAAGGTGATTGACTCTATCTCAGCAAAGTGGTAGAATTCACTGGATGAATGCACCAATATTGGTTAATTGAGTCTGGAACAAGAACAAGACTTTAAAACGAACTAAATTTCGCTTTATGGGAGGGCATGGGCCTGCATCATGCAGGGCAAAGTTGTTGATTGCTCCCCACTTAGCGAGATGCCAGCGACGATCCCTGTGAATGCACAGGTCAAGTTGACATGCAATGTCCACGCGGCGCCCTCTGAATAGCCTCTACTGCAATCGCTTAGAGGTGAGTATACAGCGGCCTCTTGTCCAGGTCCTCTAAAGGTTTCGCGTGGGGCTAACTTCCCCACCGTCTAAAATACACCTTAGTTCAGAGACGCCAACAAGCCTCGGATACGGATGACCCTCCTGCTGATGACCATTGACAACGAAACAAGGATATGCATTTTTGGTTCTTCACGTGGAAGGTGAGGTCACTTAACAGACCACGTGCAGCCGACGAACTTGCGGTGGCCCTAGAATCCTATAAGGCTGACCAGGAGGTGCGATGGGATGGGACTTCGCTACAAAGAGCAAAGGCAGCACTTGTTTTGATGCGGTTTTGTTGTTTGAGACAGACTTAGGCAAGAAGTCTTAAGCTTTAGATACATAAGCGCGCGCCTCAAAACAATCCGCATCAAGGCAACATCAGCCTAATCTGCGCCCACGCCCCCACGGTGGATAAAGAGGACGATAGCGAGGACGACTTCTATGGTCTCCTAGATAGAACATACGATCAATGCCCCAGCTACGACACCAGGATCTTTTTAGGAAATTTTAATGCAAAGCTGGGCAAGGAAGAAGTCTTTGCTAGAGCCGTCGGAAAACACAGCCTGCACGAGGCTGTTGGACATCGTGACAGGGCGAAACCTTTCTGTAGCCAGCACGCGGTTCCCTCACCTAAATATTCACAAAGGGACCTGGCGGTCCCCTAATCAATCACCGTCATCGCTTATGATGAACCACATTGCGATCGACGTCAGACACGTCAGTAGCCTAGGTCAGAACTCTGATATCGATAGCACAACGGAGAGGAGCAAGACCAAAACAGTCTGATGTCGGAAAGCTACAATCGCAATCGACCGCTGGGAACTTTTCCGACCGAGCCTCCCTGAAGCTCTCAGAGAGTCCAACCCTGCCAGGCGAAACAATCGACGAACAGTGGAACCGTTGTCAAAACGCCATCAGAGAAGCTGCCTCCGATGTGTTGAGTTTTAAAATGCCACCTAGAAACCCATGGTTTGACAACGAGTGTCGGCCGGCGCTTTCAGCGAAGCTAGCAGCATATAAGACGACGAAGGGAAGAGCACCGGCTTCTCAAAAAGAAAAATAAGGAGCATGAGAAGCGCGCGATCGAGAAAATGGAGAGGTGGTATGGCAGAAATAATGTGTTACCAGCGGGTGAAACAACTATCCAAAGGGTACAAACATCGGACAGAAGCCTACCGGAACGAAGAGGGACAACTCGTATTAGAGTCGCAGTCGATACTGAGAATCAGGAAGGATCACTTCTACAGACTGTTTGACGGCGAAGAAAATACCAATACCGCTGTCAGGCAGAATGTTCCACTCCACGACGATAGAAGATAATTCCGTCCCCTCGACCTAGACGAAGGCAAGACAGCGATATTGAGACTGAAGTCGAACAAAGCTGCTGGTGCAGACGGACTGTCTGCAGAACTCTTCAAGGCAGCTGGAGATGAGGTGGTAGGACACATGCACCAACTTATCTGTAGAATATGGTCGGAGGAGAGCATGTCCGACGAGTGCAATCTTAGAATCGTTTGCCGGATCCACAGGGAAGGAGACCCCTTTGACTACAACAACTATCGGGGTATAAGTCTCCTTAACATCGACTACAAGATCTTCTCTGCCCTTTTGTGTGAGCGCCTGAAACCATTCGTCAACAACATAATAGGTACCTATCAGTGCGGTTTCAGGACTGGGAAGTCCACCACCGACCAAATCTTTACATTACGGCAAATCCTCGAAAAAAACCCAAGAGTTGTCGACTTTAAGACCCCATATAACAGCGTGAATGGAGGCGAGTTATACAGCGCCTCGTCAGGTTATGCAGGATGACGATGGAGAACTGTCGCTGCTCCATCAAGGTCAACTCACCGAAACGTTCGATGTCAAAACGGGTTTTAGGCAAGGCAACGCGCTGTCATGTGATTTTTCCGACATTGTACTTGAGAAGGTCATGCAAGACTCACACGCCAACACTAGAGGCACGATATTTCTAAAAATCCGTGCAATTGCTAGCTTACGCGGAGAAGATTAAACCATGGACTACGGGCTGTACAGCGACATGATCCTGCGGTGGCTGAGCCATGTAGAGCGTTTAGACAACTCAGCTCCGGCCAGAAGAATCTTCGAATCCGAAACTGTGGGACAACGCAACCGAGGACGACCATGCCGCACCCAAGTGGCCAAATTGGTTTGCGAAACTGTAAGCAGCTCGCCAGAGATAGCGCTAGTTGGAGAGGCTTATTGGTAGAGACCCAGGTCCACCCCGGACTGTAGTGCCGTACAAAGAAGAAGTGTCGTGAAATGTGGTTCCAAACCGGACGAGCGTAAGTAAGTGATGAGCAAGTATCTACATTTATAGAATCTGTGTTGAGTTGCCACATGACTTGCCGAAACAAGTTTAGTTTCATTTTGCCTTTTTGTATGCGGTTGGAGATATTTTTTTCCGAAAGAGAAGCTGCGGGTCAAAGTAACTTCTAGGAACTTCATCTCTTTGCCTGGTCGTCGTTTAGTGTTATCCGGATTCTTGTGCCATGCTTCACAGTGTTGCTTGCACAGTAGTTGTCAGAGTCTTTAATCATCACTTCTTGGCTCTTCCGTTCTTGAGGTCTAATTGTCCACTTGTGAAGATGTGATCGTCGGCAGACACCTCTTAATGAGTCTATCGCTATGTACAATGTATGTGCTGTGGGAGTAGATGAGCGTGAAGGTCACTTGACTAACAGCGACATTCTCGACACTTCGAGTAATGTAAACATTTCGCGAACAGCGCCGCGATGAAGATGTTGTTTTTCCGCTCATTGGCAGTTTGTGTTATTCGGAGTTGGTTTTTCTCTTAGGACGTCAACTCTGATTGAAACAAGGAATTTTTTCGAGCTTAGTCCCCTAGCAAACAGTATCTAACGCGTATTCCGTTCCCATTCCAAACACAACCCGAGGTATGTTCCTTCTCGGAACGCATCGCATCTATTTCCGCTTTCGTGCTGGCAGGGACCACAGGCGGTGCGACCGGGTAAGTAATTGAAAATCACATTTCTACCTCACCTTCGCTCCCTGGCACTCCTAGTGTCGGCTTATGGTGTGTATCCACCTGATACTTGTGCGGTTTGTTGCCCATTTCATGTCTTTCTCCTTTACGTCTTTCGAATGCGTTCCCCGGCCCCTGCCATCACGCGTTGCGTACACAACCGTCGTGAGGAGTGGTCCTTCTCGTCGATTTTCAATTTACAATGGCAGTTGTCGATCCCGTTGATGGCATGCCGGGTGACGAGTGACGACGAGGGAAATGAACCCGCAGCCAGGATGTCGAACTTTGGTATTCGATTTATAACCGAAGTTTATCAATGCCAGGGCATGGGCTCACGTGCGCCTTATAGATTTCGTTTTATTTCCCCCCGGGCTGGCGGGGCAAATAGCTTGAATCCAGGTACACGAGGGGAAATGAGTTCCGAGTGTGAATTTCAATTTCACAGGCGTACTTTTGTCACCGCTGCGACGAGTATGCTCTCGGTTTAAGCGAAGAACAATACACCAGACAGAATGGGAAGAAAGCTGCTTAGGACCTGAAATGATTCTTTAAATGACTACGCCACGACAATGTGAGGCGGGAATGGCGACAGAATCGCCGCTCCGCCGGAGGAAGAAGCTTTGAATTGAATTTCACCAAAGCAGAGGCACGTTCTTGATTTATCTTTATGGATGCATCCGATGTGCGTTTGCTCATCCTCCCTTGGAACCCATTGCCATTGGCTTCGGGGCGGTGTTTTATACATGTTTCCAGAGAAATTGAATTACGTGAGGCGTAGAAAAAGGTTCATGCACTTGGAATGGTATGGGCCTGCTGTTGACGACTCTTCCAGGGGTTTCATGGTTTTTTTACGAGGCTATACGACTGCTTGTCACATGAAACCTACAAGAGTCTTCCAATGCCAACTGGAAAGGAGCTTAAATCACCGCTCAGACAAATTAATTCCGCCAGGAGATTCTCAAAGCCTTAATTTTGGCATGAATACTTGGAGCGTATAGGTCGGAGCTCAAAGCTTTTAAAAAAAAATTTCAATAAAGAAATGTAAACCTCTTGTGTTGAACTGAAGTGTACGATTTTTGCTTGGCCTAGGATAAACTCCCTCATTTATCTCTTTTCCGGTACGAGTGCGAGTTTGCACAGAACTTAAATGCGGCGTAAAATAATAGGTCTTAGTCTTTCAAAACCGGTGTAGTCCATCTTTGTAAGTGTTGTCGTTGATTTGTTTTTCTTTAGTTTTCTTCGTAAATTTCCCATTTCTCCCAACGTAGCGAGGTAGACCTCTCATCCCAAAATTCTTGTTTTGGATCCCACTACCAAAAATAGTTGCAATTTTTGTGGGCCAAATTTAGCGTACTCTCCCCTCTTGTTCGCTTCAATAAGTTTGGAAGCGTCGTGCATAAGTTTTTCGTATAGACGGACTTGATGCCAGAATGGAATTTGTATAGTTTACGGAGACGATGCTTTGTCAGTTTGTGTAGCACAACAATGGTTCGTTTGCTGAAAGATGATAATGTAGTAAAGTTGGCTTCAAGAGAAGCCTGTGAGAATTACTTATCACAGTTTTTCGCCGAGAAACCACAACAGTTTTACACTCACGGAATAATGTCTCTAGCGGAAAATGACACAAGCTGGTAGACCAAAATGTTGCATATTTGGTTTAATATAGTTCATTATAAATATAAAAATTAGTTGATTAGAAATACGATAAGACCTTTTTGGCTACCCTCTCTCCCTGATCTCATCCCCGCATTCCAACATACAGTCACAAGCCTATCATGTGAGCGCAGACTGGAAGGATATGAGGATAACCAAAGCAGATGAATTACTTTCAACTCTCCCAATTTGAAACATTCCGTACCCCGGCTGCGTTGCAACATAAAGGGTGATTTTTTAGCTATTATCTTTTTGGCAACACTGGCTTAAACAGCTGACTCACGCTTTCGTGTTTTGTTTCACTGTTAAACATCTTCAGTTTGGTCTATAATTTAACCATGAATCGTCTTACAAACGAACAACGCTTGCAAATTATTGAATTTTATTATCAAAAGCATTATGCGTGCTCTGTTAAGAAAGTTCATCGCGCGCTTCTTCCATTTTATGGAAGAGCAGCGACGAAGCTCATTTTGGCTCAATGGGTACGTAAATAAGCAGAATTGTAGACTTCGGAGTGAATATCAGCCAGAAGCATTGCAAGAGCTGCCAATGTATGCAGAAACAGTCACAGTTTGCCGCGGTTTATTGGCTGGTGGCATCATTGGACCGTACCGTAAGCGGATGGACCATTTGAGGCGCAGTTAAGGTCAGCATTTGCATGAAATAATCTTCAAACATTAAATTATATGGACCGTACTATCGATTCAAATAAAGATTTCATTAATTTTTCTGAATTTTATGTGTTTTTTTTTTAAACTTTCCTATAGCTTTTACAAAATCACTCTTTATAATCTATAAGGAGAAATAATAAGACGTTGTGCTCTTGCCAGAACGAGAGGCGCAGTGTTCATCCACCATCGTGGATTCGACCACGGCTCTAGAAAGACCTTCCCGGGGGGACTTAAAAATAATATGCCCCTAAGTAAGCGCATTTAATTCCATACCGTTGCATTACATAAAATAATGGGAAATATCGAGAAAGTTTTTGAACCACGAAAAGGATTAAGATTAAATAATGAAGCCATTTTCAAAATAACACTTTTTGATCTCTCTCCGATGGCCTTAAGCTGAATATTTTTCCATTACATATTTTTGCGTTACCGGTCGTTAATGCAGTCCTTTTTTTTCTGCCATATTACGGATGACATTATGTATAATATTTGTACAAAAAAAGATTCTGGTTATTATCGAGCTTCTGGACAATCTGGTGAAAAAAAAATGTGTACAGATGCATTAACAAATCTTTTAAAAGCATCACTTTTTTTGCGTGAAGCTATTTCAGGAAAATTGGAAATTCAGTTAAAAAGCAGTTCATATGGTTTATCATTCATGCTAACGCGCGCCCAATCCTCTCAGTGTATGTTCCCTACAGTCGTGACAGAACAACAACATGCTTGTGGTGGCAGCAGTGGGAGCAGAAGCAAACCTAGCTCAAAAGTATTCCGCCTCTGCTCATACAATTGCTCTTTCAGTCAAAAACCAACGATACACATCCACAGAGCCAAATGCAGTCACACTTTTACAAAACCCCATTCTGAAGCAATTTCAATGAGAAATTAATTTATTTGCAACACCTTTCAGAGCCCAAGGTCAACTGAAGGAACAATTGACCGTGTAAAGCGGCTGATGCACGCTCACACGCCGGAATTTATAAAAGTCAAATCAGTATCCGCATTAATTACCGTAACGCCATACAGTTGGCGCATAATGCTTTAAATGTTGCAGCTACCGACCACATCAACCTCAATAACGACAATCAATAGCCCGCCACCATAATTGGACGTCAGGATTTACGATGAGGTGAGACGTTTAAATGAGTTTACCACCACTTGCAGCAGCCAACGCCCAGCTCCCATCGATACATGATATTACTTCCTTATGGCCTGTTTCCCTTTTCCGGTTTCGCCCCATGTTTAATATTAAATCACGCAGCTAATTGTTATAGTTCCATGGCGTAGCGTGGAGCCTGCAGGCTCAGTCCACCACCATACAACTCAGTGCCAATCCGCTGGCAGCTTCTTAATCCTTGTCAAGGATAGATCGCTTAATGTACCCTCAAACCAATTATGCTAAGTCGTGGTGCCAGACCGTGTGCGATATAACGAGATACACACACACGAACTCGCCCTCTCTCACACACATCTCCATGTATTGGAAAGGGTGCAGCGAATGTGCATGCATTGTGCAAGGGTGTGTTCACTTTTACAGGATGCGACCAATTAGGGGTGAATAATTTAAATGTTTTTGGCAGCACTGCTGCGACAGTGCGGGAACGGCATGCAAAATGAACAGGAACTCAAATAAGGGCGTAATTAGCTACAGTGATTAAGCGCTGCAAATTTGCCTTTTCCTTCAAAGGGTCTGCACTCTATCAAGTGTTGCAGTCGGCAATTGGGGCTGCCACCCCGCCATAAGTGTGGTTTCCGTTTTGTGGAAATTAATTTTTACGCGTTGGCTTCCCTTAGAACGTGGGTGGGAATCGCGCTTACATGCACATCCGCAGGTTCACTGCGCACACAAGGATGGCAAGGCGAGAGCGTATGCGAAGCCTGTGTCACAGTTCAGAGGACAAAGGAACGGGGCGTAGTATCCGTTGTGCGAGTGGAGAACGCTGAAACGCAGCCTTGCATGACGAACCCTTCTGCGGGAAACTTCGCAGGCTGACGTGATCCAAATGTCTACTGGTGAGTGTTTAATTGTTTCACTTGGATTATCCGTCTTAGTTGCCAGACAAATCACCTTTGTTTCGTGGTACGAGTGCAGTTGGCTCGTAGTGTACATTCGATAAATTTACAATCAACGATACTGTTTGTGCGGCCGTTGGAGATTCAGCGACACACGCGCATAAAGGTCACTCGGTGTCGTCTATCACCGTCAGTTGCGACTCAGTGAACACGAAGCCGATTGATGTTGATGTGATGAATCGAGATGAAATTATCATTCGGAATCAAAAGAGCTGCTTAGTATCGTCTGGTGAGCTTGAATCAGATTGTCTACAAGGTGAGGTGAGAGAATTTCGGAGGGATTGTAATCTTCCCTTTGGTGTTCAAACGGGACACAGGCAGTGTTTGGATAAAAAGTAATATCATCGGGAGGGAAGTCACAAGGGGCCCGCTTTTGAACTTTGTTCTGCCGCCTTTTCAGAATTGCCCTTCCACTAGCTTCAAAGTGGAACCAAGCGGCAAATGCAATCTCGAGCTTGCAGTTCTTGGCAGTTCTTGGCCACAAAACAAAATGTTTTAGGGCAAAAACAACACGTTATTTTAAGTAACTTTGAGACCAACAAAAATACTGTCAAACTACAAAAACAATTTAGGCTAGTAAAAGCTAACATCAAAAGGTTTGGATTCATTTACTTTGCTGCTTGAAAAAGATCAGATCAAGATTTGGTCCAGAAAGTCTTTACACTTGAGTCACTGAAATATTTTTAAAATTGTTTATAAAATATGGTTTAGTGTGGTGGCCCTTAGCGTTGTGGGTATGTGCATCGACCCCAATATCGACGTCGTAGGTTCGATTCCTGATCTGTACGACAAAAAAAAATAATTTTCACGGCCCTCCCTCTTTCGAGCCTCTGACAATGCTTAACACGTTCCCTGCCGCGTGTACCGAAAACACTACACGCTTAGCTTCATTTCCACGCCAACGTGTTTTTTTGTTTTAATATTAATAATCTCGAAAATAATATAAATTCTCTCAAAAAAAAAAAAATAAGAATTTATACAAAATTATTAAAGCACTTACCGTGTACTGTTTTCGGTACACGCGGCGTAGAAATGACACCTAGTGAAAAACAGCTTGGCAGGGAACGTGTTAAAAAGAACTTCTGTCTAGAAATAGCTTCTCAAACTTGGCAGCTCGGAGTAGTCACGAAGCTTTACGTCTCTTCCACTCGTACGATAACAATATCGAGCTAAGCCCTGGCCCTTTACTGGCAGTGTGTTTAGAAATTGAGATTGATATTCGATATCTAAGGCTCCACTGAAGCTGTCTAGG
This sequence comes from Eristalis arbustorum, assembly GCA_916610145.1. Classification (NCBI taxonomy): domain Eukaryota; kingdom Metazoa; phylum Arthropoda; class Insecta; order Diptera; family Syrphidae; genus Eristalis; species Eristalis arbustorum. Next base: position 26,741,492 of record OU744320.1, on the reverse strand, counting down.
AGGAGGACACAGATTCAGCCATTTCTCTGCAACTGTCCCGTAATTTCCACGAACCATTTTGGCCTGAGGGCATCTATACCACTCAACCTTAAGGCATACCAATAGTAGTTTTTGACTCTTAAGTAAAATGTCGGAACAAAAAGGTGTTCAGAATTCTGCACATTAGGCAGTTCGACCTTGTCTCCGTTGAGTTTGTCCAAAACTAAGACGATTTAGTTGTCTTCAGTATGGTAGCTTAATGGACATCCAGCGAAATTGCCAACACAGAGACCATTGAGACAAATTTAGACCATTGCTGGTCCATTGATGCGTTGATGGTGACGGAACCAGATTTGAAAACCAGATAAAATAAAATTAACTTTTGCTGTCACTGAGATTCGAACCTGGCCCCCCTCTTACCAAGAGCAAGTACTCAACCAACAGTGCCATCTAGCCGTAACTCTCCGCTTACTACTTAGTACTTATCAAGTCTACAATAATTAACGTGAACTTGTCATTTTCTGGTCTATTGATCCACAGATTCAGACTTTTGGACAAGACTCTTGATTCTGTATATAGTTTGGTCCTGGATGTAGGCAATTCTTGCCCACTGTTATTCACTTGACAAATTTGCAAAAATTACCATGATCTCGTCACATTTTTGGTCCAAAATGAAGTCCCTTTTGAGGTCCTACTGGTTTCTTGCAAAATCTTGACACTCTCCATGAACTTGTCTGGCCCAAGACAGAAATGTGGACCACAGTGCTGGGTCTAGAAGTTCTTGAATTGGGAACTTCAAACGTTGTTTCTCTTGTCCGCTTTGGTCAAATAAGTTAAGTCGTTTCGTAATCCTATCACTTGGTCATATAGGGTGCTACACAAGTGTGCAAAATTGACGAACGTGTGTTAGCGACGACGATTATGTGGTAATTGTTGACCTAGTTCCTCCTTGATATACGAAATGGTTGACATGCACTTGAACTAAGTCACACATCTAAATTAACTATCATCAGATGTGACACATAAAAGTGTCCCCTGCCTCATCATACGAACACAAACAAGTCATCACCAAAACCGACGTCAACAAAAAATAAAAAAAAAAGAGAAAATTAAAACAGTGATGTCCACAAATCACACAAGCCTTCCCCCGACACATGACAAATTTTCCCTTGAAAATAATTAGTTTACAGCCGCCAGCCAAACCCAATCGGATATTTGCACGTTTCCCATGTGTGCCTATGAGGTGGGCAAATTCTTTTCCATCCTCTAAATACCTGAAACGATAGAAATGTTCCACATACGCCCTGCTGCTGCATTTGAGAGAACTGCACGAAGTACAGACACGTGCTTAGATGATATGCCCATTCGTACGTACAGGAGTTGGTCTACCTCGCCACTCTTAGCTCAGTCCTCGGTACTGCTCTGCTACTCACCCATGCTACGTCAAATAATTCTGCTATTTACAACACTCCGCATGACACATGTAAACACGTATCGAATTATGGTTCCCGTGGCGGCGGTGCAGCTGTCTATGAGGATGCAGTGCTCTTTGGCTTAACCATTGTGAAGGGGGATGGCAAAACGATGCGAATACTAAAAAGTGGAAAACCAAACAATTTAATTGTTTTGGGAATTTTCATGTCAAACCATCCTGCAGACACTAAAGCTCATTCATTGCATCGCTTGTCTCTCTTTTTTTTCCACCGATCAAATTAAACCATCAAATAAATGAAGCACATCTCCAATCGAAGGTCAACAGCCGGGGAGATTAATTATCGTTACGGCTGTGTGCGGAGTTGAACGTTGGAAGTATTCATTACAGAAAGAAGTTTCGTGTTGCCTTAAGACTTGGAATCAATCGGATATCCGTCAGAGAAGGCTATAGTTGCCGCTTCGTTGGCAGTGGCCAGCTTTTGTCCGACAAACACCAGGGGAATTAAGGTAATCTTCATTTGATCTCAAAGTTTCCCATTCAGACGTTCTTTTCGCCGTGTTTCTGGTGTGATTCGTCTGTTTGGCTGCGAACAATGAATGTGGGCGGTGATAGGAGTGTACTCTCCACCCTGTCCCACCTGACGTGAATTGTAATTAGCTAATGCAAGTTAAACAGTCAGTGGCATGGGTTGGGGGTTTTCTTGCCGTTCTGCTTCTCTTGCTGACTGCCTGTGGAGTGTGTCCGAACGGTTGGTACTTTTGATATCAAAAAGGGTTTGCATTTTAATCAGTTTCCACGGGTAATTAGCGATTGAAGTTGCGATCGATAAGACCTCGAGTGGCCTTTTCAAAGGAATCAGCTTTAAGTGTATCTGGCTTTAGAGGAGGGACAACAATTTGTTGTCGCACTTCGTTGGATGTGTGAATAATGTCTGAATTGTCCTTGGCCATGTCAATGACTGGAATGAAAACAATGTTATGTGTGAATTGCAGAGAAGAGCCAAAGACAGAGTAAACAGTCAGCAACTGTGGTTCCGGGGCAACAGAACACAGCTATTGTTTTTCCTTTTAAGGGTCCGGTCAACCAATATGAATTTTGTAGATTAACATGGTTCCCTTTCGTTCAACTGTCCGTCCACAGCTATGACTCAGTCCAAAGGAAGTATGTACCGATGGTGATGAATGAAACGTAGATGAAGGATAAGAGATGCAAATGGAAGGGCACACTATGCCACCTCGCAAGTCAGGTGTTGCTTGGACAATCTTTCCCAGCTAAATGCAAGAATTCATCGAAGTTGATAGCTGTCGAGTGATGGTGCAATTGCACACTTGTCCTACTAATAGAACCGGTTCGACTTTGCTTATCCTCCGAATCTCTCCGTTGGCTAGATCACGTAGAGCGAATGGACACCAATGCTGCGGCCAGGAAATCTTCGACTCCAACCCCGAGGACAAGGCGGTAAAGGCGTGGTCTTGCCTACGATGGCGCACGAAGTTAGAAGGGGACCTCAACCACTTAGTTATGTGCGGGAAGCAATTAGCACAAGACCAGGCTAGATGGAGAGGCATGTTTGCTGAGGTCCAGGTCCATATCGGACTGTACGGCCACCATGTCCCAGACCATCATGGGCAAGCTTTGGATCTTCGAGCGGAAGATACTCCGAATATGCACCGGCTTCCCCTTGAACAGAGATTGTCGGAAGTATTCCACCAACAGGAGACTGCACGAAGAAATCCGCATCGTCCCAAAAGTACTTGGTGACACTGATCAAGATGCAACTACAAGACATCACAAACCAACCAAACATGGCTATCAGGGACCAGAGAAAAGTGCGATCCGCGGACAGCAATTCCTCAGTGCGTTGAATCTGCTACACAACCACCCTAAGCCCGAGAGGAGCAACAATGACATACTGAATTGAAAAGAAAAAATTACAGCCGTTAGGTTCATGTAAAATGCTGTCAAATACGATTTGTCGGAAACATTAAAATGACACTTAGGGCAACCCAATTTTAGGGTGACTAGGTGTCAATGTCAAAAACCACTTAGTTATGACCGGCTACACTGTCCAAGGAGTCACAAAGAAATTCAGACGCTACCCCACTAGTCAGCCCTCCTTTTAATAACACAGACTGTAAGAACTCGGCTACATCCCTTACAATTTCAATCAACTACAACAAAAGTGAACCCATCTGAAGGAAGCACCTGCTGAGGAGATGGCCCATACTACACCCCTCCCTTGCCACGGGAACACACATCCAAAGCAGACTGCTTCTCCAGCACATTCCGGATATTACTTGCCAGTGCTGTTTAAAGAAGCGAGTCCGAGCGGCTGAGGTAGGCAACAGTCGCGAAGGAACAACAACTGCAGCCAAGGACAGATCGCGTAACGTTTCAAAAATAATGAGCATAGGGAAAAGCAGAAAAACCTCATGGCAAACCATCTCTGCCAAGGCACGGTGAGGGCGTATCTAGGACATCATTAAATCTGTCGCACGACAATACACGAATTTAGGGACTGCGGTTTTTCCAAAAATGCACCGTCCTCATTTAGAGACTTCAGGGTTTCTTCAATCAATGCATCTGCTGAACGCATTCCCTTTGTTGGATGAAGGAGAGCCAAGGAGGACCGACTGACTGTCAGCACTTAAGACGAAAGACTTCTCGTTATTCACGTCCAAGGATATGTAAATGATGAATGAGCATCCCCCCGAGTCAAATTCTCAGATTCGGTCCGTTGAATCCGAACATTTTATCTCGTGCGCCCGTGCAGCGACCGTGCCACTTCACTCTAATCACTAAATCCATTATATTTCGTGCTTAAAACTTGCAATGGATCAACTCAATCCGTCTTAATTTGATTTTGCTGATTTTCATTTGGATCCGCTTCGCCACAATTATTGTACAGTGAGCATGGCACGCTCGGTCGACTGCGCCCGAGGATAAGAGCCCAGACACCGAGTTAACTTCGTCATCAAAGCGCCTGAAGGAGACTGCGGTATCCATTAATCCGTCTGACCTTTTAAGTACCCACCTCAAATTGGTCACTATCAAAAGCGGGTGGAGGTCTCCGTTGACATTGACGCTGTGCAGCAGCAGCAGCATGACGGACGCAGCGCACAGGCTCCGATTGCCGCACAGGATGTCAACCGGGCTCTCATCTGGGATGCCCATTACGACAGTCGGAGCCACTCGTGTGTTAGTAATGCATACTCAATTAAAGGCCATCCGTCGTCGCAAAATGAAATTATTTCATCTGTGTGAGTGCACAATTTCACGCTTCGAACCGTCACAGTGAGTGAGCAGGAGACTCAAGTTTTTGGTCGGAGCCTCTGGTAGCATATTGGGAGATCCTTTCGCACATCGCTGGGGACGGTAGTTTCAAATATCCTGTCGTGAGCGTGTGTGCTGCTGGCTGGCGAATGACAGGCGGTACTTTGTGTCGGGCTTAGACAAGCTAGATGTCGTGTTCAACGCTCACGTGGAAAGGGTAATCGCATTACATTAAGTGTCAAGCATCCTGCGAGCATTTTAAAGTGCTGCTCTCAAAGTGGCCAAGGGAAGTTAAGTCAATATTAAATGACTCATATGAGAGGAGTTGTTTCGCAGGCGATAATCTTGGACACTATTCATCGCAGACGATGGTCTGTCCGGCCGGTGGATTTGAAATAAGTCTGCTGTTGGATGTAGTTCTAGGAGGAGAGGGTATAAATAAAACCTCGAACATGAAGAGCTTGCCACTCGATATAGACATATGCATCGTCTAGCCACGAATACTTGTTGACAGCGTGTCTTCAGACAGTGCCATTTACATGGTATATGGAATACTTTTCTTTACGGTTGGAGGGATCTCAATTGGTTGAAAAAAAAATGGAAATCGCAACTACATACGTTCGATATGGATTTTTCTTTGCAAATTGAAGTCAAACATCATGAACTAAAAAAAAGTAACCTATGTTGTGATCAGTTAAAAACTCTACTACATCTGTCATATTCCACTAGCTGACACAGACGTGCGCGCAATTTTGTTTAAGTTGTTTATCAAAATTTGTTTGTGATATGGAAGGTATGTTTCCTTCAGCACTGAGCTTATCCATTAACACACATTTAAATACTAACTCGTCGCTATTTGTTGTAGGACATTAAGACTTACAACTTTCGAATCGAATGTCGTGCCGATTTCTAATTGGTCACAGTAAACATCTTAGAACGATTTCTGTTGAAAATTTCAGAGCCCTGCGACTTGTACTTTCGGAGCCTCTGTGTGTTCAGACAGACAACCTTTCAGTTAAAATGCAGCATCTCTAAGCGTAAGAGAGTATGGCGCAGTTGCTCGAGTGTCTGGCCATGGTTTGAGGGGGCCTCCTTTTCGAATCCCAATGAAAGTAACTATTTGCAGTTGGTATAAATCAAACGTCACTATCACTGGAGTTGTTGATCAGTGCTGGTAGTCTAGTGGCCACAGTGGTCTAAAAGTGCTGACAATTTCGCTGGCAGTCACTTACCTACAACCTCGACTGTGCTTGTACAGCCCTTCTAAACGATTACGATGATATAGACTTAACTGTCTCTTCGTACAATCTCTTCTCAGTTGTAAAGACTACATTCTTACCAACAAGCTCACCAGATCCCTTTCTCCCTGTCTTCTGGATTTGCTGATGCTCGTCTCGCTAGTGACTTATGGTTCTTCATCTTTGTTTGGCCGTGGTAGGTATTGGCCTCAGAGAACATGCCTCTCCATATGGCGCGGTCTTGTGCTAGTTGCTTCCAGCCACGCACGTTCAACTTGCTCAGGTTCCCTTTTAGCTGCGTGGCGTGATCTTACTTTACAGCGTTGTCCTTCGGGGTACGAGTCGAAGATTTTTCGTGACGCAGCTTTGGTGTCCATTTGCTCTACGTGACCTGGCCACCTGAGACGAGAGATACGCACTCGTTCGAACGGAGCGATGTCGCTGTACAGCCCGTACATTTAATCGTTCGGTCTCCTAATCCAAACTCTATCAGTACCTACGGGAAAAAAATCTCCATTGACAGCCCGTTGAATTCTTCCGATGATGTCAATGTTATGCGAAGAGCTGCACAGACTTGTGAAAGATCGTGCGTCTGGTGTTGACGTCTGATCGATCTTTTCGAGAATTATGTTGAAAAAGTCGCATGACAGTTCGTCGCCTTTTCTAAATCCTTTTTTGACATCAAAGGTCTCGGTACAATCTTTACCGACAGAGCATCGGGCATTCTCCATCGTCATTCTGCAACGACGGACGAGTTTTACAGGAACGCCAAAACTAGACAAGGCGCTGTATAGCTCGTCTCTAAAAATACTGTCATACGCGGCCTTAAAGTCAATGAATGGGTAGGTATCGACTTGAAACTCTTGAGTTTTTTCCAAGATCTGCCGTAATGTGAATATTTCGCCAATACTGTATTTCGCTGGCCTGAACCCGCACAGATATTGAACAATTATTCTGTGGACGTCTGCAGTTCTGTGTAAACCATGGTACGGGCATCTTGTGGTGTTGGTGAAAGGAGGCGAAGAAAAGGAGGTCCCGGTCTACACAGCTACCTCGCGCACATTCGAGAGCTTGGGTTGTATGTGCAATTATTGCAGTTGCCAGCGTAACGGTGATGCAATATTCGTTTCGTGTACGTTACCGGAGTCGCGTCGGTGCTTGTGTGCATATTGTATAAAGTGCTGCCTTCGCAGGGTTGAGGGTTGGAGGTGCACAGTACGGCAGAAAAGATCTTCTAGGATATATTTAGGAGACTTATTCTTCTACAATTCGCACAGTTTAGAGGGTCTCCTTTCTTTAGGATTGGGCAAACGATGCTGCGATTCCCACCGTCGGGCGTACATTCATCCGACCCAATTTTGAAGAATTCGGTGCCTTCGCTCAGCCTTGGTGGAGTTCAGCTTGGCGATAGCTGCCGTAACTTTACTGATATCGGGAGAGCGGAGTTCTTGCCCGTCATCGCCTATATTGGATGAATTTCGGCGATTACGGCAAGCCATTTTTAGGGTTGAGACGTGAGAGAAATGAGCTGAGCTGTGGCTACAAACTACAGCACCCATGGCCAAGCCTAATTACAAAAGGATCACATCCTCAGAATGGCGTCTTGCAATCGGGCCACGTTGCAGTATGAATATGTACTCCATCACCTAGTGGCACAAGAGGGAGGTAATGCGAGAGGAGTGGATGAAGACCTGGCAGCAAATGGAGCATTGTTTGCCATCGTAGCAAGCAGACGGGAGCCGATGGTCATTAAAAAGTTATTTGCCAAGCGCCGCGCTGCTCCGGGAAACCAATGAATGGCGGAACATATGTACGTAGCAGAGCCTGCTATGAAAGAAAGGTATTTGCCTTCGGACTCTTGGATGCTGTCTCCATCAATGTCAGCCGGTCTCGTTGTCTGACAGATGGTGGTGCCATTCAAAGCTCAAGAAAACTTCAAACAGGATCTTAAGGAGAACAGAAGGAAACACAAAGCCGAACATCTCCCTCCATTCACAGACCTGTGGTCACTTTCGTCACACTTCTGTTCATCCTCTTCGTGTTCCACATAACAAAGGACAGCAAGATGTCTAGAAAGCGCTATTATGTGTACCACAACGTGGCCCATTTGCCAGTTTGCGAGAAAAAGATGTTCTTTGTCAATGGATTTCAAAATCGTTACGATTCCAGACACGTTCTCATTCATAGTCGATCCCAAGTTCACTTTGGTTTAAAATTCATATCAACTGGTACCGTGTCCAACGGGGGGATGACTCGAAGTGACAAGCCTAATCTCATTGCGCCAGGTGGCCCCGACATGGCTGAGAATATACTCGCAAGTGTACATAATGATTATTCAAAGTCGCTCATCGAGTGGATGCTGTGTCATGCCGCACGCAAGCATCCCCCTACACTGGGACAGGCGTGAAAAGTAAATAATAAAAGCATTATCGAAACTCTCGCAACATTGATGCCCACCAGCGGCATAATGGCCGCTCATTTCCCAGCTAAGCACGTCATATAGCACCAGCCCCAATGAAACGGCCCATTCCATCAAGCTTAATGCGACGAGCAGCCGTTGCCTCGGTTCGCCCACAGTATTCTAATATTCCTCGAAGAGAAATACTATTGCTCACTTCCATCTTGACCAATAAATCACTTGCATTAATTTTGCGAATCGCTCTCGTTTATCTTAAAGGACGGCCCCTTCCCACGCTGGTGTCGAATGGAAGGTCTCAAGGGGTCGCGTATCAGTTGCACCCTGTCTAGACAACCGCCCAATGTACAGAGCACACAACCTCTCACGAGGAACTCGGTCAAAGGGCGCGCACAATTTTATAAAAAGGTCCTCTCATTAAAGGCATTTTTTTTGCTTAAATTTTAAACATTGACATTAGCCTTTTTGCTCGTCAGGCATCCGAGCACTGGGTCTGGGCGGCATTCATATCTGCAAGACGTGGGCGGCCTTATCAGATGTTCGCCTGTTTCTTTTTTTGTTTTCAATTTATTTGACTGCGATTCACGTTGGCTGTCATTTACATTGCGAAAGTGTTCAAAGATCAACGCCTGGATATGGTATCTGACACGCAAGTGGCGAGTGGGTGGGTGGGAGACCTTCAACATTACGTGTTTCATTTTAAAGCGAGTTAAAGCATCATCGATCGCCATTCCACCACTCGACCGTGCATGTCGCTACATCAATGCATTGGCCCGGCGACATTCAATAGCCGGCAGTGCATGCGTTTTCTTGACGTCAATACTGATGCAGCACAATTGGCTGAGCATAAGACCTTTTTGCCTTCACGGTGTCTGTGCCAACTAACTAACGGTACACGGCAAAGACAAATAGCTTCTCCAAGGACACAACAATAATTCATCATCTCTTATTCACGGTGGCCGGGCGGGGCGCAGCGCGGTTGTATTGGCAGCGCTGCGCCCTTCCAGTTGCCTGACAACTTGACAAACTGAATCGAACTTGAATGAGTTCGAACTTTCGAAGGCAAATGCATTGTTGTCCTTATGCATAAACAACCAACCAACATGGGATGGAAGTGAATCGGTGAATGGATGGTGGGTCGGCAGGAGAACACAGCTTCAGCTCAGGCCTGGCCCTGTGTCTGACCGTGACATCAATATTAGAAATTCCGACGAGGGTGGGAAGGTGGCCCGTCTCTCCTTCTATCTCTCGAATAAATGATGGCAACGGTTTGCCTTTGTCCTCTCGTGTGCTTGCTTCCTTGGTCTCTCGGTGACATGCCAGTTGAGTGAATCAGCACCAGCCCTGCCCCGGAGCAATGGATCGTAAATCTGTACTCGATTCAATTCGGACGTCCTTTGCTGTACACAAAGAGGCATAAAAGATGGATGAATAGCTGAAGTAGATAAGTGTAGTAGATTGCTTGTCCCTGGACGCTATCAATGAAAGAGCACTTGTGGGGCGGGACATTTTTTCCTCCTCCGGCTCTTCGAGGCTGAACGGATTGGAGTGCTGCAAAGTGGATGGATTTCTTTAAGGCTGCACGTTTCGTTTAGATACATTTATCGTTTCGGTTTAAGCTGCACTGCCATTCCACCATCCAGTTCAGGCAGTGGACACACAAAAAAAAAATGCCTCCATCATGCTGCTTTGATTGGCATGCCATCTGTGTGCGAGGCAGAACCAGTGACAGACTAGTTGTCTGTCTTTGAAAGGTAACTTAATATCGTTTCGATGTTCATCTGCAGGTGTCACCGGAAAACAGAAGCGAATCCGAATTTGATTGAAATGAATTAAGAATTTTTTGTCCCGTCAGTATGCCTGACGTGACAAGACGTGATTTCTCCGTCGGTCGTTGAAGATGGCGTGGACTTTAGTGGGCAACTTGAAGGGGAGCAACTGAAATGGGTACACGGCTCCTCTTATTAGGGAACTACTACTTTCGGTATAACTTGCGAGTCACAGCCATCCCCTAGCGAGTATAAATAAACTGTTCACAAGTTCGGCATTAAACTAGAGGTTCCTTCTCTTGCAAGAGCAAGCGCAACGCGAGTCGTTGCTCTACAAGACGAAAATCAGCCGAGTGTACTGGCTTGCTCCAACTAAGATAAACTTCGCGTCCCAGCGCACTGACAGAAGTCAATGCGGACTCAGGAAAACACGGAAACACAGCAGACCGTCAACACTTAAGACTAGACATGAAACCCTCCATGGTTCTCTTGACTTTCAAGTGCACAAGTGCATACAAAAGTAAGCGAATTTACAAGCAGAGGAACACATATGATTTATTCATGTCATTAGTTAGAACCCAAGACTAACTATCGCACCTCTAGCAAATCATGAAAGTCTAATGTGAAAAAGTCAACAAGTAGCTTTAATCAAACGCTTCAATGGCTCTCAGATTAATGCTCTCGACGAGTAAAACCCATGAAAACACTCTCGACCACGAAAACCAATACGATCAGGTCACCTCACCAGAGAGGTGAGGTGCTAAAGATGAGATAGTGAAAGAGAGAGAGAGAAAAAATGCAAACCCTTTAGATTTACCCAGCAGGACACACCTAATCCAGAGAGCTGCCTGGTTGGTGTACTCTCATGGCAAACATAGCTTCTGACCTCCTACCACCGGTGCAACGGACTCGTATTCCCTCTGGTCCGTCGGTGTTTTCTTTTCCATTTACTACCCTCAGCGCAATGCATACATTCATCCTAGCCCCTGGCTGGTATCTGCTTAATTACTGTAAACAGACACTGGTCATGCAACACACTTTGCTCTGAGGTTGCTGCCTTTACGATGAGGTTTTAATTTGAGCTCCCTCCGGACAGATGCACCTAACCTGCAAGTGTACAATCATTTTTTAATAGTATCAAATGCACAAAGCGAGCAGATGAGGTTAAGTTACATTAATGTTGCCTTATGAAGGATCCCCCGCATTGGGACTGCTGTGAAAAGGGTGGCGAAGGCCAGAAAGGCCATGCCATGCACTGGAGATGGGGATCAACGTTTTACGGTGCAATATTAGCTGCAGACTTTGCGTTGCTGTGGCGACTGTATGTGGATGGCATGGCGTTCGCTTGGGTGGGAATGTGAGCATTTACTGGACGGAATTTGAAATCACACATGCGGGCTGTTCGTTTAAGGGCGACTGAGAGGTGGTCTCAATAGATGATGAAAAAACAAACATGATTCCGAGAGATGAATGAACAGTCTTAGCTTTGGAAATCTCTGGGTGTAAATTTGGAATCATATTTCTGAAAGAAGCGAGTTGAGAATGCAGTCGTCGAGAGTGTGGACTTTTTCTGCAGCACTTACGACTGTGGACTTAAGTGGGTGCTGGGGTGAACAATATGCGCCAGTTTCTTGGCCGAGTAAGGGAGCACTTAAGTCGCACAGATGTGTAGGTTGACCAGGTTGAAGAGTGGCTCAGCTCCATTGTGCTATCAAGCGGATATGTGCCTATTCTGCAAACGAATGTGTGCTTTGAAGCAGAGAAGATGACAGACTTACGTTGCTTAGTTCCGGTAGGTTATTGAAGTGGTACTCTCCCAGGAGACTGTATCTACGGGACAAGACAGTTGCATAACAAATACAGGCACAAGGACCCTGTCCTTGCAGCTTCAATGGAGGTAGTTTTAGGTGAGGCCTAATCTAGGAGCGTGAGTGTTACGGAATTTCGACTCCGAATTTATTAGTCAAACCCTCCAAATGCGGCTCCGATTCCGTTGTAATCACAACGAATGTTTTTCGGACCACCCTCGGTAACGACCTCGGTGACCACGAAGGACAAAGAGTGATAGAGTTGCGACATACATGTTCTTCATTTCCACCCTGTGGTTGGTACCTTCCTATGATTTGATTGAGATCAAGAATTCTTCTTCTTCTTCTTTGATTTGCGCTACAGTCCGGGGTGGACCTGGCTCTCAACCAACATGCCTCTCCAGAAGGCACGATCACCAGCCAGCTGCCTCTAGCTGCGCACACCAAGTTGGTTGAGGTCCTTTTCCACTTGTGTGCGCCATCTAGTGCGAGGACGTCCTCTGCTGCGCTGTCCCAATGGCTCAGTGTCGAAGACTCTTCGGGCCGGAGCTGTGGTGTCCATCCGCTCTACATGACCGAGCCATCTTAAGCGTTGGATCCGAATACGCTTAACTAGGTGCATGCTGCTGTACAGCCCGTACAGTTCGTGGTTGAACCTTCTCTTCCAAACGCCATCAACGCAAACGGGACCAAAGATCGTACGCAGAGCTTATCTCCATAAAAAGAAAGCAAGCAGGACTGGGATGATCAGAGTTTCATACAAAGCTTGGTGTTTTAAGAGATGACTCTGTTACTCAATTGCCTCTTGAGCCCAAAGAAGCAGCGATTGGCAAGAGTAATTTTGCGCTTGATCTCGGTACTGGTGTTGTTGTCCCTATTTACGAAGTCCTGTCCGAGACGTTGATGTTGCGTGTCCTTTCGTGATGACAGCATGTACTTTGTTTTGCATTGGTTTATCGCTAGACCCATTTTAGCCGCTTCCGCTTCAATGCCAGCAAAGGCCCCATTAACGGCTCGCTGTGTTCGTCCAATCAGGTCAATGTCGTCCGCGATAGGTTAGATATATGGTATATAAATTTATAGACTGCTTGAATGCTAGCAAGTACTCAGTTCGAACGTTTCCCAGCACGTCCGCTGGTTTTCATTATTGTCTGGGAGAGTAATGTAGAGGAGGACAGTTTCGAGACGCTGCGACTAACAAACTTTCGATTTGGAGAGCGTTAGGGGCCACGGACTAGCTTTTCAGCAACCACTTGTGTTGTTCGTTCACGAGTGGAAGGGACATACAGTTGTATGCCGACTCCGAACGGCCAAGTTTGAGAAGCTTTTTCTAGATAGGAGTGCTCTTTGAGAATTGTCAGTGGCTCGATGGAGGTGGGGCTGTGGACATTTTTTTTCTCGCTCAGGCCAGAGATCAAGCTTGCGACGTCGAGCTTAAAGTGCATTGGGGTCGACGCACATACCCACAACGCAACGAGCCACCCAAGCCCATTTTCTGACTACGCCTAGGTCGTGGAGTCAATAAAAAACAATTGGGTGGCCCGCGGCGTTGTACGATGCTTCCGACTCCGATAAAACCACCTCCGTGACATTCCTAGTTTTAGCGGCGCAATACCCTGTCATGACTGCTCAATTGGATCTTGAATCCAACGCAACAGCAGTTGGCTTTTACTCTGAGTACTGATATTTTTCGTACTATTTACTTGGGAGCCGAGGCAGATGAAGTCCTTTACCATCTCGAGTCGTCGATGTTGTGTGTCCTTTATGGATGTCAGCATATACTTCGTTTTACCCTCATTCACCACTTAACACATTTTTGACGTGATGGTTTGACTAAGAAGTGACCTAAGTCTTATACATGACGAGGCGTCATTTATTTAAAAATGTTTACGCTATCAAAGTGTCTTTTTTCACTTTCACTGGCTTTCGATGTACCATTGCCTTATGTGTAGGTGGCTTTAGCTCTCGTCGCATACAAGGAATAAAAACTGGGTAGGTAATGTGTTAATTCGCATAACAATGTACGTACAGCTCTTTCCCATCGTAGTCCATTCGACCAATATCAAGGAGCAGGTATAGTCTAGTGCACAGAGATTGTATACGAATTGTACTACTTCCAATTTTACATTCTATGCAATTTTTTGCTGTAAACACGCGTCAATTAATTTAGTTGCAGTTTGACTCCATGCCAGTCAATGTCCATTAGGCACACTGGAAAAATATCTATAAAAGACGGAGACAATAAAGAATACGACGAGTGCGAGTTACGAGCTAAGAAGCGTATTAGATTGTTTTATTTCTATTTACTTTGTCCTATTACTATCCTCCCACCAGTGGTAAGGTGGTGATAGTGAAAGAAAGAAACGGATTACTTATGCAGAAGAGCGTGTGTACACTGACTGACTTCTCCTGAGACTAGTCTATTGAAAATTCAGAATATTGCAAAGTCGTACTTTTCCCATGAAGCATCTTCTCATACAGTGTCATGGCAAAAAGTACTGTGCAAGCAAGCAATCGATTGAATTTTGAATATTTCATTCACACATATAATATGCGTCTCACTTATGTGCTTTAAGTTTGAATTCGGTGCGAGAGTTAATCCATGGCCTCAGCTCTTACTTTTTGCTGTCTAATGGCCAGTTTCTTCGGCGCTCCTATGACCAACACAAGACTGACCAGATAGCAATGAAAGCTTAACTAAAAACTGGCACTGCAAAGATTGAGCTTGAGCAACATTTTTTGGAAGCAAAGCCAATAGAAAATAGAAATTAGTGCGTACCGAGGAGAACATAGTCGTCGTAGCTCTTAATGTCTATATTGCGAAGATCAGTGGCAATTGGCATCGGCATTCGCCAAGCGATGTTCAGAAGCAAATATTTACTATTCAATCCAATAAAAGTAGAAGACAACATTTTAATGTTGACCCCAATGTGGATAACAACAATGTTGCAATGAACCATTTCCCTGTAGCGCCTTGTAGCAATGTAGTTGAGCGTGGAACGTTCAAGCGTCTACGCAACTTTGTATGCCCCGTTCCCGGCAACGAGAGATCATCTGCGATCAGAAAACATGTCAAACACTCAATCAACAAAGCTTCAAAACAATGCCAGTAAAACAAAAAATTGCGCGCTGCTTTCATGCTGCACGAGTAAATTTCAAGCACCGGCACGAGACTCACTTCCCTAAAACGCTTTTCAAAGCATTATCCGTACAAGCCCGCACCTTGCAAAACAATAACAAACAGACAGCAGACAAACAAGGGAAAACTGCCTTACAACTGATAAGCGGCATCAATGAATTCTGCCCAAACCACTTCGCTCTTATAAAAACAAGGGAAGACTGCTTTACAACTGATAAGCGGTATCATTGTCAAAAACAACATCTCTCTTATAAAAGCGAGGCGCCCATCCACGTCGGCCATCAAATCAATTCCTGACTTATCCGCAAACACTCTCGACACTAAGGCATCATCATGACTTTTAGTAAATATATAGTGTTCGTGCTTTGTCTCGTTGTCCTTGCCGAAGGGCTACCTCTGAACGAGTTCCAGCAACCGGGTGTGGCCTCTGATCTGCAAACCTCTGGTGACCTGCTGGGGAATATACGTGAAGAGACGTACGATTCACTTGGACAAGATCATCTGATGAACGTCATTTTGACGGCTTTGAGCACAGACATAGCAAATGAGGTGAGAGCGGACATTCTTGGTCCTTATAATGTAAATGAATAACCAGACATCTATCCCCTTTTAGTCCACGGAATGGGAAGCAGAATCGATGGCGCGGCAGAGACGAGACGTTACCGGAGAGAACTGCCAGCGGGTAGTGTACCGACGCAAGAACAGAGTACACTACATTAGATGGCGTTGCCCGTGATTCACTTGATAAAACATGTTTATTTATATGTTTATGATTAATAAAGAGGGCGCACGTACTTAATTGTTACTAAGTTAGATTTTTTTCGTTCTTATCAACTGTTGATTGCGGGAAGACGTGTCAGTTGGCTTGCGCCGCTCGAATGCAGATAGTCTCAAATAGTACGTGTTGGGCGACAGTCTACCATAGTTACATGCCGAGTGGACCGGACAGTGTGTTGGTTCAATGTCACCTTCTTGCGGCGGTGTTATAGACGCATCTTCTAGACCAGGTATACTAGAGGATGGGTCTTGATTTCCGAAAGTTGCTAAATTCGGGGATTGAACCTAAAACCCTCTACGTCGGAGTTGACGAACTCCAACAATACACCGCACGGTTGACCAAGTCAACAAATTAGCCACATGAAGTGATCTTCTGTTCTGATCGTGTATCCAACCAAAAAAAGTTCCATGCTTTTCCAGCCACTGCAAAGTACTGCAAAGCGAGTCTGCACTGATTGCTTAAGTCGAGGGTATATATGTAAAGACGTAGTTGGCACCGAACAAATGTTGTTCAGATATTACTTGCGACCAAGAAAACAAAATAAATCCTTCGCGTGGTTGCACACTTTGACGCGGTGCGAAGGCCTAGTAAAGGTCACTGACTCAAGAGAATTTATTCTCTATGAGGAGACCCGAAGCTTAGATGTAACCATTCCTAATCTCCCTCCCACTACATTCATCTCTCCCTTCCATCTCCGGTGGGCTGGATCAAGGTGTCATACGACAATTGCCCAGGATCAGCCTGGCTGGGGACCCACCTGAAAAGAATATGTGTTCAGTCACGAACATAGTATCTGGGAGACCGGACACACTCCCAGTGTCCTTTAGCAGTCAGCCACTACAACTTAACCTAACCTAGGTGAAGCAAAATCAATCGTCAGTCATATTTGACATTTGTGAAATAGACAGCAGCAAACATGCATTGGTGCTTACTTGTTGGATCCGTTGACTTGCCCTTGATTATAGAGGTCCCCGGTTCGAATCCCAGTGAAAACAAAAGTGTGCCGGCAATTTCGCTGGCAGCCCACTAACCTAACCTAATGATGGTCAATCTTTACAAGGAGGAGTGGCTTTTCATGTCGAAAATGACGATAGACAGTAGTCCGCATTTCAACATAGGCGAAGCAAGACTGCTCGATCTAGCCATTCTAGATTTTTCCGGGCATGCTTTAAGACGCTGTTTTATGCCAACAAGCGTCAAACAATGGAAATAGCAATAAAACGGGCAAAGCTCAAGACTTTCGGCAGCTACTTGGCGGATATCACCTCCACTTCAGCACTGAAAAAGTCTTAAGGGTCCAAATAAAGATCAATTCCATCACTCAAGCTCATCATTTTTTTAAGGTAATTCAAAGCAAAGATTGAGTTTGCGCCTCCTTGTACAATGCTAGGGACAAAGTCATGCCATCTTGCCTCCTTCCACGACTTCCAGGTTTCTGGAAACGGAACATTTCGTGTTTTTCGATATGGCACCCGTCGTCACTGCCAAAACTGGCAAGAAAGTCACTAACCACCCCCTTAATATATACCTTGGGGGTGGTCGTCGTGCCCAATGGCATCTGAAAGGAAAGAAGAGCTCAGTTGTGAAGAAGGAAAAGGTTCCAATCAAGAAGGTCAAAAATCGGTGTCCCCAAGAACGGAGGTGAAACTGTTGTTTACTCAAAGAAGCTTAAGGCCAGCTGCCCAACAAAGGCAGTTGTCAATAAGGCTCGCTAATACAGAACTTTGCCTGTGCTCTACCTTCCTTCTAGCTATCTTAAGCCACTGTGCCGACGATAGGATGTTTCAAGCTACCGTGACACTGGATACCCAAAATTAACTAGATTCGCATTCACTAAAACCAACATGGAAACTAGACGACACGCATGGATTGCTGACAGTTCTCTGGCGGAAGTCCTCCCAGTTGTTGTATTCAAATTTCAAATTTGGTGGAAAATTGAATTTGTCAATTAATATAAAATATAATATGGATGGCACTACAGCCCACTACAGCTACAGCTTCTCAGCAACCTCTAGTGTTGTGTGTGCTATTGTTCTCTCACGAGTGAAAGGGACCTACAGTTTTATGCTGACTCCGAACGGCAAAGTTTGAGAAGCTTTTTGTAGACAGGAAACACTTTTGAGAATTTTCAGTGACTCGAGTGAGGTGGGGCCGTGAAAATAATTTTTTTGTCGTGCAAGCAGGAATCGAACCTACGACGTGTAGGTTGGGGTCGATGAACATACCCACAACGCCACAGGCCACCACATTCAAACGCAAACTGGATTAAAAACTGTTAATTTTCTATTCAACTTTGCTATCTTAAGACACCACCACATTCCGAATTTTCAACCTAAATGTGTAACAAATGTCCGCCAGAACTTTGCCGGCATAGGTCAATATGAACCCTAGCCGTTTATGTCCTCCAGTTCCATGAAGACGATCCAGAAACTGATTGCCTTTGGTTGCAAGGGGAATGTAAATTGGAAATATTCTATTTTCACTCATGTCTCAAGATCTGCAGAAGTTTGATGTATGACGTATCGTCTGTGACCAGTAGGTTAGGTGAGGTCATTGGATTTCCAGCTAAATCTGCCAGCGCACTTAAACCATTGTCGGTCCATTGTGGTACCCAGTGCCGTTGATTTGATCCCACGGCAAATGGTGAATGGATCAGATTTGAAAACCAGATAAAAGCGAACCTGGGAGCTCTATAACCAAGGGCAGGCACTGAACCCACTGCACCATACAGCCATTTAGCAGTAACCAGTAAGGAACCCTCTTGCGAGTTCCTATTGTCAACTCAGCTCAGCTCAAAGCAATCCAGCGAGTTTTTGCTCTATTCAATGATTTGTCTCGGAATTTCCTCCTTGTGTTTTTGCATACGCGTTTGCTAAAAGTGTACCCAGCTTTGAAGCTTTCTTGAAGAGTATTTTCATTTCCCGGGATTCCTGTATGCCACGGTACCCAGCAGAATTTCGCCGATTTCCAATCTGACCCCATTGTCTGTTTAGTCTAACCACTTTGATGTCAGAATGTCTGAGGCTATGGCCTTAATAGCCGCTCGGTTATCAGAGAAGATGGTGATTAAACAAATGGGAATACGCACAGAACCCATAGCCACCAGCTGTTCTCTCCAATGTCACTGTTTTCCCATTCGAAGTAGACCTGCAAATTGAAAATGATAAGCCAACCCCAGTGGTTCCCATATAGTGCTGGGTAGGTGCGATGACACGTACGCCAACTGTCCTTATTAGATTATCTACTCTACCACGCATAACACGAATGGTTACAATTATGCTTAAGCCATTGTGAGACCGCAAAAAGCACGCATATGCATGAAAAGCATTACGGCCTATCCCTCCATTGTAAATCGCGCAGTTTAATAAAAACCTTTCAAAACAATTTCGTTAGCATAGCAATATGTAGTCTCTACAAAAAAAATCAAAACAACACATAAATTGTGCAATGTTTTGATGGACACGAGCATCAAAACACTGGCACGAGACTTGGGCGCCTGACCCTTTATCGGTCTAAGTTCAAGTCCACACCCACAGCATTACTCTGAGCAAAACAATAACAAACCGAGGGAAACCCAAACAAACAACCATCAAGAAGGCCCTACAGACAGCTACAACTGATAAGCGTACAGCCTTCAGTCATGTCTAAAGGTGATTGCCTTTGTAAAGGCGCTGCGCCGGTTACTAGTTGTAATCACTTCAATTCGGCTTCCCCAGCGATCACTTGTTCGGTGAAGTTTCGTGTGGACGTATTCACGACAGATTTGCTCAAACTATTGCACTGGATGAAGTTACTGCTCTGCGATTAAGCCTGAATCTGGCCATATGGCTTAGAAAATGTTGTAAAAGAGGACTTTTAGTAACACGCCCTATTTGATGACACGCTCTATCCAAGTAATTTCCGAGTTCTGTGAAGTTTTAGGCAACTTCTGCTTGAAACTTAAAAACAGCGTGTTTCCAAAATCAATTAGAAGCTGTGCAAGGTCTCTGTGGAATGGTTCTGATTAAGTTCTCGATTGACAACTTGACTGGCTGATTCAGTGCACGAAGCTTGTTTACATTTGTGTGCAATAAAACAAAACGTCTCCACTTTACTCCAATGTTTTCGAACTGGCCCGTGTCTTATCAGTTAATGTGAGCACCTAGAGCAGCATGCGAGTTGACTCACATCGTTTGTAGGCGGAATGCACATTGTAGACAAGTCGAAGTTGCAATCGGGTTATCAACTAATCAACTATCAGCAGGATTAGTTCTCAAGTCAGTCGGTTGTGTAGCTCGAAAGATTGCACTACGCGATGAAGCAGCCAGAGAGTGTATGTGTATTATGATAAAGAGAGTTTTGGGAGTGACATTTTTTCTGTTTAGCCTCTCAGTGATATATTGGATATAGGTGATGTATTGTGTATGTGTATGTACAAACGTGTATGTCCCATCCGTGGCCTTATGGGTTGTACTATTAGCCTGTCACCAGCTTCGGACGTTTCGCGTTTCCTTCCCCAACAACGAACATTGCCGACACACCACACCCAAGTGATTCCTGGATCTCCATATAATATTTTTCCGCTTGCCGCCACTTGCAGATGAGCTCACGCTTTTCCCAACATGTGTTCTTTCCACGGCCCACTCCGATACATTTAAAAAAAAAAATGTTGCAAACAATCTAAAATGTATCTAAAATAATGTTTTAATGACAAAACCTGTTTATCTTCTTACTTTTTAACACAGTTTCTGGTTTCTAGACAAGGGAACCGAAAGGGATTCTGGACAAGGGAACCGAAAGGAGTTCCTGGACAAGGGAATTATTGTTATTATTATTGTTCCAACACACACCACCCACCACTGTTCAGTTAGCTCTGTTAGCAGTCCCATGTCCGAATAAATTCAATCAAAATTTCTGTTCTTCAGATGCAGCCGTAACAAGACTCTCCATCGCCTTAGGGAAACTCCTTTGCTTAGTGCATAGGCAAGTGGTTCCGAACGACGGACGCGCATAGTGCGCAATTCTAGGAATCTGACCCACCTTTATTCAAAACTTAAAGGCTTCTGAATAGCAAAGATCTGGTATCAAACGACGGCTACAAGTGCCCAAGCCACAGCGTGTTACAGTACTCTTTGGACCTTGTAAGACCTCAGGAACTGGGAGATATTTTTGTTTAGTAAGTTTAGCTTAGAACTTGATTTCATTCTGACATTGTGTAGCCGGTCTCGATCCAGGAATGCAGCTAACAAAAAACTATCAAAATGCAGTCATTTAAAGGAACTGAACTTTTAGTTATTTTTGAGATTTTTAATTGAATAACAAATAAAATTCCGCTAGACTAGTGAAATTGCAAACTGTGCGATGGTTGGGCGTACAGATAGGTACTTGTAACATCAATTAAGAAATGAACTCAGCGCAGAATTTCAATTTTGGACCGTTGCATCAGTGCTCTTATTGCGTTGAGTCATACTATATGGCAAGACTTGGCGCATTATGACTACATTTATGTTCACATCGATGAGCCTCTAGCTCATCCATTAAGCATAAGCAAAGCCTTTGAGGTCTAATGCATTTTTCTTGTGAAAAAGGCACACATGCATCCACTGCATGCCTTGTCGGAGCAGAGAAGCTGATTGCGTCGATGGACTGCATTTTTTAAACCTGACACCGGACGACATTGGCTGTCTTTCACGACGTGTGGAGGAACATCATTTTCAGATTGTGAATAACTAAAGATCGGTGGAATAAATAACTACCTTTCCGGAGACGAAATTGGTGACATATTTTTGTGACATATATTGACCATTCCTTCTATGGGATCTACATGAAATACAAAGACAAAGTTGTTGCTGCAGCGAATACAGGAAACACTAGAGCTGTTATACCCAACATAAGTTCATCAAAATAATAGGTATTGGTAAACAAAGCCGCAGTCAGCAGTTTTCGGACGCTTTATATTTATCATTCATCATCCCAGATCTTGGTCGTCACTCACACTAGAAGCAGGTCTTCGATGGAAAAAAAAGAAGAGAAGGGGGCATCTGTAGGGGAAAGTAGCCTTGGGGGCTGTGCGTCGCCTCGTATGCAGTTGAACCCTCTGTCTCTAGGAAGATTATAATACTTTGGATTCAAACATCGCATCATCATCACTCCCACAGAATAAAGATCAAGCTAAGGTCCGATTAAATATTGACAATTATCGTCTTCGCAAAGTGGGGCAAATTTAATTTCCTTCGAATTTACTCTTATCTCATTCGTTGACCGAAAGCGACATCCTGGGCATCATTTTAATATTTCTCCTCATCAATCCTTCGTAACAGACTCGCTTTCACTAAAAAAAAACAAAACACGGAAAATTGCCCTTGAGGATTTTAAATTTTACACTCCGCTCACTTAACAGCCGCCGGGGCTCTTGCAATTTCTTATGCACTCGAAGTGTAATTACGATAAATGGAGTCATTTAGCGCGTGAATTATTTATGGAAACAGCTTACGGTGCATGGGCTGTAAGCTGCCAAGGGTGCTGTACTTGCCACCGGATACTTGATTAAATTGGGTGTAAATTGGTGTGCTTCTAAAGCCGTAACAAGCAGATGTTCGCAGCGGAGTCCACCACATGTGGGCGGTTGTGTGGTGCCTGCTTCGATGTTTGATTTGCTCAAATGTACTGAACCGGAAAAGGCAAATAGTCAAAGATCTAGTTGTGTGTTTTAACTAATTTGTGGAATTCGATTGAAGCTTATCTTATTTGCAAATAAGTCGGGAAGAGATCGATTAGTGCACTTAAATAAACATCTGTATGAACATAAGCCAATCGGCTCAGGTGTTAACGCACATATTTTTTTGTACATAATTTGTGCGTGCATAAAGAGTTATGAATACCCTTAGTTGTCCAGGATGACGACACAGTGCGGAGCAAAGGGAGAGAAGGTGAGTTGCTACCTGTGCACATTGGTCTATGGGAAATATTGTACTGAGTAGAGCGTTCCATATTCGTATAGTGCCGCTGAAAAAAACAGTCTCTAAATTTAACTATGCGTCCGAGAGCAGGTTTAAGCGCAAACTGATGGTCATTCCTGGCGAGACGTGTATTGCGGGTGAATTCAAAAAAAGGGCGAATGCAATTGGCTAGCTCACTTCAGCATCGTTTGTAGAAAAAGCGATAGAACACGGATAAAGAAGAGGCGGTACGTCGATGTTCCAGGGAGCCTAATAAAGCCGTGATATTGTTAGTTTAGTCGTTCGCTTTTGGATTCGATCTAGCAGCTGGCATGTGGTCTTAGAGGCACCAGATCAGATATAAGCCTTGTCCGAATGCATGCCAAATCAGAGGGAATGCAATATTTCTTATGTCGATTAAGGAAACCTAAACACTTCGCAGCATTTTTGGCAACCTCGACTATGTGATCGTTGTAACTAAGTGTTGTTTACACATACCAAGGATGGAAAGTTTTCCTGTTCCGTCGATACAAGCGTCATTCATGGATGACGGCTGATTAGAAGGGGTTCGCTTTAGTGACAGCAGACAGCCCTGAATCTTGGAAACATTAAAATCGACTCTGTTGTTCTTACTTGCTTACTGACTTATCAGGCAGACGACCCATGAAGGGCCCAAACCTGAGCAATTGCTGCCTTCCATCGGTAACGGGCATGTGTACGATGCTTCCAGCCATCAAGGCCAAGCTGTCTTACATCCGCGATGACTTGGTCTCTGAACAGGAAGTTCAGTCTTCCTCTCTTTCTCAAACCAGTAGCCTCGGATTCGAAGACGCTCTTTGCTGGAGTGTTGTTGTCCATTCACTCGATGTGGCCGAGCCAGTGTATTCGACGGATTTTTGCCTTCCGGACTACATGCACATCCTTGTACATCTGGTAGAGTTCGCGGTTGTGTCTTCTCCGCCATTCGCCTTCCTCGCAGACGGGACCATATATCTGACGTAGAATTTTTCTTTGAAGGCACCAAGAATCATCTCGGCAGTCCTGCTTAGGGTCCAGGTTTCGGCTCCATAAGGCAGGACTGGCAAAATAAGAGTCTTGGAGAGCAACACTTTAGTCCTTCGAGTCAGGAGTTTCGAGGCCAGTTGTTTTGACAAACCGAAGTAGTATCGGATGCCAAGGGAGATTCTACGTCAGATCTCCACTACGATGTCATTCGTGTTATTTTCATTTGTCCGAGGTAGACAAATTCCTTTACCACCTCGAAATTTTAGTTGTCGTATTGTTGTAATGTTTTGGCATAGAAGATGTGCCGCGCATCGTTTTATGCTCGACAACATTCGGTTTCGTCCTCATTGACCTTTAGACCAGCTCGTTTCACCTGATCCTTAATTGCTGTGAAAGCTTTCACCACGGCGCGTTGGGACCGCAAGACCATGTCGATATCATCAGATAGTGCCTTCCATGTTGACTTTTGCCCGTCGCATTATCTTCTCCAGAACCAAATTGAAGAAATCACACGATAGCGCATCGCCTTGCTGAAATCCGGTGCAGGTTTCGATGTGCGTCGCGTATGTTTTAGCGTGGTGCGACACAACCGGATCAATTTTTATCCCACGATCCCGAATCCGGTCATCGCTTCGAATAGCTCTTGCGATGAATGCTGTCGTATGTGGCTTTAAAATCGATGAAAAGTTGGTTAGTATCGATTTGAAAGTCCCTGGTCTTCTCCAGGATCTGCCTTAGTGTGAATATTTGGTCTATAGGCGATTTGTCGGGCCGGAAGCCGCACTGGTACGTGCTGATTAGTGCGATGCAAAACGGATTTAGTCAGTCGTCGGGCATTCTTTCGTCTTGATCTGGTGAACTCTGTTGTCCTTACCCCAGTTAATTATGCTGTCAAGATCGGAATTGAATGTGCTTAATATGGTATACGCTTCCATCGCAATACTATGTCCGAAGGGCAAGGTCGTGAGTCTTGAAACGAAGTTCTGGAACGAAAAGCTGATGCTGCTGTCATCAGCGAAGGAGAGAATTAAAAAGTATCACACAGAATATCCTATACACAAATGGGAGACACCAGCATTCATTTTGTGGATATCAAACTTCCATCCAAAACAACTTAAGTTGAACGGTTGGAAAGGTAATATGTACTCCATAGAAGCAGAGTTTTTTCAACACCATAAGCACGTATTTTCGACAAAAGAGGTTGATGCCAAGATCCGTAAAATGCCTTAGAAATATCAAGCGCAGCTATGTTGCTTTCGCCTGTATTGTCCAAAGCTTGGTTTCACTTTTCGGTGACATAAGCAAATCAAATCACCAGTGGACCTGTGGTCGCTGAAGCCGTACTGCCGGTCATTAAGAAGCTTGTGCGCTTCAAGATATGTCATAAGCTTACGATAAGTCACCGTTTCAATGACCTTAGAAAGAAGGGATGTAAGTGCTATGGAACGAGGTGGGTGACGCCCTTTCTAGGGACGGACTGGACAAACGCTAGCTTGCATCTTCTCCGAGAAAGGCCTGAAGGGTAGGATAGATAAAAACATGACGCAGTTATCTTGCCAGCAAAGAAAAAACCTCTTCAGCAGTACCATTCCGGCCAGCGGAATTGTGCACGTCGAGATCTTTAAGTACTCTTGCAACTGCGGAATTGAATTTGTTCCATGGTGAAAGCAACGTACTCGAGCACATGTGGGGACAAATTGCAACCCCACAGTGTTGACTTGGCTGCAAAATGCCCCGTCTGAAGAGCTGACAGCTGGAGCTGGACAGGCGGAATTAAAGTTTGTGCTACCCTTGGGACATTGCTATTGTTCACTGGAGAATTTCACAATTATTCTGGCCCATTTAAACATATTCCAGTTTTCCTCAGTAGGGTAGGCTTTGTATAACGGGAAGTGCAACTCCCACATCCTGATATCCTCTTTACAGCTGGAGTCATATGATTAATTTGGTCTAGGCTTGATACTCTTCACCCTATGAAGAGTGAAGGATATCATGCTCAGCAGAAGAATGTTTGTGGTCATTTCAGCAGCTTCATCTGTTACTATCCAGGAAGCATGGCGACCAGTTAAAATTCCTAAAGAAGATATTCAGTCCGCTCCAATTGTCTTTCTTGTCCAGTCGTACTGTTCTTTTAAGTATTTGGTCGCTAACTGCTTATGGTGTAAAGGAGAACGAGACACAGTGGTCCGACGAGCCTAGAGGCAGCGGTATACCTTTGCGAAGGAGTAGGACACATTTATCCAACGCATCAGAGGACAAATCGCTTCATATGATGGAGTTAGCTACAACTTGGTTGACTGCATGCCCGGATAATTTCGCAAAAGGGCGATTCCTGAGAAGACCGTGGCTTAAATGGCAGCCGCACTCGGTACATCCAACAGCGACTCAATGGGTGCACCAGACCTTCGATCATTTGCTACAAATTCGCCGTCAAGACCCACTTTGGAAACTCGTTTATAAATAAAGTCACTCACACCAGAGTAGTCTCCACATCTACACCCCAATTTGCTGACTTTCCCTACCGCTCACAAGACTCTGTCACCTCTGCATGCCTTCCCCTGGGGAACTAATTGAAAGCCCTCAGCATCTAGGGATCCAAATAGCTTTGAAGGATATTGCCTTAAGAACTCATCAACCTTCATTTTCTATTATGTGCTAATCTGACATTCACATTGCCCCGTCCTTACGGTTTACCCACATCATGTCCAAGAAAATGTGTTGCTCACACCCGAGCACTGTTTCACTTGGACTTTCACTTGAACGAGTCCTCAAATCCCTTCGTTCATCCACTCAAGTAGTCCTAACAAGTGTTTAACGCTCGCATCGGCATCCCCGCCGTCCACTCTGGGGAATATATCAAATTATTTGCTGTGCGCCGTTCAAGGACATTGAACAAGTACCATTAAAACGGGAAAATTTGTTGAGTCTTCCCTGCGCAGTCTTCCTTCGCCTAAGCAGCTGTGTCGGGGGGCGGTGGCCGGTTGGCTACTGCCTTAATTTACCCCCCAAAGTCATTAATCTATGTAAATTTGCCCTTCTCAAGCGAGCCGAATTTCGGGCAGGGTAATGCACACAGAAGTGCAAGACCAATTGCCCATGTAAGAACAAAACTTTTCGCCCCGACACGACGATTTATAACCCTCCTTTCATGCGGCAATAATTTCAGTCCGGGCAAACAAGGGCCCGTCGAGCTCTCGCCGGGATGGGGCTAGTGCAGCATTAATCGATATCCTGGGAAATCCCGAAAATTATCATACGCTTCCGTAGCCCAGCGATAATTTTCTCCAAGATTTTCAATTCCATAGCCAGCGTGGTGAGCGTGGTGGACGAGTGTGCAGGGCATCCTTGAGGTATTTTAACTTTTTTTTTTGTTTTTGTTCATTTTTTCCATTTTCGTCTTCATCCTCGCCGTGTGAGTGTGTGCGGCTTGCATGTTATTCTTGGGAGACGGAAGAAAAGAAATTGAATTTTTTGTACTTGTTATTCACTCTGCAGGATATCCTCGTCGAGTAGTTGTAAGCATCGGCAAGGCATACGTCGTTGGCAAGGATTCAAGGAATTCTCATTTTTCTGGATATGAATCGATTATGGGCGAAATTGAACTGCTGCGGCGTGAGGGGTGCAGGGGTGGTAGAGTGAGTCCTTGTATGGCTTACTTGGAACAAGGGACGATAACACCACTCATGAGTGGAGAACAATAATTTATGGGAATTTTGATGTGAACTTAGGAAAAGTGCACGATTGCAGTTTTCACAGTTAAGAACGCATGGAGAGGAACTCAAACGGCTGTAAGTTCTGAAAAGCCGTACAAAGTGTCTGCTTTGCTCTTATCCTTTGTATGCCCTTCCGCCTGTTCTCCATGTGTGGGGGTAGAGGGGGGAATACGGACGATGTGCATATCCTCACCCGGCTCAAGGCTTTATTGAGTTATTGACCTTAATTTGAGATAAGGGTTCATCAGGTCCAGTGGCAGGAGAGGTGAACATATGTTAGCTCCGATGGCTGCATCAGGGGGAAAGTTCACAATGTAATCCATGATCTGTTCGTCCACGGTGCAGAGGCGATGTGTGATGGGTTCACATAGCGTTGCAGACTGCTGTCATTTTTCATTTGGAAACAAAAAAAATGCATCTGCAGAGGACTACGACTTTTGCATCGCACGTTTTTGTGTTCTTGGTGCAATCAGCATAAAGAGTTCGTAGTCCAGTTCTTGGTTTCAGGAGATATGCCTTGGATCTCGGGAAATTTGCATTTAATTGTTCTTGAATGATGCAGCTGGTTGAGGGGAGTTTTCTCATTCTTTCCGTTTTTCGGGAGAAAAGTTTTGGCTTTGAATAGAGAAGCTCTGATATTTTGAATGAATATTTTACGAAAGTTCGAGTAAAGGAAGTGCGCCACTAGGTTGGGTGAGACTGGGTTGGCATCTGAGCATAATCTCTCGTTTGCATTTGAGAAGATTGCGCGAATGAGAGAGATGCACTGCTGGATCCGATAGTCAAACATCGGATGTTGTCCCCCCATCGTGCATTGGGTGTGCTTGTTAAGATGCGATCAAGCTGACTTACGCAGGTGACACTCAACACTCATAGGCGTCCAATGCCTAAGGTGCCTGGGGCATGTAGAGTGTGTGAACAGGAGATGCTGGGAAGTAATGGTGGCTCTCATGAGAACCTAATAAGCACCGCAGTGCAGTTTTATTGCCACAACTCTATATTGTCGAGACTTATAATTGAGGTCTTCCTAAAACCGTGCTGGAATTTTGTAAAGGATACTAGTTCGCCAAGCCAAGCGCTCGCCGTCTGGCTCTAGCGAGTGCCGAGGATTTACAAAGGTAAAGCAGTAAGGTCTCCTTCTCATCAGTGTTGTTGCAGCATCGACAGTGTGAGTTATGTGGGCTACATAGTTTTTCAGCATGAATTCCTATAGGCCAGTGTTCTGTACAGACCGCCATCAATTTTGCAATTTCATGTCTGTTTCTCTCTGGGGCTAGTATACCCTGGCCAGATTTTTCGGGGTGTTTAAAGGGGCGCACCCAAGTGGAGAAGGACCTCAACCAACTAGGTACTGGAGACAGCAAGCCAGAGATCGAGTTAGTTAATTGAGGCTCAGGTCCACCCCGGACTGTAGCGCCACACAAAGAAGAATAAAAGGCACAATTCGCAAGTTTGGTCATTTGTGGTAAGTAATCTGAATAAGTGCTTGGTGATGTTCGCCTTCACTGCTTGTAGACGAATAAATACTGACTCTGCAAGTGAGCTTTGAAGGTACGGACCTAGTCTAGCCAGTTCATCCGCATTCTTATTTCTTTGATGTCACTGTGTCCAGGTACCAAGACGAGAGATATATTGAGCTGATCTTCTAACGATCTTATCTCGGCCGGGCATTCCTCTACCAGTTTGGAATGTGTTGTGGGAGGCAAATAGATTGAATGCATCTGTCTGTTCGTGTCGACGGCAGCCTGTTACGCCGATGCATGTTGTTCTTTGAGTTTTGCTATATTGCATTTTTTACCGAGAACAGGCAACCATACAAGTGATACGTATGTTAGAATCGCCCGTATTGCAGCCGTCAAATTGGGTTGGAGGGCCCACCTTTTGCCGAAGGTTCTACTACAGGCGTCTAAGGCTATGCACTTAATTGGTAACCTACTTGGCGTGCAAGTCTGGGTCTACCCAGTACCGCTGTACATGCCTATGTTTTTTGAAGGCATTGTGTAGACAGAGAATGCGATGAAAATGTCAATTTTCACCTTCTTCAGAGGTTGTTGTGCGTCGTACATGATGTGGCAAAAGGGGTAGATGGTAGATCTCCATTCGAAAAGCTAACATACCACATCCCTGTGTGTTTCACAACCAAGGCTGATTTTAATGTGAACTAAGAGAGCTTTTCAGTGAAGTATAACATTGCTCATTTACAGCCTGACAGTCTGAACCCTTAGACTTGGACTCGCTGCCAAGAACTTCATGATCTGAAAGACATGCCACTAACATCACTTTACGGGTTCATTAGGGTCTACAAAGACCTAAATTTGTCAGGCTATCGGCCTCCTAACCGGCTAACCTAACCTAACCTAACTCAAAGATCTCGAGCGAGCTCAATCTCTGAAAACGGTGGTAAACTAATTCAGGGACGATCTATTAATGCCCGCTTCCTTACCCGTCTGAGCAAAAAATCCATCGTCTGATAGACCGAACAGATCGAAAGAAGAAAATGTGCATTGAGTAGTTTTTTCTTTAAGAGGGACTTGTAAGGTAACTCAGCTTCTGTTGTTTCTTAGTGTTGTTTCTAACCTCAGTGTTGGCCGCTAATTATCGTCCTTCTTGGGGCTCTACAGTCAGAGGTGGAGTACAGAGTCAACGTGGTCTTCTGAGAGAGGTCTCTGTTGCTCAGTTCTTGTTGGCAAGAGTTATTCTGCGTTCCATCGCGCCACTTATGTTGTTTCGAGTAGTAGGCTAGGTCCGTAGCTACCTCCGAGTTATATCTGCCTTTCCAGTACGTCGAAATTGCGTGTGCGTTTTTTTTATAGTATGCCCGTGCTCATGTGGTGTTAATACCCTTAAGACACAGCATGGCCGAGGGAGTGGCGGTACCTGTGCACATCTCCGGATTGAAGTCTGTGTGCAATATTGAGCTGGGAAGATCATTCCATATTCGTGAAGTGACACTGAAAAACGAATCTCTTAATTTAACTGTGCGTCCGACATCAGGGTTAAGTGTAATCTGATGTGATTTCCTGACGAGACGTTTATTGCCGGCGAATTCGAGGAGAGGATGAAAGCAGTTGGCTAGGCCACTTGAGCATCGTCGATCCACGTACCAACGTTGGAAAGTATTCGGGTTCCGTCGATTGATGGATAATGTCTGATTTGAAGGAGTTGGCTTTACTGACAGCAGACAGCACTGAGTGTTGTTCCTTCCATAGTTAATTGTGCTGTCAATTCAGTTTTCCAGTGCTTCATCAACGAAGGTTCAGGTCATCAGTCATCAGTCATCAGTCATCAGTCATCAGTCATCAGTCATCAGTCATCAGTCATCAGTCATCAGTCATCAGTCATCAGTCATCAGTCATCAGTCATCAGTCATCATCATCAGTCATCAGTCATCAGTCATCAGTCATCAGTTATCAAGCTTTCCAGGACGTCAATGTTGTATCTTGAATGACCTCATTTACAACCGAAGTGATCACACAGTAGAAGGTAGTGCACCCTAATAGCACTCATCCAATGGATATGTAGGCTTTCCCATCCTACTCCTTACTTAGGTAGTCTATTCAGACACCCCTTGTTGGATCATGAGTCCTCGGCTTACTATCTCCAATGATGTGTGAATGAGGCTTGTTATTTTCGTCCGTACAAGTGCCTAGTTCGCAGGCATTCTAGAGTGACTGAACTGAATTATTTGTAGCCATCCGAATACCTGATATCCAAAAGTTCAATGTAGGTGTTAAGCTATGTGATAAATGAGTCGAGGAAGGGAGCCCTGTCTGCCATCGAAGCAACAATTCCCCTAGGTGCCCAACTGATCAACAGATTTCGGTTAAAATTCAGCAAAGCATACAGTTGGCATATTTTGTTTCCCAAATTTCTCTTCAGAGTCAATGCAGGCAGAGCCACTTATAAAGTATGCAAAAGAACGCGCATTACCTCCCATTATGCATATCCGACAGTAAGAAAGTGAAAATGAGTGTATAGAGTGCAGTACGTCCGCGCCCCACACACAAGCACGCACACTTCCATACGTAATCACCATACCATTTCATGAGTTTCGCATCTGTTTTCCGATTTACATTTTTTTCTCAAAATATCCTTTCAGATTGATAATATCCCGGCTGGAGTGAAATACTGGCGGACATCGTATTAACCCCTGCTTACACCTCTCATTGCCAGTTAAACTCATCTCGTAAACAGCCCTGTCAACTCTGTTCAATTTAAAATGTATTGTTTTTTTGGCTCTCCTTTTTTTTCGTCGAGCTCAGAATTACTGCGCCGATATTTACATATTAATGGTATCGTGAGCAAAAAAAAATCAGCTCTTGCTTTAAAATTAAATGAAGCTTTTCCAGGAATCTCATTGCTTGTGGAAAACCGAAAAACATAACCCTCCTTCCATTCATCACATTCTGTGTGTGCAAGCGCTTTGGTTGAGAGACATTTTCGCCGAAATGCGCTGAAAAATTGCGAAAAAATTAAAACAAAATATCGCCGCACTTGTAGATGTGACCACGGCCATTTTGACGTTATAATGGAGCTGATACCGGCGGATTTTTTGTTTTTGTTTCTCGTAAAGAAATAAAGTATTCGTGTATCGAAATAAAATCCCGGCTGAAGTTAAAACAAAATTAATGAAAATTACGAACACATACACGCCATGTTAAATGTGCGCTGTAATTATGAAAATGGTCGCGGAATTTTTCAATTAAAACCTTTCGAATGCACCCCCAAAACTTGAGCGTGTGAATGGGTGTTCGGGCCGCCTCTGCAGTGATTAAGGTGGCATGGCAAGAATTGTATCATTGGTAAGAGAAATAAACAGTGACGGTGTATAAGGGAGAACAAGCCACTCTGTTGTCTAATCAAAAGTCAATCAGTTCAGTGAACATATGCCAGCCGACTGCACTGAATAAAAAAGAAATGAAGAATTCAATGGCAGGGTCTATGCTCACAGGGCAAATTCAAATTGGCGGGATGCCAGCAACGATCCTTGCCGATGCATAGATCATGCGGCCTAAAAAGGGCGCCCTCTGGATAACTCTCACAACACCCGTTGTGACGTGAACCAATGCATGGAACGGTTCGTCTGCGGTTGTACGGAGGACTAACCCACAGAAAAAAAAATCTGTTACGGTAGAGCAAGCAGCCTAGGATAAACGGAATGAACCTTAATGAGAACAAGGACCGAAAAAGGACAACGATTTGCGAGTGTGCTCCTGGAATGTAAGAACACTCTACACTCCAGGGGCCGCTCAAAAACTGGAAATATCCTCACGCAGTATAAGTCGGGTATTAGTGCGTTCCAGCAAATACGCTGAATAGGACGAGCTTATCATTATCGCTCGTAAAGAGTGCGACATATATTACAGCTGTCACAAAAGGTTGCACACATTTGGATGCGGATTCTTCGTGGGACAACGGCTAAGGTGGACGTCCATCGACTTTCAACCGATAAGCGATCGCCTAGCTGTGATCCGCATCCAAGGCAGATTCTACAACATCAGCCTCATGTGTACATATGTGCACACGCCCCTACTGACGAAGCTAAAGGACTGTCAATGAGGACTATTACGACCTTTTGGACGGTGCCTACGGAGCCGTAATATGGTCATTAGTAGCACAAGGTTCCCTCGCAAAAAAAAAATTCACACAGCAACGTGGCGATCTCCGGACCATCGAACCGCCAATCAAATCGACCTGGATGTGCGAACATTCAGGGGGCAAATGTCGACTTTGACCATTTTCTCGTGGCAGCAAGATTCAGAGCTCGACTGTCCAATGCCAACAAAGAGAACTTTTGACATTGGACGTTCAAGCACACTGGATATTGCAAGATCCACGAAGAGCAATTAAGCGAGAGTATCTCCAGAATGTCTACATCAAGCACAGACGTCAACGAGATGCGGTTGCATTGCCACTCGGCCATCACCTTAGGCTACCTACCACCCCCGACGAGAAACCCGTGGTACGATGGCAAATGTGAGCAGAAAAGACTTGCAACCGACAAGGCATACCAAAAAGGGCGGCAACGGAAAACAAGAGCAACGCAAGAGGAGAACCGGGTTAGAAGACGGGAGAAGAAAAGCTTCAACGCCTGAAGAAAAGGTCTCTCGCAACCTCTACGAAGAGTCTAGGGACAAACGAAAAATATTGGCCTTCTGCAAAAAATTCAAAAGCCTGAACTCAGGCCTTACAAAAGGCACCCAAGCTCTTCGAAATTGCGAGGGTAATCTAGGCACTTCTAACAGCTGCTTAGCGGGCCTGACAAGTTGAGAGTGATACGGAACCGGGAAATCCCAACTCCAGTCGGCGAAGTAGTCCTCCCACCTAGCTTTGAAGAAGTCGGTACAGCCATTAAGCCGTTTAGCACCCCGCTATTCAGCACGTACCACTGCGGCTTCCGGTCCATCAAATCGAATGTAGACCAAATCTTCACACTGAGGCAAATCCTGGAGAAGACCAACGAGTTTCAAATCGATACTCACCATCTTTTCATCTATTTTGAAGCCGCATACAACAGTATTCATCGCAAAGAGCTATTCGAATAGAGTCTCTGTGCCTTTCCTAACGCCAGAGGGCAGGCTTTTGGCTTTTTTGTAGAAGCGATGGCCGAATTCGGGATCCCGAGGAAATTCATCCGGTTTTGTTGTACCATGCTGTCACATACGCGAGCTCGGTTCGAAGACCTCTAGCTATTTGAAATCTGCATCGGATTTCGACAAGGAGGTTCGCTGTCGTGTGATTATTTAACTGGGAAAGAGGCAGAAGTCATCACGGACGGCACCATCTTCTCAAGCAGCCCACCTTTTGGTGCCGTAGTGCAACACTTTATGGCAATTAAAGAAGAGGTGAATTAAGCTGGTCTTAAAGTCAAGCAGGACAAAACGAGGTATGTGCTGTCGACAAAGACACGTTCCGTTACAGACCACAGAATATCTTAATTGAGAGTTTTAATTTCGAGGTAGTAATGGAGCTTGTCTCCCTTGGGACTAAGCTAACATTTCCGATGTAGAACCACCCTTGGCAACAGATGTTACTTCGGACTGTCGAGGCCATAGCTTTCGACCAAAATTATGCTCTTAAATACGAAACTTCAGAGCTGATGTATGGTGCCTTCGAAAGAAAAAATCCAATAATACATGGTGTCGTCTGCGAGGAAGGTTAATGGAGGAGGAGACACAACCGCTATCCCTACCATCTTTACCAGGATATGGATATAGTCGGGCGGGTAAAAATCAGTCGACTACACTTGCTCGGCCACATCGAGCCCATCGCTCCAGCTGTGAGATTCCTTCACTCCGAGAATCCTGGATCAGGACATCGCGGATGTAAAACAGTTTGGCGTTGATGACTGCAACCAGTGTGCCCAGGACCGTCACCGGTGGAAGGCAGATTGGGTTGCCAGCCTGTTAAGGAAGTAGTCCAACACTTGCTCTGCAAATGCCCAGCTCTAGCGAATTAGCTTCAAGTCGAGCACTTTTTAGAAAATTGCAATAGACCCATCTGAGGCGGCAGTGATCCCTTCCCACATTCTCAAACGTTGCAATTCTTTGCAAATCAGGAAGACATTGTTGAAGGTCGCAGATGAAGGCCTGATGGACAGGCGAATCAGCACTTGCGGGCAACACGTTAGAACACGGCTCTATTTTTGTCTATTAATTTACATAGGCCCGTCGGATACCAACGACTTACTTGCATAGTTCGGTCCGTTGCCGTATTAAAGCATTAAAGTCGCATTTCAATCAGTGTCGGTCAATTTGACTTTCATCCCCAGTTCGTCTATCGCACGAATGAGTGTACATCAAATTTTGACATCAATACGGATACACATTCATTTGGAAAATCGTCATTCAGACTGAAGCACGCGACACCCGAAGACCCACCCTTGGCAATTTATTAGCTGTCAATGCGATTAATTGATTTATATTCAGTCCAAATGAGCGTTCTCAAAACAAACGCACACAGGCAACGCAACTAGTCTGCAAAAATCAAGCACAACACACAGACGCCCATTACAGCGCGTCACACCAATCGCTGGTTAATGTCAACCCAGAGTAATTCCACGTCGGCCACACACATTCCACTGGTGTCACCGTGGTGCATGGTGGGGCTGCTAAAAATTATAACCTCGCCACCGTTATGCAACCACTTTGCGAATAAAATATGTTTGACTCCTTGCTGGTGCGAGCTTGCAATAAATTATGGTCTCCCTATCGTCCTTTCGTGCATAGACACAAAATAAATGGCAGACATTTAAGTGCATTGCATAACAGGGTCAAAAGCGAGCGTTGGCCACGGCTGTGCGCTGGTTGTAGTGTTGTAGTGTCCCCGTCTCGTTCGCTGCAATTTAATATCAAATGCATTCAGTTATCGCAATTAATTTTGATTAAAATTAATTAACTAACGCTGTGTCAGCTATTTGTCCAATTGTGGTTGAGCATTAGGGCGCTTGGGACGTTTTACGAAATGAAATCGTCCATCTGGCTGTCAGCCGTTTTGACACCACAGTGTCACTCACAGTGTACACAGTGAAACAATTGTTTTTACGTGCACAACAAATGGTTGGCGATTTAAATTAGCACTGGACACTGCTGATGGCTGTTAATTAAGGGTGCCAAGGTGGCAATGGCAATGGCAATGACATTGGCTTCGGTCAGATGATGGTTGATGCGATGGTGCATAGATAATGGACAGAATTGCTTAGTGACTTGGAGTAAGAGGTCGACCTCATCAACGTGTATAATAATCTCTTGAATTGGCAATCACATCGGTTCCACTGGCAGAGTCCCCGCCAGTGACTGTGGCATCGGAGGCAATTGCATGACCTTTTCGAATGAATGACTAACCAGATTCGTAATGGGTTTCTCACAGGCTATCTGAATTATGAATGTCCAAATGTCAAGTGTGTGTCTGATCTTGTGCTGTTTGAAGGCAACGAGACCATTCCATAGACTGGGGAGCTTCTTCAATATCCGATATTTATGTAGATGCAAATTGAGGTCACCCTTCCTAATCAACCCCTGAGAGTGTTTCAAATTCTGTTCCATCGTATATCTGGAAATATTCATCATCTTACTCAAGCGTCTGGAGTGGTGTGTGCCGAATCAGTTAAAAGAGAATAGAAGAGGTCATCATTTGAAAAAAAAAAATGCGAAAATGACGTAAATTTGTCCTCACATCCAAAGAAAGAAAGAAAACTCCGCCTGTCCACGTTGGTTTCTGTGGAATGATGGGACATCAGATGCATGCACTCATAAATTTGTTCAATCTCAGCGATTTCATCCCTTTTCCAGAAAAGGAAGCTTAGGTTCGAAGGGCCGCTTACACGGAGCTTGTCCATGTGCTCGATGTGGCCGCAGCAATATAGTCGGCTACGCCTTCGGTTTATATCATGCTCTCGATGTTGTCGACTAGCAGTAGGTAATACCTCTCTTTCGAATGCAGTAAGAGTCCTCGCAGACGTTCGGCTTATTGCCCAGTTCTTGTAGCGAGACTGGCATTATAATGGTTTTAGCACTTCAAGAAGAGAATTCACAAGTTATTTCGAAAAGGATGTCATTTGAAGAGTTCACCTTCGCACCGAGGAGGGAAAACTGCTCGAAAATTGTATCAAATGGTGGCCGCTGGGCCTGTTCTTCTGCGAACGATTTAATTTACCTCCAGTCGAGTGCAAAACGCCTCTTTTGTCATCGTAAGATCTTCTACTAAGCCACACCATCTATTGGCATCCAATCAGGCATCAGTTCCGATCGAGGATATCATAAAACTGATGCAGGTGACGGACGGGATGGAGTGCTGATGCTCCTCCTCGGGACGAGGTATTTGTGCCGGCACGGGATTCAAAGTGTTTGACAGAAGGCATAGGCTGTTCCATATAAAATCTGTGTTTTTGTGGCAAAAGGACGAGAGCGGCTTTCGAGTTCTACGAACATTTAAGAAGGGAGGGGCATTGCCTTCTCAAAAGGCCCAGGTGCACAGTTAGCGCGCGATGATGTTTCTATAAGCCGATGGCACACGCAGGTAGAGAGGGACCTCAAGTAACTCGGCGAAATTGGAGGCAGCTGGCTAAAGATCGTAGTGGTGTTGTGTGTATGTGCGTCGACCACAATCTCGACGTCGTAGGGTCGATCCTCCTCTGTGCCATAAAAATAATTTTCACGGCCCCATCTCTTTCGAGTCACTGACAACGCTCAATGAGTATTTCCTGTGTAAACAAGGCTTCTAACACTTGGTCGTTCGGAGTCGGCACCTAGACCTAGACGCAGTCATGATAGCGATATCGAGACCAAGTCGAACAAGGCTGCTGGTGCTGATGAAGTGTCTGCAGAACTCTTTAAGACAGCTGGCCGAGTGCACGCACGAACTGATCTCTAAGATGCCGGAGGGGCATGCCCGATGAATGGAACCCACTATCGTTTGCCTGATCCAAAGGAAAGGAGATCCCTTTATTTGCTCCAACTCCCGAGGGATCAGTCTTCTCAACATCGGTCGGTCATTCATCTAGCGTTCAAATACGACTAACTCACATCAAAATACATTTATTCCGAAAATTAGCGGCTGAAGTGGGCTAGCGATAAACCAGTGCAAAACAAAGTGCATACTATCATCACGAAAGTACGCGCAACATCGACGTCTCGAACAGAGCGTCATATTGGGCAGCAGAAACTTTAAGGTCAGGTCAAGGACTTCAACTACCTAGGCTCTGGAGTTGATATGGATAACAACACCAGTACCGAAATCAAGCGCAGAATTACTCTTGCCAATCGCTGCTTCTTTGGGCTCAAGAGGCAATTGAGTAACAGAGCCATCTCTCGAAACACCAAGCTGACTTTGTATAAAAGTCTGATCATCTCAGGCCTGCTCTAGGGCGCAGAGACATGGACGCTATTGAAAGCGGATGAAGAAGCTCTTGGTTGGTTTGAGAGAAAAGTTCTGCGTGCGATCTTTGGTCCTGTTTGCGTTGATGGCGTTTGGAGAAGAATGTTCAACCACGAACTGTTCGGGCTGTACAGCGGCATGCACCTAGTTAAGCATCTTCGGATCCAACGCTTAAGATGGCATGTAGAGCGGATGGACACCGAGCCATTGGGACAGCGCAACAGAGGACGTCCTCGCACTAGATGGCGCACACAATTGGAAAAGGGCATCAACCAACTTGGTGTGCGCAGGTGGAGGCAGCTGGCGAAAGATCATGCTAGCTGGAAAGGTATGTTGGCTGAGACCCAGGTTCACCTCGGACTGTAGCTCCATTTTTCAGAAGATGAAGATTCGTTTGGAACACGCCTGGCTTAATGCAAATTTTTGGGCATGCCTCAATGATATCTTGCTGAACAGGAGTATACGCGCACCATCTTCTGGAAAAAAACGAGAAAAAAATAAACCACATGAAGCACAAGCAATAATGACCACTCATGACCCCCAATAAAGCACAATCAAATCGAATAAGCACACACGTCCGCGCCCCATTCCCCAACAAGTTGTTCCTTCTTTATTATTTGTATCAATTCGCCATGCGCTTCATGTCCGTGTTAAGATTTACGGCTGTCATTCGGGCAAGGTGACGGGCATTACACGAAATGATGTTCAGTTTCGTGTCAAAATGCCTCCCCCTCAATCGGGAGCATATCGATTCGGTTGCAGCATACACCTTTATTAAACTGGGCCAGTGGCCCCCGTTGACCACATTCTACTCGTGTGTACGAAGGGTCCTTGTCAAGGGCATAAATCTGAAAATGATTGATTGCCAATAGATTGAATGGGAACATAAATTGCCGATTGACAGATGGACCAAGGAAATTGAATTTACAGTCTAACCGCATTGTAAGTCATTGCTGGCTGGGGATGTGTGTACATTTGAATTAATTGGTAATAACGTCAGCTAGGTAATCCTTGGAAACGACATTCGGACTCGAGAGTTAATTGATAAACACCGATTGGAATAATGGCTTTTCTGTCCTTAATTGGGACAGCTCATGTGACAACAATGGGTGTCTGAATGACAGTTCAATGAGTATCAAAGCGTTCAAGGTGTCCCCTGTGAAGTGATTTAATGGAATATATTGTATTTAATTAACTTAGTTATGATCGCTTGCAATAGCATGTGTGTGCACTTCAAATGATACAGTGGGCGCATTGAAGTTCTGTGAATGGGATAAAGCGGTGGAAACACAGCATGAGCTCTGTCAATCGGGCGTCTAACCATCGAGCAAAGTCCAAGGCTTTGTCGTCAACCGTCAACCGAACTGCTGCAGGCTTCTTAGGGTCGTTACAATCCTTTTTCCAAATAAACTCGATTGCGAGACTGATTCAAAGGTCAATGCAGACTACGTGTGGAAATGTGGCGCAAATGTGCAAAATGTGTGCATGTCTCAAGCCTGCATCAAGTCGTAGCCGGAGTCATCGTGAAGCTTCCGTTCAGTTGTTTGTTTGTTAAACGACAACCATAACCGATCAGAGACTTCCCCTCGTCAACCTCGCAACCATTTAAAGAAAACCCTCCTTTTGCCTGAATCCCTCCGCAGATCTCATCTAATCCCAAGGTTTCATTGAGACTGATGTGAATTCAAGCATTCAGTCCTGCATCCAAGTTCGATTTAATTTGAATGCCAGTGCATAGAGCGAGCGACAGACACAACAACCCGAGTTCCATAGATTCCCAGTAGCTCCTCTCCGCAATCAGCTTTACAGTTCCCTTAGCAGAGGGGTGGGGCTTTTTTTCGGTTGGTTTCTAAAGCAATTCACATCTCTGCGTACTTCACGACCCCATTACATAAGCAGCACAGCATACCATACCACACCACTTCCATGGTAATGGGTAGACGTAGTTTGTAAGAACACAGCATCACATTATCACACCAATTTAGACCCTTGATGACACGCGACATCCCCTCGCTCCATTGGCAGGATATTCACATTCCCACCCCAGCACCGGATATACACATAGCTCCCACTCCCATCCACCCACTTCAGTTCGCCCGAAAACGAGAACCAAATCTTGCGTGCACACATTCTGATTGTTGCCCGCGATACTGCTCTTCGAGGTGCATATTTAAGAGTGACATTTTCACCCACGAAACGGATTCATCTCCCCTCAGTGACGCGGGAAGACAAACGCGCTAGGTGCACTCCCGACCGGGCGAGGACAAATGCACTGACACATTTTCGTTCCTGCATTTGAATTTCTCATAAAAGAAAATGGTGAGCATGTGAATAGTGCACCGTCGAGGGGTTGAGAGATTGTTGAATTTTTTAAATTTTCATGAATATATTCGTCGAAAATTCACATCGAGCGAGTGCTGGCAACGAAACATAGAAGCACACGTGCATGCAACATCCAGCGGCTTTGCAGCTGCTGTTGTGTCTTTACAATAGGAAATGAGGCGGTGGCTGCTCCCGAGGGACTGGAATGTGAGCTGCACAGGACCTGAGCAGAAACCAAAAAGAAAACGAAAAGAACGAGAACGAAGGAATTAATTTACAGATCCTCCATGGGCTGTGTCCGGGTCTGCCAAAGGGTTCGCAGTCAGCTTTGCATGGCACTTGAGAAAGAAAGGCGAACCACTCATCATTACAACTTGCAACCGTCAAAGGAGATGAATAGTGATTAGTTTGGGCACTGGCTGGGGGCTTGTCCTCGAGTCAAAAATAAGCACCCTTGGGATGAATTCACTTGTCTAGACAGGAACATAGCACTTCGTGTCTTAACCCGGAATGAACTTTTGCAGCGCTTTGTATGGTGGTCAAGAAGGTGTACTAGCGAGCGGTGGAGGTGCGAAGAAGGACGAGTTGGATGTCCTCAGAACCATCATTGATGCAGGTCCATTGTCTGCCCTACAGCTCTGCAAGCATATCGCTCTGAGCAGAACCTTAACGCAGGCAGACCTGACAGTCTGTGTCTCCTATGTTTCTGCTCGTCTCTGACTGGAGTGGACTTCCTCAACGAACTCAGAAACGACCGTGAAAAACTTGACACAGCTTCACTGTAAGCCAACCCATCTCACTCTCACCGCTGCAACCGAAAAGACCCACACCGCCCACTTCCCAGCGATGCACCCAAGAAGCTGCCCATCGCGCTCCATATTCCCAGATTAAGTGTACTCAGGCATCACGTGAGCTCCGTCGCCTCTCGGTGCCACACAAAAGAACCCCACATTAAATCAATCATGGCCAAGTGAGTGACTTGTCAAAAAAAACCACACCCAGCACAGTCGCATACCTACCCACACGCTCTGTCCGCATTTAAATACAAGGGTGACTTACCGCAGCTTCACTTGCCCACACTTCACGGCGCTGTTCCGGTGGTAGAGTGCGCATAACATGTGAATTGTGTCATCATGTGCATCGCCCAAGGGGGCCAAATGAAAAGCGTCGAAAACCGTCCAAGATATGGCCACATTCAGCTGACATCTGTACGCGCACAGCTCCACAGCACTGCAACGGCACGGAAGCCCGCTGAAAGTACACAAATAACGTTTCATTATCAATCTGACCGAATGTGAGTGATTCAGTGGCATTCAAGCGGATCAGTTCGGGGTTTTGTCGTTTTTTGGTCGGGTCACCTAGTGACCTCAGCGTGATTGCTGCGCGTGAGAGGATGTGATGCGCTTGTGGTTGCGCTCAGCTCTTTGTGGGCACTGCTACATTATCCATCATTTCTGATGTGTTTCTGGTTGAATTAAATATTACAAGGACGTTTAAGCTCGGCCAGTGTGCTGGGGACATTTTATGATTTTCCGCTGCCATGGACCGCGATTGCCTGCCAAATAACGACTATTAACTGCACTGCGAGTCTGTTGAATGTGCGTTACAAGTTGTCAAACGATATGAATTATGAGGCGAGTTGCAGTGCACTGATGATGAGAATCTGCATATAATGCAGCCAGTGGACAGGAGAATAATTAACATTTTTAACACAATTAAATTACCCCGGCTGACAGCTCGCTGAATGCGCAATGGAAGTGATATTTTGATGACAGTTCGATGACATGCATGGCATGACGTTGTCGCGTGTACGATTTTCGTTGCACTACCGAGAAACGATTGATAGCTGGTCATCTGCAGAAGCTACGGACAAAAATGTTGAACTGCTGGGGAGGAATTTTCTGATTTATGCACTCAGTTGAGAGGAATCCCGGTACTTGCTGTATCTTATTATGTGAGTTTGAAGCACTAGCAACCTTGTACCCTTGAACGATCGAACGACGATTACCGTGGCATATCCTCTCAGATGTAACCCGATCGTTTGCCACTGCCACAAGACGGTGTATTCTGTGCATTATTTTATTCGATTGAGAGAAGGGCCAGTGGTTCTTCCGAGAGCAATATCGCTCGCACAGCAAGGATCACTTCCACGATCTCCTAGAAAGATCTATGTTCCAGGTGCGACACCAAGATCGTTCTGGGAGATATAAACACACAGCTGGGCAAGGAACACATCTTTGCTAGAGTCACTGGGAAAACACAGTCTGCACGACAACACATCCGAAAACGGACTCAGGTTGGTGGATTTCGCCTAGGGGTGGAACCTCTCTGTGGTGAACACGCGGTTCCTACAGCTTAACACCCACAAAGGGATCTGGCGGTCTCCTGATCAACCATCAGATTAATCACACTGCGATCGTCGGCAGACACTCGTCCAATATTCTCGATGCCCGAACGTGCCTAGGAGCCAACGTCGGTCTGACTTCGGAAAGCTACAATCGCAATCGATCGCGAGGAACTTTTCCCGACAGAATCTCCCTTAAACTCTCAGAAAGTTCGACGCGACCTGCACAAGCCATCGAAGAAGAATGGAAACGTCATACCGCGCTGCAAGAGCTGAGTAGCTGATAAGTGTTTTCTTCCTTCTCTTCATTCACGCAGCTTCTGCAGAAATCATAATATGGGGCACCCATCTTGCGAGCATGACTGCTAATTGCACAGTGCCCGCTTATGGCTCCTATCAAAGTCCTTAATGAGTGCTTCCTGGGTCTGCGTAGACTGAGTGACCGTTAAAGATTCAGTGATGGCCAGATTTCTTCTGTTTTAAGGCAGGCGGTGCCTTCTAGCCATTTGTTATTAGTGGTTTTTATTGTGTGAACTTTTAAAAGATGGTAGGCTGTGGCGATCGGCATGAAAGGTGGTACCCCTGCTATTGGTAGGGATGAAGTTGTACCACACATGGCGAGTTCATCGATCGTGTAGACAACATAATTCCTGCCAAAACTGAGCCATTGGGACAACGCAGTAGTGAACGCCCACTAAACAGATGGTGCACCCAGCTGGAATAGGACCACAACCAGCTGCTTACCACTGTCACAAGTCAATCGAGGTGTAACCATTCTACCGGCGAAATTTGTGGGACTTTTTTGCTTGCCAGCATACAAGCAGATCGAATCTTTGGTCTTAATCAAACGTTCAATCGTACAAAGGTAGAAATGAAAGAGTGAATGTGAAGTTGTATTGTAACAGGTGGCAGCTCGATCACACTTTGTCGTTCGTGGTCGTAGGAAGTTACAGGGGATGGTCAGAAAATAGTTGTTATTATATCGGAGTTGGAGGTGCAATTTCAATCTGAGGCTTGGACATATTGGATTCGGAGTCGAAGTCGGTGAAGTGGTGATGCCCAAATAATTAAGTATTTTTTGTGTTCTTTTTTCGAGTGGAGAACGTGAATCAAACTTCATGTCATAAGCCAGAACACGAGTATTCTAGCGGAAATAGAACAGCCCTCCACAGCCCTCTTAAAGCTAAAATTACACAAACTTTGCCATCGATGACGTCTGTTCGTTCTTGGGGCCAACAGCAAATAGAAACGAACGCATCACTGACG
This sequence comes from Eristalis arbustorum, assembly GCA_916610145.1. Taxonomy (NCBI): domain Eukaryota; kingdom Metazoa; phylum Arthropoda; class Insecta; order Diptera; family Syrphidae; genus Eristalis; species Eristalis arbustorum. Next base: position 26,697,215 of record OU744320.1, on the reverse strand, counting down.
AATAGCGATCATGCCGATTTTTGCCACGTCTGCCTGCAATTGTGCGCCAAGATCGTGTCTCTTGTGGAACAATCAACTCTAGAACGATGCAAGAAGGCGACACTAAAATATTGCTGACTTTATTGTCTCCAGTGAAGAAGGCGATCATGGCAAACCTTGATGGGGCAGCAAGAATTCTCTTTTGTTTTTCTGCACAACTTGTTGAGTCGTTGTGAATGGGGTACCCTAAGCTATCGCTGACTAAATCAAACATCGATTGGCTTCTCCGCCACAGTCGTCCTGACGATGGCATCAAGAACTTCAATATCACACTCGCCTTGGCTTAAAAAATATTCAGGCACACCCAAGAATTCGTGGAGCAATGCATTGTGAACGCATCGAAGTCTGGAACAAAAGCGTACACGCCAACATATCCCTAAAATCCGTAAGACTTTAATACACTACAGGTGGGTGGTAAACTCGAAAAACAAATATAAAACTCCTCGTCCCATTCACTTAGGAGAAAAATATCTATAACCTGATTTTGCGCCTTATCTCCTCGGATAATCTGTTGAGCTTTATCCACACACAACACACAAGCACATAAATTATTATCCCGAAGCTTTCTCCCATACCCGCGAATACAGGGGGTGGACGGGGAGGTTGATTCCGAACGTACACAGTATCGCATCTTAGATGAACAGAAAAAAAATACGTAAAAGTAAACGCGACCGACAGAACAGATACGTACGTTTTTGTTTTTATTTCATTTCGCCGGCTAAAGAGTGTGCACGGACAGACACTTTATGGTTATATCCAGGGGGGACAATGACCCGGATAACTCGCACATAAAAGTGGTGTCGTTGGATTAAACTAAAGATACGATACCATAACGACCGGTATTCCTAGTTGCATTTGTATTTTTGCGCTAGGATATACGACGACCGTCAGGACGTTTATTACGACATAAATTTGCGTAGCCAAAGTGGACTCATGTGCATCGCTAAAAGCTTCTGCAATGATAAGAATAAATACCGTCGGGTTTTTGTTTCTTGTTTTTTTTTTTACCGGACGGATGTTGCGTTTACGGAAAACCGAAAGAACCGCTGGGGTCTGGGTTGGTTTTTGACACAGCATTGGTGGGGGTTTAGATGCGCATTAGAAGATAGAGCCTCAATGGTGGGCATTGCTGATGCAAAAGCGACCAGGGAGTTGTTGAACGCAGATGGTGTTTAGACAAAAAATTGGTGGGAAAGTGTCCCCCAACACTGGGTTTTTTTGGTGAAATTCAAGTTCTCTTAAGTGTGACTCTGGCCGTCAAAAATATGTGACAAACGAGGGGCAGCGATGTTGAGAGTTGTACTTTGGAGAGGTACTAAGGAAGAAGCCAAGACGGGGAAGCAGAAGACGGGAACTTTCCTTCTACTAGTGGAGCTACAGTCCGGGATGAATCTGGGCCTCCGTCAACAGCTCTTAGACTAATATCGAGTTTTCAAATAGGGACATGAGAACTTTGCCACAGACAATTTATTCAGTGAGCTCAATATTTTCATCATGGTAAGGTACACCATCCTAAATGAAGGCGATCTTCTAAGCTGTGCCAAAATCTACTATTGACCAAATACTCACATAAGATCTACCATATCTTGGTAAGGACCAAGGCGTTTCAAGTCAATACCCATTGATCGACTTTAAGGCTTCATATGACAGTATTTATAGAGACGAGTTAAACAGTGCCTTGCCTAGTTTTGCCAACAATGCAAGACTCGTTCGACCTAGGAGAATGACAATGGTAAAGATAATATCGAGACCTTTGATGTCAGAAACGGATTTAGACAAGACGACGCACTGCCATGCGACTTTTTTAACGTCATTCTCGAGATGATGCTGTGGGGCACTCAAACATCAACAGCAGAAAATCCATTTTTCACAAGTCTGTGCAACTGTTCGTATGACATTGACATCACCGGAAGAACTCAACGGACTGTCGGTGGGACGTATGTGAGCATCGAGAAGGAAGCGGCTGTGATAGGTCTTGCGGTCAACGAGGGTAAGACAAAGTCTACGAAAGGGCTCCGCCAACACCGACGTCTTGGACAAAACGTCACTATAGACAGCTATAATATCGAAGCAGGGAAAGACTTTGTTACCTAGTCTCCGAAGTTAACACAAGCAATGACACCACCGCGGAGATAAGACGGATGATCAAACTGACCAATCACTGTATTTCTGGACTTGGAAGGCTACTGAGGAATAATGCCATTTCTCGAAGAACGACGATATCTCTATATAAGACCTTGATAGTCCTAGTCCTACTGTATGGGGCATGGACAATAACTAAAGCGGACGAGAACTTTCTTTTTCGCTTTAACAGAACAGTCCTTCGAATTATTCTCGGTTCCGTATGAAAGGATGGTGTTTGGAGGAGGAGATTGAGCGAAAAGCCATACAGCGACATCGTCTCAGATGGCTAGGTCGCGTCGAGCGAAAGGACACCAATGCTCCGGCCCGGAAAGTCTTCACCTCCAACCCCGAGGGACAATGCGGTAAAGTGCCATATTTTGCGTAAAGATTTTTATTTACACACACACAAGACCAAGCTGACTCAAGAATTGAAGCCGATGGGCGATTTGAAGCGATGTACGCTTATTTAAAATAATGTTAAAGTCCTTCTTCGAAATCCGATTAGATTATTAACAGATCCTCTGGAACTGGGCTCCAAGAGACATAATAATAATATGGGTGGCGATACAGCCCGTAGGGGGCCAGGGCCTAGCTTCTCAGTAACCACTCGAGTTGTGCGTGCTATTGTTCTCTCACGAGTGGAAGGGACCTACAGTTTTATGCCGACTCCGAACGGCCCAGTTTGAGAAGCTTTCTCTAGACAGGAAATACTCTTTGAGCATTGTCAGTGACTCGAAAGAGGTGGGATCGTGAAAATGGTTTCCGTCGCATAGAGCAGGAATCGAACATACGACGTCGAGGTTGAGGTCGACGCACATACCTACAACGCCACAGCCACCACCCAAGAGACATGCTTTCTTCTTATTCAGTATCGTTTGCCAAGTCGTCGTGGAACGACACTTACTCAACAACGTCTCCAAATCATTTCAGATGTATTGCAAAATTTAGTGTTCTGTAAAAAGTATGACACAAACTCCTCACCTCAGTCTCAGGGTACTTTATTTGACGCGACAGAATATATCACAACTCACAGCCTGCCGGATAAGCCAGCACCATTCAAGACAGGGAAGTAAACAATAATCGCATATTTCAGACCAAAAACCAAATCCAAAATTTTGCCTCTAGAATGGTCATTGTTCGGTGTTGTTGTGTAAATTAATGAATAACATCACTACATTATATGAAACAAGATTTTTTTTTAATAACTTAAAAGCCAAACGGGTGAAGTTCTTGTGTCTTCAATTCAGCAAGACCAAATTTACGTCAGCAGCTGGTTTTTATCCGACCAGGACTCTCGAAGCATTCCTCTTCGCAGCACTGCGGAGAACTGATAGGACATGCTCATGACCTTTAAGAATCATTCCTTTGTAATCTTGAGGATCGTCAATCCAACATTAAAGTGTCCAAGGTAATCGATGGAAAGGTTGGTGCACGGATTGCTGCGAATTTTTGACTGCGGCAGATGACCACCATCAACGTCTTTCGGTACGCCAAGTCACACTCGTACCAAAGCTGATCGTACGCCGCCTGCCCCACAGACTGACTGTGTCAAGCGGATCGAACTTGTTAATCAGGTTTCCTCCCCACAGAGCCTCAAGTACTCACGGTGTCAATCAGGTTGTCACCGTAGACACAAACGATCAGAACTTGGGCCAGTGAAACCACCAGAAGGACACAGAACCTCATCACATCTTGTGTAGATGCGGTCATCACCTGAAAGCCGACGAAGCAGAGGGTCCCGGCCGAGGACATGAAGTTGAGAAAGAGTGAAAAGCCGAACACCTTATCCACGGATCGACTCAAACTGCAAAAGGAGAGATAAAACACAAAAAGGGTCACTTATCGCTGAATACTCACTCCAAGCACTTGACGTGGTGTGTTACGACCCTTTCAGAAACTTGTGATCCGCCTCAACTGTCGTTGGCTTGAACTGCTTCAACTTCCTGTATATGTAATTGAAGTGCATGCAGAGCTGGGAAACGGATGAGACCAGCAGAAGGTCAGCGGTCAGGAACGCCACGCCCGTCCGGTAGGCGGCATTAAACTGCATGCAGTAGGTAACGATGTACACACACCAGTTGGCGGAATAGTCGAACGGGTACCATATGGGGAAGCCTATTGGGAAATCTAACGTCTCACCCAGAAATAGAGTATTGAAGGCCGACTTGAACAGTGGATACGACCCAAAGTAGATCGTGTTGCAGATGCACAGACCGGCGAACAGTCTCATAACAGGCTTCAGGCGTCTCACACATTCCGTCACTTCGAATTCTCTCTGCTTCTCCGCAGTGCTGGGATACAGCTCCTACAGATCGTTCAGGATGCTTCCGATGGCCTTCTTGTTCAAGGTTAGTGTCATTTGCCTAGCGTTGCCGAGAAATGCGAAACCGAAACACGGTGCCACCGCGGTTATCTCAAGCAGCGCCGATGCCTTCAGCTGTACGACTAGCAAAATTGTTTGCAAGATCCAATGGGCGTTGTAGTTGACCAGACCGAAGATGAATTTCGCCTTCAGCAGCCAATACCTGCGGCTATACTTGTCTGACGGCAGATACAGCTCCTGACCGATGGTCTTGTAAAATGGCAACGGAATCTTGAAGAACTCATAGTATGGTACCACAGCCATGGCGGAACTGTTGAGCCCTGCCAAGGGATTGTTCATTTTAAAGCGATTGAGAGGGAGTGGCTGGCGACTGAAGTCACGGGCAATTAATAATTCACTTGAGATGTTTGCAGCTTGTGTTCTTTCAGTTTTCAGTTCATCCCATAATTCCGAAGATACTACGCGACTCATGAAATATTTGCAATATTTTCCTCCTGAGTTATTTTCATTGATTTTCATGCCGTGCCACTTTGTAAAACAGTTGTGAAATATTAATGCCACGTGCCTGTGTGGTCAAACAAGGCGGAAAGTTCTGAAGCGAACAATGCAGTCCAGCTTGCTATGGATTGCGGTTATATTTGGAGGCAGTTTGGTGTTGAATTTGAAGGTTTTCTTTTAAGAAAGAGGGAACTCTTCTGCATCTTTCGTTGCAATTGCAACGTCAGCTTCTCCCGAAGAAGAAGTCACTTAGAGGCACACCCCGTCACCAATATGACCGTACTATGTAGCACTAGCGTCAGTCATCTTCACTGACTTTTGAATCAGAAAGAATGTACGTACAACTCCATTGATTTACGTAGCTCCCACATCGTTTGTCTTGAAAATGTTACACAATTCCTAATAAAAGAAGAGTTATTGCTCCATAACTCGCTTTATGCATGTTAGACAGTACCGCGGAGCTGGATGATGTTGATAAAGCCCACACCGATTGGCGAAATCATAAAAAAAAAACTCGCGATTAAACTTTGATATCGTGGATTACCGCCTTGGAGGAACTACTGAACTGAAATACTCCTACGATGCGAATTCAAAAATAAAATAATTTTATTGCGCACTTCGTCTGATGTCAAATTGAGTTTATGCTGATTTCATTCTTAAAACAAAATTTAGAACGTTTGAGTGATGTGAATTTATTGTAATGAGAATTAATCATGACAAGTTATGTTTGCTCTTGGCGAAGGTTTAAAACAAATATTTGAAGCATGGTGGTGGCCGAGGCTGACTTAGGCAAGATGTCTTAAGCTTTAGATACATCAGCGAACGCCTCATAACAATCCGCATCAAGGCAACATTCGCCAACATCAGCCTAATTTGCGCCCACGCCCCAACGGAGGACAGATAGCAAGGATGACTTCTATGATCTCCTAGAAAGAAGCAATGCCCCAGCTACGACACCAAGAACGTTCTAGGAGATTTTAATGCAAAGCTGGGCAAGGAAGAAATCTTTGCTAGAGTCGTCGGAAAAACACAGCCTACACGACAACACGCCTTGATCTGGTTGAGCGCATGCACCAGCTCATCTGTAGGATATGGTCCGATTAAAGCATGTCCACAAAAAAGGATACCCCTTTGACTGCGCCGACTATCGGGGGATAAGTCTCCTTAACATCGCCTACAAGATCTTCTCTGCCGTTCTGTGTGAGCGCCTGCAACCAGTAATCAACAGCATGATAGGTCCCTATGACACTAGAGGCACGATGTTCCAAAAATCCGTGCAATTGCTAGCATACGCGAAAGACATTCACGTGATTGGTCGAACTCAACGAGCCGTCATTGATTCTCCTGCTAACATTGTGACGGGAGCGGCAAAAATGGGTTTAACAATGAATGAGGGCAAAACGAAGTATATGCCATCCAGAAGGGACACACAACATCGACGACTCGGTCAGTACGTCAACATAGAGAGCATAGGCAATTTCGAGGTGTTAAAGGACTTCATCTACCCCAAGTCAGTATTACGAACAACATCAGTACCGCGATTAAATGCAGAATAACTCTTGCCAACCGCTGTTTGGGCTCAAGATGCAATTGAGTGTTAGAGCCCTCTCTCGAAGAACCAAGGTCACATTGCATAAGAAATTGATCATCTCTGTCCTGCTCTATGGCGCGGAAGCCTGTACTATCTCAAAAGCGGATGAAGACGCCCTTGGTCTCTTCGAAAGAAATGTTCTGCGTTCAATCTTCGGTCCTGTTTGCGTTGAAGGTTCTTGGAGAAGGAGATTCAACCACGAACTGTACGGGCTGTACAGCGACATGAGTCTAGTCAGGCGTCTACGGATTCAACGCCTAAGATGGCTGGGCCATGTTGAGCGCATGGACAACACTGCTCCAGCCCGAAGAGTCTTCGACTCCGAACCAGTGGGACAGAACAATAGCAAACGACCACGAACCCGATGGCGCACTCAAGTTCAGAAGGACCTCAACCAACTTGGAGTGCGAAATTGGAAGCAGGTGGCTAAGGATCGTGCCAACTGGAGAGGATTGTTGACCGAGGCCCAGGTTCACCCCGGACTGGAGCGCCACACGAAGAAGAAGAAGAAGTGGCCCGTGGCGTTGTGGGTATGTGCGTCGATCCCAACCTCGACGTCGTGGGCTCGGTTCCTGGTCTGTGCGTAACATATTTCTACGGACCCACCTCTTTCGAGTCACTGACCATGCTCAAAGTGGTTTTCATGTCTAGAAATGGCTTCTCAAACTTGGCCGTTCGGAATCGGCATAAAAGTGTAGGGCTCTTCCACTCGTGAGAGAAAAATACAGCACAACACAAGTGGTTGCTGAGAGGCTAGTTACTAAGGGCTGTAGTGCCTCACATTTATATGTTAGAAATGACAGTAGCCACTCCCCTAATCTCCTCTGACAACTGATTCAATTTAGCTTTTGCACAGAGTAACGCCTGTGCTTAGAGAGAGCTCCAATGTGCATGCCTGCTCATTAAAGATGCAAATTTCATTGTCACCCGACTGCATTTATGCCACTTCACAGCGTTCCAATTATAAGCACATGCTGCAATCACCAGAGACTTGAGCACATGCTGCAACACAAATATGCCTTCCATTCGCTGTGGCGATTCCTCAAAAAAAAAAACGGTGCCTACTAACGGCTGCATAGTTATGTAATAAATATTTCACACACTCAACCATTCACGCAATTTTGCCAACATCTCGAGTGAATTATTAACCGGCTGCGACACCAATTATTCCAATTAGGGCAGGATATTGTCACCCAGTCGGCCTATAAATTGGCTTGTCCCCGTCAATCGGATCATCCGTTTAACAATGGCGTTCGTACCGTACTCTGAGTTCGTTAAGATTCCCGTGATGTTTTACAAGACCATCGGTCAGGAGCTATTCGAGACACCCGGTAGACTTAAAGTGATGTTCTTTATCGCGTCAATCGTCCAATACAACGTTCAGTGGACCGGTCAGTTGATTCTCCTTTCCTTCGCGCTCAAAGCTTCTTCGATGCAAGAGATCACCACACTAGCGCCGTGCATCGTCTTTGGATTCCTGGGCAATGCCAAGCAGATGACGCTCACTCTAAACAAGCGAGCTATCAAGGAGATACTTCTCGAATTGGAGAGCATCTACCCGGCAACGGTGCAGCAGCAGGGATCGTTCAACGTCTCGGGATGCATCAGGATTCTGAAACCAGTTATGAAGCTTTTCGCCGCTCTTTGCGTCTTCAACTCCGCCTACTTCGGGTCGTATCCACTCTTCAAGTCGATCTACAATTGTGTGCGCCGGGGTGAGGATTTCGATTTCCCTATGGGATTTCCCGTCTGGTATCCATTCGACTACTCCGCCAACTGGGGTGTCTACATCGTAACGTATTGTGTGCAGTATTACACCGGTTACCTCACGGGAGTGGGCTTCTTGACCGCCGATCTCCTGCTCGTCGCATCAGTCTCCCAGCTTTGCATGCACTTTGACTACTTGTCGAATAGGTTGAGGCACTATGTGCCGACCTCGTCGGAGGCGGATCTGAAGTTCTTAAGGGGCTTTGTCGAACATCACGCCAAGTGCTTGGAGTGAGAATTGAGCTGGTGTGCAAAAACGTTCGTCTCGAGTTTCGTATCATTTCAGCTTAAGCGACTCTGTGGACAGGATTTTTGGCTTCTCGCTGTTCCTCAACTTCCTATCCTCGGCTGGGACGCTCTGCTTTGTCGGCTTTCAGGTGTCGTCCGCTTCAGCTGAAGACGTGATGCGGTTTTGTGTTCTGCTGATAATATCCCTGACGCAGGTTTTCATTATTTGTATCTATGGCAATAACTTAATCGACACTGTGAGTATGTCAACCCGGTCGGAGTCATGTTTAATGTCATCACATTCTTAGAGTCTATCGGTGGCGGACGCGGCCTTTGCCCATCCCTGGTACGAGTGCGATTTGGTCTACAAGAAGACGTTGATAATGATAATTCGTCGCAGTCAGAAGTGCGCGGCTATTCACGCACCAACGTTCCCGCCTATTTCTTTGCAGACTTTTATGAAGGTAAGTATGTTGGGTCGTAACTTGTAACCAGCTTGTGATGACTTTGTTCACAGGTCATAAGCATGTCCTACCAGTTCTTTGCCGTACTCCAGACAATGGATAGCAAGTGAAAGATATCTGTTCAATTTCCTGTGCGACACTTAACATTCTTCACAAGCAAATACTTGCACTTAGAGGTTATTGGGCACGATTTGATTGTCATATTGCAAAATAAAGTCTTCAGCGCACCTATTGCAAATACATTCAAGTCGCATTGCTCGCGTTGCTAGGAAAGGGACCGAATCCGACCCAACCTAAGTAATCCCCTGTTTCCATCCACCCCTGGGCGGTGTCAAGAGTAAAGTGGACAGCAGTCAAAACAGCCATACTTCACCAATGTGGCAAAAAGCTGCTGCGGATGGTAGTCGGGGCGTCAACTGGCCACCACCATTTGAGGTACCAGGAACAACAAATCGGACTTAAGAAGGCTGTGGAGACGAAGAAGAGATTGAGGATACTTTCCACTAACTTTGTCACTGCTCCAGTCTCTGCATGCTGAGACAGAGAACCCTAGGAGATTTCTTCTTCTATAGCAGATATCCCTCTACACTCTGGTTGCAGTTTTGGCATGTCCACCGGATGACTGAATCTGTAAATAGAAGACTATCAAGGAGAAAGACATAAGGATGTGGATGTAACATGGGCATCACATGGGACCAATAGGAGTGGCCACACCGCGTCCACCCACAAACCTTACCTAACCTAATTAAGTCAAAAAATGCAGGAATAATTAATAGCTCAGTGTCTGACGGCTTCAATCGCTACGATCTTTGCCAAACAAGTTTCCCGGAAGCACTCCATAACCTCGAAGCAGCCATCACAAGAAATGGAAGAACATGCCACCGATTGACTGTGCTTTTAGACAGCCACGAAGGAGGAACTCAGATAATAACGAGTGCTGTCGGGCAAGTCCAACGAAGTTTAAAGCCCACAAGACGACACGGTCGGTATAGCTATGCGAGACTGCTTCTAAACAGTTGATTTCTATCCGCGATGAGAAGGATCTATCCTTGTGGGTATGTTCGTCGACCTCAATCCACTTGCACCTCGACGCCTGGGTTCGATCCCTGGTCTGTACGAAAAAAATACTTTTCACGGCATAACTTCTTTCGAGTCACCGACAATGCTCAAAGAGTAGCTCTTGTCTAGAAAAAGCTTCTCAAACTTGGCCTTTCGGAGTCAGCAGAAAAGTGTAGATCCCTGAACCTGGATCCGAACTCAAAAGTCTCCGAGATCCAAAAGAGGCCTTGAAAAAAAAGTTAGTCAGCTGGCCATAGATCACAACTGTTGAAGAAGCTTGGTGGCTTACCTCGAGATTCGTCTCTGAATGTGCCTCATAAAGAGGAAGAAGTCTCAGATTCTGCCCCGTGAGGCAATGGAAACTGTGTTAAAGTCAGATCAGCATCGGCTCTTGATGCTATGCACATCTGTAGAATGTCAAAAATTGGTCAATGCAGCCTGCCTCCTCACTTTGCTGACCAACTCAACAAACGTGGTAAGCGATAACAACACTACAGGCCAAAGAGAGAGTCTGTGGGATCCGATTCGATAAAGAAAACATCGAATTGGAGCACAGTCAACAAGGCCGCAACAGCTCCAATGAATGCTTAAAATATTGATTCGATGGTCGTGTCCAGCGTTGTTTGCTCACAACAGACAGCATCGATTCCGTTTCAAATTGCATCCGTGAAACGTATGTTTGCACATATTTCAACCCGAAGTGGAAAATTTCTAAATTAATGTACGAGATCCGTTTGAGTGAATTCTCGACTGCCATACATCATAATTAATTTTTCGAATACCTGTACATGTGGCTGTGTGCACGAACCGTTCCATTCAATTTCATGGCCCAAGTAAACTTCACATCCAGGGGAAACATTAAAATAACAACCCATCTAGAATGTTTGCTCATACGGGCAACGAACACGTTCGTACACACGAACACACGTTGTGCCCCATTGCTTGAGGTTTTTATTACACAAACTCTCGGGGGCTCCCTCGGAGAAGAGCACCCAGCCAAATCCAGAAGAGCTATTCATGTTTTCAGCTAAACATCGAAATCCAGACACAAAAGAACCGTAAGTAAATGAAGCCAAAGTATCTGAAGAACTTTTTCAATTATCCCAAATGTGAATTCCTTTGATGGGTATCTCCGAGATACCAGTCCGGAGGCGGTTCCAGTCCGAGCGAGGTCACTTCGGAAAACGAAACAAAAATGGACAAAAATATTCCAACAAACGATACAAAAACATTTGCTTTGGCACTACTCCTGCTGTTCGACATCCAGTCCGTCACATGCGATGCCATGCCGCCGCCTGCCCGCGGGCCTGACACTTGGCATTGTGATTTGAACCCTACCCTCTATGCCTGTGCAAGACAATGAGAAGGGAAAAGTTGATCACAGTTTTGGAATTCGCTTAAATAGATTTTTGACCAACTGATGGCGAAGTTTACCGGGCAGCCCCGGGGATTTGGGCGAAATTGCATAAGTAATTGGTAACAAAACGTACAATTTGTTGAAAGAGTGAATGCTGTTCCGGACGACCACGGTACGGCCGGGGAAGAATGATCAGTGGCAACGAATGCAGATGCCCCACCCCGACGCCAGCCACTTGCTCGGTGCCCCAGCAGTCAGCACATAATCAAAATCAAACTTTATTCGCATTGCATAAATTTACGATGAGCTTTTCGGGGATTAAACTTAACGGATGTCACGTTTTAAATGAATTTACATCCTCCGGCAGTGGGGGTGGGTACTTTTGGGGCAGTCGGGGTGGGTACCTTTGGGCAGTCGGGGTCGGTCGGCGATCCGGACGGAGTGAAACAAAGTTTTGTTTTTATTGTGTGTGGGGGCAGTGTTTGGGTAGGAGTTTGTTGTTTCTTTTGATGGAATGTTTTTTTTGCTTCGTTCTTGATGAGGATGTGTATGTCGTTGGGGTCATGCAGGCTCGGTGAATACAGCCACAAGAGAGAGGAACTTCAAAATGTTGTATCGTCAATATTTTGATGCAACAATTTGCCAATTTGCAAGCTTTCTACCAAGCCCCTGAACGCATGGAAAACAAATTTAATTAATTCCTCTTGCAAAAGGTCACCCTGCATTCTATCGTCACTGCATGGAGTGTGGTTTTGAATCAAGTCGAGATCAAGGGCCTTGCATTGCCGTGGATGGTGGTTAACAGTAACCGTGTGAGCTATGAACTAGGAGTCGGCTTACTTCGTGTGCCTAGCTTAGGAATGCTCTGTGGTGAATGAATATTGGTTACTTAGTGGCGATCGATGTTGATCATCGTTGGTGGAGGGAGTCCCGGGCTGCTGAATGATTCAAATTCTGGTGGATTCTGCGCTGATCGGATGTTTATTGATTAGAAGCGTTGAGCATCCGGCCTTCGGTTGAACAACATGTCGCCCGACCAAAAAATACTTTGTGTTCACATTGTACTACGAAGTCGATGGACTTCTTGCATTTGGGTAAATTCATCGTATCGACCTCGGAACACATGTTCAGCTTTCAGCGATGATGATGTTCTAATATACAAACTACCCCAGAAGCCATATCATTTTCATTCATCCGCTGATGCTGACTCGTTGAGGCAATTTGAGCTGTCTTGGAGTCACTCGTCGTACTGAATGTGTTCATATTGCACAAGCGACGCTGGAGAATTGAGCCTGGGCCTGTCCAATTATTTGGTGATGCGTTTGGACAACTTCGGCATATGGCTTGTTGTTCACATGTTGGTTGGCGTACTCTCTCCCTTTTGTCGAGTACCAGTGATATAGGAAAATACCCTAGAACAATAACTTGAGAAATAAAGCTATCGTTGTAAAACAGTGTTCAATTCTTTTATTAAATCAAAAGGAACTAGGAGCAATTAAATATAATTCGTTTCGCCCTCATTTACCACCAAACCCATTTTTGTCGCCTCCGTTTCAATGCCTAGAAGCGCTACATTGACGGGCCATTGTGTTCGACCCACTAAAGAGGTATATCCCTGCTCAACGTTACCTACAAGATCCTATCCAGCGTACAGTGTGAACGTCTAAAGCCGTTTTGCACCGCACCACTGCGGCTTCCGGCCCGGCAAATCAAATATAGACCAAATCTTCGCACTAAGGCAGATCCTGCAAAAGACCAGCGAGTTTCAAATCGATACTCACCATCTTTTCATCCATTTTAAAACCGCTTACGACAGCACTCACCGCAAGGAGCTATTTGAAACGATGGCTGAATTCGAGTTCCCGGGAAAATTGATCCGATTGTGTCGCACCACGGTAACATATACGCGATGCACCTCTGAACCGTTCGAAACCTGCAACGGATTTCGGCAAGGAGATGCGCTGTCATGTGATTTTTTCAATTTGGCTCTGGAGAATATACTTCGCCGGGCAAACGTCAATACGGAAGCACTACAAGTCAGTAAAGCTGTTGGGATATGCTGATGACATGGCCACTATCGCGCGGTCCCAACGCGGCGTAGTAGAAGCTTTCACAGCAAATGAGGAACAGGCGAAACGAGCTGGAATAAGGGTCAATGAGGACAAAACGAAGCATATGCTGTCGACAAAGAAACGTTCCCTTATACACCACCTAGGCCAAAACATAACAATCGACAGCTACCTCGTACCTACCTACATCGTCATCCTGCAAGACATGGTGCCGTTTTGCTCCCCTCTTTGTTCGCTGTCATATGCGGCCTTGAAATTGACGAACATCTGGTGGTGTCGATCTGCATCTCTTGGGTTTTTGCGATGATCGTAGTGTCAAGACTTGATCGACGGTTTACTTCTTAGTCCTGAAACCGCACTAATAAGGGCCTTTCAGGGTATTGACGAATGGTTTCATGTGCTCATACAAAACGGCAGAGAAGAGCTTGTAGGCGACGATGGCTAATCCCTCGGTAGTCTGCGCATTTTGTGCAGAGGGAGGAGGGGTTTTCTTTCTTGTGGATCCGGGAAACGACTCTGAGATTCCAATCGTTTGGCATGCTCTTCTTCGGCCATACCTTACAGAAGAGTTGCATGCGTGCACCGTACCAGCTCAACTCCAGCTGCCTTAAAAAGTTCTGGAAAATGGTCTGCTACGGACGTCTGAACGACAGCGATTTGTTCGACACATCGGCATTGTCTTACGAAAGCGGCAACATCAGGCAATGAATAGGTGGACTCAAATGCTTGCCCTAAGCTTGTTATTGCAAATCTACTAGGGCGAGAACTCCGACAGAAAATGGGTGTTGCGGCTCTTAAAGTTGCAGTCACCGACTTCGAATTTTCGCAGACGGTGCTCGTTCGTATACTTTACTGGGATGAAAATGTTGAGGTTCTTGAATAAACTAACAATGACTGTTTATTTCGATTGATGAAAGAGCTCGTCTAAACCCTGTATCAATCCATTCACCAGCGTTGTGTATTTTTTTGAAGATTCTATATCAGAAGAGAAAATATGTATTTAGGTCTGCTTCATCGATCAGACATTTGTTCTATCAGTTCACTGCAATATTCCTATTGTTTTCCATCGAACTCGACGAGTAGTTCTCTGCAAAGCTAAACCATCTAGCTTCAATTTAAACAGTTTTATTGCGTAGTTCAAATTACGACCCAGTTCAAGGGCATCGTTTTGCATGTACAGCATAATGCCAACTGACGATGTCACCGCGATAAGACATCCTTCTTTCCAAGCAACAAGGACATCAAGTAAAAGCAAGTGTGGTTGTAGCGATTTTATTGCGTCTTCCCGCACAACAAAGGCTGTGTGCTTTCATTGCATATCGTATCGAGCACAACAAGGCACGCACGTATCTCTCAGACAGATATGCGTAAAGTTTCCATCAATTGTTAATTTATTCCTTATCGTACCCACATCCTGTTGCGATAGAGTTGTTCTCGGCGCGCCCCACCAACACGGCATAACGATGTCATAAATCCCAGCGAAAAAGTTGTAAAATTAACACATTTTCCATTTGCGCCCACTTCACACAGTAGTTAACCTCAGAGCACAGAAGATTCCCCGTCAACAGGTAGGACATTCTGTTGCCAAGAGCATCTACCTTTATCTTAATCACCAAGCGAAAATGTTTAATGTGCGCAGAAATTACCATAATGTCCTCATTTTTTGTCATTAACAAACAATTTCGAGGCAATAGCTTGTCACATTAGACGATTGCAAACAGAGTCTCCTTGCTGGCCGGGGCTTCTTTTTTCCATAAGAGGTGTTGTGCAAAAGTTCAAGTGGGTGGAGGGGTGACAGACGATGGCTGTTGCCAATACTTGCTCAAGGTGTTTTCTTAAGGCATTTGCCCGAACAAAGGCATTCAATCGTCGGGTGTGTGAGTCTGAGGACAAGACATTTGAATATTTTAAGCCCTCGGAAAACCTGTTTCCACAAACGAAACAACAGATAACAAGTCAAACAGGATGGACATCGTCGGGACGGGGAACTCAAGGACGGGTCCACTCCGGACCATGTTCCACATGGGCACCCTGTGTTTGAGTTCGGAAATTGTCACTCGCTGATAGTAGGTCAGTGACGGTGGCCACCGGAAGATGGCCTGTCCTTAAGATCAACCGTAGGGGTGGGCGCGCACATTTCGCACAGACTGTATGCGGAGGTGCGGGTGCCAAACGACATTCATTTAAAGGCTTAGAAGAGGATCATTGTTACAGGCTTTTGCGTTAATGCCATTGTGGTATGAATCGTCTTACACTAGTACTGCCTAAGCATTACTTCTCTGCCCTGTCTGCGCGAAGAATTGTCACCACATATGGAGTGCCAAGTGAACGGAATGAAAAGCGGATTCTTATCTGCTTCTCCTTGTGTTGGTGAAGCACTCTGAGCAGTGCGGTTGGGACTTAGAACTGAATTCAAATTAGGGCACTCCTCCGGTCCTCCTGTCCTCGGCTGAATAATGTCAAGGAGCAAGCGGCTGATATACAAATCCAGACGGATGATATGAAAAGGCACAGGGTGTTGCCACCTACTTCGGCAGGAAGTTTTCCATCCTCGGACGCACACAGCAGCCGAGAAAATTGTGTATTTCATCAAGCACTTAAGTGGGATTTGCCGCTGCGGATGAGGTCATTCGCCTCTGTCGAGGAGCACGGAAGCTGTGGGAGGAATATGCAAATCAGGGTTGAAAGTAATGAAATGGGTTTGGGATTTACTGATAGCGGAGCGATGTGTCCACGTGTTTTCTTTATCAGCCAACCAATTTGGCATGGAATCATGTCTGACCAATTGACTGCTGTGCGAACATGGACAGGGTGCTGGAACATGGTGCGGAGTTGTTGCTTGCCTTCGGGGTTGACATTTTGAGTGGGGTTAGACTCGATGGTGGACCGTGGACCTGGAACGTCTCGAGGAGAAGTGAATTTGAAAAGACAATTTTATTTTTCCAACAAGATGCCGAAGATCAGTGCGTTCCACAGATGGAGCTGAGGTAAAAATATTTCACACTCACAGCTCCGACATAAATTTGAGTGATAGAGGGCACGTAGCGTGTTTCGTAACTTCTTCTTCTTTGATTGATGCTACAGTCTGGTGTGGACCTGTGCCTCAACCAACATGCCTCTCAGGACCAGGACCAGGACGCCAGGACGATCTTTCGCCAGCTGCCTCTAGCTGCGCACACCAAGTTGGTTGAGGTCCTTTTCCACTTGTGTGCGCCAGAGAGTTTCGTAACACAAATCCAATATTGATGAATCGGAAAAGTCGCTCCCCATCGGCAAATCAGATCTCTCACGCACTCATTACGTACCCGCATGTAGGGCACTGGCCCGTCCAATGGAGCACCTTAAGCAAATTGAAAATTGATAAGATATTTAAATTGTGCGTGCGACGTGAAAATGTAAAAATAAAAGCCTGCGAAGAGAATGACTTTCCAATTCGCGAAAAAAAAAAACAAAATCGAATACGAATCTTGGATAAGCCAGAATATATTGCTCGGGAGTAAACGAACCGAAACACACATACACCCCGCCACGCCATTGGAAGCCATCAACACGCCCAGCATATTCATCGCGTCACCCAAAGTGCCATGTGACGAAAATAACCAAACAACAAGGAGTTCATCTAAAACGACCCAGCCACCGCACTCAAACACATCCATAAAGGCACACCAACGAGGTGAGCTCTGACAAAACATCAAAGTAAGCAGGGGATTGTCCTGAATTTTAAAACAAACGAAGAGTGTGACACGAAAACTCTATTTCAGCTGAGACAGGCTCCTCTGCTGAGTTGGCGGCTATGGTTTTTTTTTGTGGAGTGAGGGCACTTTTATTTTCGTTAGCCTACGGGTGCACACATAAAATGTTCGACTCCTTGGAATGAGCACTCTTTATTGAGTCGGCTATGTGCGTGGGCCGACACGAACACGATGTGGTAAAAAGGATTGAATTGAGTTTCTCGTTGCGGGGGAGGAGGAACGGGGCGGCCTATCGCCTCAGTGTGGATGACATTTTCGCAGACAATAACACAGATCATAGGCGAACAAAAAAAAATGGGATTACATCCGATAATGTCACCTTTTATGTCTAAATTCGATTTGTCCTTTTATTTTACTGTGCCCCGTGAAAGGGTTGCCTTTCTTGTGATTTGTGGTCCATGTACAACTTCAATTTATTGAATTCAATCCTCCGACCCTGGCCCAGTTCTCCATGGTGGGCTCCTTTTGCATTAACTGTCTTCAGATGGGAGATGGGAGTGAAGTGAAAAAAGGAATTCGGATGCTTCCGGTAATTAGGGGGACGGCAGTCATGCCAAATTGCTTGGAATTCAAGAGGGCAGCGTTAGCGTAGACCACGAAAGAAAAAGAATGACTTGCCCCATTGATGTTCGTCGACCTTCGTGGGAGGGGGGCGAGCCAATTCGAAGGCGAGGAATTTTGGCCCCATAACGGCTAGGATCAAAGAGGAAGGCAAATTAATTTTCTCAAGCAAAAATTCCTGGGAGGGAGTGACAATGGATCCTTTAAGTGGTCTTACGATTTTTTTTTCGCAAAGGTTGTCGCGCGAAATACGGGATGGCTTCTCCCCGATCATACTCAGTTAGAAAATTTGATCCATTCATCGGAAATGTGTTCTGCTAATAAAACTGACTGGTTATCACGATTGTTTAATGCCTGCAGTCATTTAGAGGCAATCTCTATTGTGGGGCGAAATTTATAGAGAGCACACGTCATTCAACAGTGATTTTCGTAAGTTCAGGGCTTCACAAACGCAATGAAGGGTCCTTTCGTTGGTCGATAGTTGGACGTTAAGTAAAACAGCAGAGCTGATTCTTGGTGCTTCGAATTGAAAATTCTGTGTCGGATACAGGGTCCCGTCTGCTAGGAAAGTGAATGGGGGAATTCTTCGAAACCAGGCCGCTTGCTTCGAGAAGGAGAGGGAGACCTAATCTCCTGTGCAAAGACCAAGTCACCGTCGTGGTAAGACAGCTTGGTCTTCACGACTGGAAGCAGCGTGCCTCAACAGCTATTGTTCAGGCGCTGACACAGCACGGTTCGTCTGGAAGCTATTTACACCCTCTTTTGCTTGTATTATTGCCGCAATTACCTGGAAAATGATCATTTTCATTTCATAGAGTGGACTTCCTTGTTCTTCGCTTCAGCTCAGTGTGGTACAGTGCCTCAGTCAGCATTTTTCCCTAATTCGCACGATCTTGGGCTAGGCTCCTCTAGTTGCTTACACCCAGCTGATTAACATCTCCTTCCGGCTGGTTACGCCATCGGAGGCGAGGTATTCCTCCACCACGTTGTCCATCAGGGTTGTTTCCGAGCCGAAGCGTTAGTGGCCATTCGCTCTGCACGACCTATCCAGCTGAGCAGAGACAATCGGATTCGTTTGACTAGACCAGTTTCGTTGGACAGCACGTAGAGTTCGTCGCTCAATCTTCTCCTCCAAGCTCGTTCTTCTCAAATGGGACCGAATATGATTCGAAGGATTTTTCTCTCGCAACGACCCAGCATCAGTAGAGAAGTCGGGGTTTTTCCCTTCTTATCTGCTCTTCGACTCATCAGCTGCCTGTCTGCCTCCATGTGATCGCCTACATCCATCATCAAACCACGGGTTTCTTCTTGTGGGCGGGATGAAACCTAGCACATCTGTTGCGGCTTTTCTGCTGGCGTCTTGACAATATTGTCATTGGTGTTCTACACTTGATGTCGGGAGAAACGAAGAAAGAGACACTCGATCTGAAAATTCCCAGGTCATCTCCTGCGATTGTAGCTGTGTGACATTGAATGTCCTCACTGTACTGGGTTGATTTCGCATCGTCGGGAAATCCTCGTCAGCACTTGCGTTGTCTCCATCTCAACTAATGTGGCATGTGGATCTCGCACATCATCGATTCTTACCAGGTGCTGTATTGACACGGATTGTACATTTTTGTCGCAATAAAGCTGCTTGTGGACATTAAGACTGGTGACTGGTGTTTGCAAACTCGAGGACCTGTACCATTTTCATTGCAAGTAGGGGGCCTACAAAACGCAACGATAATGTGTGTCGGTCGACTGAATATCGGCCGCTTTCTTGCCAAGTTTATGATCTGTTGCATCGCATGTTATAGCCATCCGATCCAACATAAGCTTATTGACTATAGAACTTGAAGTAAGGTCCTCTTGGTGGTCCCAACAGGGGTTAACCAGCTCCTTGCATAGAGAGAGAGAGAACAAGGAAAGGTCTTCCGATGCACAACAGCTGGCCAAAGTGGACGCCACAAAAGCATACGAGCAAGACGTTATTTTCCTCTCGCGCAAGAAATGATGAAGCGCTTCTTCATTAGAGGGGGAACCATCAACTGGGAAAAAAAAACCTAACAACGCTCGAAACCATCGACCGGAAATGCAGTGATTCCCTCTGCAAGGTCACCCATTATGAGTTTGTGACAGAAATAGAGTCCCTCACTGAGGGGCATAATTAAAGGCATTAAAATGTTGTTCAAACAACCGCGTCTACAGAACGCGCTAATGCACATTTAAGCCCTGTCACCGGACTCAGAGCACACTCCTCTGATTAATCGCAACGCCTTCCATATAAATTCAATTAAAACTTCACAATGAAAAAAAAAACAAAAAAATTACTAATTACTTTCCAACCAGCAGATGTCCTGGTGGAATAAAATTCCGTTTTGGCTGGCTTATTTTTACGAGCGTTCTCCCTTTTCGTTTTTTTTTTCGCCAGAATTCAAATAAACAACAAGATCACAATCAAACGTAAACAGTGCGTGCTGGACGCCGGTGGTTGGGAATTGTTGTTACGCTTCAGCCCGCCCCCTAGCTGGGGGCTATGATAACGAGCTTGTCAGGCGGATGAGACAATAACTCTCTGCGTTCGTCTCTTGTACCTTGTGTATTCAAGGGCTTTTGAAATTAAAAAAAAAATAATTAAACCGATGCAAATTCGTACGCACACCTTTGGGTACGCAATTGTGCCGGGAAAGCCGGGACAGCCGGCCGTTCGGCAAGCACGCGCTCGTTTACGATGTCAGTCAGCAATTACGCAGACCGAGGGCGCGTGTGAGGAACGACGCGTCTTGCCGTAAACTGTTCGGCTAATTGGGAATAATGAACGGCATAATATTGCCTAATTTGTGGCCACTCAGCCTGACACCTTCGACGCTGGGTTTTTATCTCTTTATTTGACAATACACCCGAGAACGATGCTGGATACGGCTGATGTTTCTTTTTTTCACGCGTAAAGCTATGAAGTCGGGTTCGCAGCCCTCGCGGCTTGAATGTTTAATTTGACTGCAAAACCGTACGAAATTCAGAGCTCCGGGAAAAAAGTGAAATCCCATCCCCGGCAGTTGCACACGCTTGTACGGGAAGTGACCAATTGAATTCCCCTTCGGATGAACACCTGAATAGAAGAGCTCCGTTTCAGAAATATGCACGAGAGTGCACACAGTCCAAGTAAGTTCATACGGAAACCTACATAATTGGAACTATTTTCGTTTCCTATGCAACCGTCAAATACTCGCCCAACGTGCACGATCCACGGAAATACGAGCGTACGCAGGGCGCCGGGAATTTTCGACGAATGCATGTGGAAAGTGATACAATTTTATATTGTTGCGCTGTGTGCAGAAATCCAGATTCAGAATTCATTCAGAATTTTCAATTTGAAACGTTACGGGTTTCGGCAGAAACCGAGCGAGTGAATACCATGATTTGTTGGGAAATTACTTCCGTCTGCATTGGGGAGGGAATGTGGCTGGATGCCGACTGCAAATGGAAATGTTGCAATCTGGTGCAGGAGACTCTGCTAATCTATCTCTTTTCTGTTGGTATAGGTTGGAGCACTCCCTGAATTTTGATGGCGACGTGACGAGCTCATTCTCCTTTTTCGGGATGGGCTTTTGCCTCAAGAAACAATCATGTCCCGCTCTGGTTCGCTGCGCCTGCTATTGAGTGCACCAAGTTGTTTGGAGTCCCCCTGTCCTTACACATTAGACGCGGCCAGCTCTCATTCGGTCCAGAATCCATTCATCAATTGAAAATAGCAGGGTACAGGGAGACTATGGATGGCTATGTTGCTCTGTGCGAAAAGTATTGGCCTGCATACTCTCGCCTGTGGTCTGCCGTTCCTGCTGACGATGGAAACAATGCGTTTCTTGTCTCCCATTGCCACCTCCCTGGTGACCAGTGACTAGTAAATCAGATGACTCAAACTAATCCCAACGCAACCGACTGCCTAACGCTCTGTATTGAAGTTGATGAGGTGGTGCTCTCAGAAGGCCTGCAGCACAGACTGCCATGCTTTTAATAATTTCCAACCGATATTTTCGATAAAGAAGATTAAAAATCAATTCACAAGCCCGATTTATGCTGGAGGTGTGATTCTGTTAGAATCTCCATCCCGCCTTGGCGCAGGCATTCTGACTGGCATGTCGTTGAACGTTCGCCCGTGAAGGAATTCCTAATTTCGAGCTCTGCCCTAAGCGCGGCAGCTCATTGGTAGCAGCCCATTTACCCATTGTAATTCAGTCCGCAACAAGGCCGCCCATTCAAGTCCGGAAGACTTACCACGCCAGCCAGGGACACATCAGCGTTGTTGGGGAAAACCGTATTGGTGGAAAATCGAAAAATAATTTCTGCATTGTAAACAAAGGAAATCCTTTCGTGTACCCGCACCAGATTCTTATCACGCCAATCAACCTGCGAACAGCAACCAAAACCCAGCCGGAACCATTGTTACTTGCGGCATGTGTATGGCAAGCGTGAGCAACAGGAATTCCAAACGCCCGCCAGCGATGAGGCTCAGATATGAGCGGAAGATATTTCAAGCTCGAAAATGCCTTAAGAATATTAATCGCCCGATCTGGAGGTGGGGCAGGTGCCGACCGGGAAAAAAAAGCACAACACCACACATCAAGTGCGTGTACGAGGGTTGCGGCAGAACTCGCACTTGTTTGGTGTTTGATACATAAAAATGTCACCTCCCACCGCCCAGCGTCGTTGCGGCGGGTGGTTCGCACTCGCAGCCACTCCCGAACTTGTAACAAAAGGGGTGAGCATAGTCGTAATTTCTTCGACTGCGTTGTTTAAACTTTTATGAGCACTTTCAAACCCATAAATTTTCCCTAATCAATTATCCGTAAATGACGGAATGCCGGTCGTTGCCGCAAAAGTTCCCTTTGCGCGGAGAACTCCGTGAGACGATGGATGCCTTTGAAGGGATAACTGACATAAAGCAGGAGACGTAGCGCAACGAGAAGAAACAATAACTTCGGGGTATTTATTGGTGTTCTGGTGTCGGATTGCTTCGTTTTTGTGTCTTGTGGCTTTGCACGGCGTTGGTGGCCTTCGGCCAGAATTTACTTAGACGTCGTTACGTCTTTAGGGGTTTTTTTTCTTCTTCTTCTTCGGTTCTTGTTGTTCTTGGACTAACGGAAGAGTATTTCGGTGGTAATTGAACAGTAATTGAGTTTGTTTGATGTTAAATGAGCATGCAGGTATTACGGATGATGTTCTTGGGAAGGACAAGATCTGGGTACTGGACGCGGTGCCATTAAAGAGATATGGCCCAATCGGTCTCCCTTGAAAACACATGCACTTCAAAGGCTACCACTTAAGCTGTAGACTTGTAACCAAATTGTAATTGATTCAGAAAGTATTTGAAGGCCTAAAGCAGAAAATATAACCTTCGACTCCGCACCACGGAGGCAACAGAACAAAATGGACAAGGCCTTCAGGAAACTTGCCGTGCCTGATGGGCTGTATATGGTTAAGGATGCAGCTAACTGGAGTGACATGTTGCAGCACTTCGCACTTAAATACTAGTAGGAATACCTCAGGGTAGTTGTATTGGTCCATTAGGCTTGGATACTCATGAGAGTGTCTCCTATATGCTGATGGCTTAAACATTTTAATAAAGCAACGCGGATGTTTCATCATCGTCCTGCTTCTGGCATCTGGTTCGGTGGGGACTCATTTATGATGGAGTCAACAGACTACACTTGTGAGAAAAAAAAACCCGGTGGTGGTTATAAAAACAAAGTGATTGTTATGCGCTATTTGATGCGTGATAGTTCTAAACCGCGCCTTAATTATAGAATCTGCGCTTAACACAACATTTAAACATGAAGAGATGTCGCCCTTACAAAGGGACTGTTTTACAATAGCCAACCCGATGCTAGCTGAAGGTGAAGCTAATCTGCTACTAGGCCATAATCCTGCCAATGCTTACGTTTGGCTGTACCTTTAGACACTGACCTCACGAGAGGATATTCACAACCAGCAAACCACCCCCCCTCTCCCACCAAGGTATTACTGGGAGTCTGAAAATCACACGCTGGAGAGCCCACTGCGAGTCTTCGCAGATGAATCGAAGATTGATGCAGGTGAGGGTGCTGGGGTCTATTACAGGGATCTGAACATCCACCTGTCTTTTCGATTACTAAACCATTGTAGCGTCATCCAGACAGAATCCATAGCGCTAAAAGCAGCTTTGTCCTGGCCAATTGGTATCAAGAACGGATTTCGTCATATGTTCGGACAGCCAGGCAGCAATCGAATCTCTGTGCTCAGTCACATTTATCTGCAAGGTATCCCGTATTTGCCGCATATTTCTAAACGAGATGGCCAAGTATTCCAATATCCTACTGGGTGTGTGCCGCGACACTGCGATATCCCTAGGAATTGCAAAGCGGGCGGACTCGTTAGAAAGGATAGAAGCTCTGTAGTCTTACCGTGTGGCGACGTGCCTTCGATGACTATTGCTACTGTACAACAACTTCGGAAGCTGAACACGCTTGCCCAAGAACACCACTGGCACAGAAACAAATCTGACCTAAGCTGGATACCAAAAGATCCCTTAACTTTATCAACGCAAGCGGCCCTATTCATAGAACCCTCATTTGAGTTATAACATCGTACTGCGCCATTGGTAACCATTCCTCTAAGATATAACTCACTTATAACGCCATCTGCAGAAGCTACAAAGACGAATTTGAGGAAGAATCCATTGCAGATCTTCTATGCAATTGTAGGGCTTTCTCATCCCACAAATACAGACTTCTGGAAGCCTTTCACTTCAATAACCTGACCGAACTAAGCGACGTAAATGTCGGTCAAGCTCTAAATGGCTTGCGGAAGAGAGCCTTTCTTATTTTGTAACATTTTGAGTTGAATTCTTGTAAGAACCACGTAGGAGCAATATTCGGGAATGTGTAGGGACGGTAGGTACTTGTTTTGCAGAAACGAAGAATAGACCGATGACTTCTAATTAATTGATGACAAACGAAAGTAAGCAACCAAAAAAACGAACAATCATCAATTCATAATTTTGTCTTGCACCTTATTCACAAACGAAAAAATAATGTTGACACCTATTTATCAGCGGATATGTCTACAGCGAAGTCGCCAACAATCATCAGCTCTGGGTGCCGCCATCTTCTCTCCACTGGCCGTATGGGACACCACAGCGGCAGCCACTTACAAACAACAAAGTCAAAATAAAAAATATGGTACCATCGGTGGCCCGATCAATAGGGTGATGCATGCCCGATCATTGAGGACAATGTAGCCAAACCTGTAGCAGAAGATAATTTTTTTTGCTGACGACGGTCATGGCCAGACGATGTGGACAGCTGTAGACCAAACAGTACTTTTTATTTCTTTGGTTGCCATCACTGGTCCTCTCCACTCGTGGAAGAACAATACGGCAGCAGAAGTAAGACCCCAACTACGGGCTGTACCGCCACCCATTATTTATTAATTTGTTAAGTTAGTGGCCAATTCGACGCCGCTGTTGCTCCTGAAAAGATGGACGACATTGCTGAATTTGCATCAGTCCATGTTGATGCATGATTTTTAGACAACTCGTGTTGTTCCTAAGTTTATTTTTTTTTTTCATGAACTCCATGCGAGAGAGGTGTTTTAGTAACTATCTTGGTTCTGAAAATATTTGAGTAAGAAATCCTCTTTCCACATAGTTTGCATCCAGCCGATAACGCCATTCAGCATAACAATCCAATTAAACCATCGTGAAGGAGCCTGCCGAGAAAATCCTGTGAGCGGATTCTCCACCTGTCAGCCTAACTCATTATCAATCCCTGATTTCATTTTGCAAACTCGCTTCCGTCTCAACTTTTGCGCATTTTGTCGTTCTCGATCTGATTCACCTCGCAAAACTTTCTCCTCCGTAGACGCGACCATCGTTCATCACATTTGAAGCTGGGATGCACTTCGCTGCATTGTTCTGAACTGTAAGCACCCCAAGTGGGTAAGACCCAAAATCGAAAAATTTATAATACCTGCTACGCACCAAAGTTTTTCGTGAGCGGAGGACTGGATTTCAGCCACCTGAGTGTGGATGGGACTGTTTCTTCATGCGATGTTCAAGGAGAATGGATATGCTCTCTGTTTTCGGTAGTAATTTCCCATGAATAATGAATGCCGGCAACGATTTGGAAATTAGTTTCAGTTGTATACAGCGTCTGCGGTGGTGGCGTTGTACCACGGCTGGATGTACTTTACGGGGGATTACAAGAAGGATGACGCGTTTGGTGTGAGGTTTGTGGGCATTTTAGTTTTACAGGGCTCCTGGCGACAGCTTATCCTGTCGATAAACCTTATGATTAATTGAAAAGCTCACAGTCTCCGATTCCGTGAGGGTATTTTTGTGCTTGCGTTTGTATGATTTTGTCTTGTAGCTTAAGTTCACCACTCGAGTGGGAGTCGAGTTGATTAATGGGCCTTCGAATTATTAAAGACGTCCGCTTGGAGCATTACAAGTGCTTTACGCAAAAATTTGTGAACTGGTTAAGAAGGAGAGCTGAGTATTTTTTATGCGACTGGATACTTTAGCACTGTGGAGCTAATTGAAAAAGTTCGCCTCGGTCTGCTGTGTGAGATGATCACAGGGAAGTGCTTTTGGTAGAAATTTACTTTTAGGCTCTTCAGTGGCGGTTTTTGTATCCGAAGCGAGGTTGACTATAGTCCTTCCTGTTTGATCGGCAGCACCTATCACTAAAGCAGTTGCCTTTTCACCCTACAATGAACCAAAATCCAACGACAAATGCTTCCTGTGTTGGTTACCATTCCGCGAGCACTTTCAAACGTGTTCACGAGATAAATCGCCCAAGGAAACGTCCTCGCAAGGTGCACTTACTTTGTTTTAGAGCATCCGTCCACTGACAGGAAAGCAGAATGAAGAGGATATCAGCGCAGTTTCTTGTGAGTCAGTTCCGACCTTATTTTAGACGCTGGCGGGACAGACATTATCGTAAAAAAGTTTGCTGATTGACTGGTATTCTACAAGCCACCGACTTACGCCTGACTGTGAGGACATCTTCTAGTCTCGATTCAAGTCTAGCAGCAAGGAGAAAGCATTTCCTCAGAGGACTTTTTTAGCTATCCTGTGACAGCAGCAAAACCGTGCACCTTTGCCTAAGAGGGAGTTTGCTCCATAACAGTGGTTGATCGACTCGTGCCGAACTGCAAAGCAAAGGTACTGTCGAACTGGTAATGTATGATGGGCTCCCTTTTCAGCTCAGAACATACCTGAGCTAATGACTTAGGAAAGAACCTACTCCATTTGTTGTCAAAGTGATGGTTTCAAGCTCGCAAACAAAGGGATAAGCGGTAAGTGCCTTATCTTATTATAGATATTGCACAAAAAGTCTTTATTTTATAACAATGTTGGCCAGTCCCGGGATGTTATGGCATCCTACTGGTAGCTTGACCAGAGGCTATAGTCTGGTGCCACTGGAGATCAGGCTTTGTAAGACCCGCATAGGTCTCATCCTGATCGCTTGTGGTTGGCCTCCAAGTGGGAACGTGTTGGTCGTTGTGGTTTAAAACCCAAAGTCGCTGGGAGAAGTGGAGAGTGCATGTCTGGGAGTTAATCTTGTCTGTTAAGGCTATGTGCATTTGTGACTCTCCGACGTGAGATGTATTGATCCAAGTCTATGTAGAGTTGCAGAGAACAGCCGGGTGCTGCTACCCTAAGAGTAGCAGAGCTGTTAGATGGGCCTCGCCAAGGTGGAGAAGTTGGTCCATAAGCTTATTTCTAAATTTGGAATTTGAGATTCCTACTGAAGTCGTCTGCTCCAGCGTCGTAAAATGGTCCAAAGATTAAATGTCTTCGTGATATAAGCCTAACGGCAGGAGATCACGTAAAACACTTACTACCTGCATGATGGGCACAGCACAAATTCACGCCACTTCTAGTGTACTCTGTAATGTGTTCACATTTTCGCTTGGAAACTTAGATCCCTTAGCTCGAACTGTTAGCTCGGGACTGTGCCATCACAGCTTTTCCTTGTACCCTCAAATCTGCTGCTGCTGCTGGTGGAAATAGTGGCTGTTGATGAGCAGGAAACGAAATTCAATTCTGTCGCGACTGGACGTCGCAGTTGCATAGAAAGTGGTAACATCCAGTGAATTATGCAATTCAAAAAACAAGTCACTCTCAACGCCATTCGTCTGCAGTTAAATATCGCGCAACACACGATTTTTGGCCAGCTCCGAACTGCTGCAACTTTCTCGGACGGTGAGAAGCACACACGCAGCTTGGTTTGGGAGTATCCCCAATCGATGTAACAATTCACCCGATATGTTTACCAAATCGAAGCCAATTCCAAGTGATTATTTTTCTCGTTTTAAACAGAGCCCCAGAACATTCGAAGAATCTCGAATTTCAGGCGAACGCAACAATTTGAAGTTCTTGTTTATTTCAAATAATTTTACTCAGAAATTCATGATTTGATTTGAAAAGTCGAACGATGTTATTTGTCCGTGAGATTGAATTCAACGAAAACGAATGGAAGCAATGAAAGAAGAACAGAACAACAAATTGTGGTCAGACTGAGTGAAATGAATGAAAGGACTTGCACAAGTGCCCTCGGCTACGGGGAACGAGGCGAGAGAAAGAAGAAGTTCTATGAAGCAAAAGACAGACAGCTGGGTGGAGAAGAATCTGGCGATTGCTATTTTGAACACTCAATTGGAATCGTGCCAGGAGTGGAAGTTAATTCAGTCTGCAGAGATAATAGCGGCAAGCGGCTCTCCTAGTATTTACGTCGATGGGTCAAGTTAGCAAATTAGATCTTATTTAAATCCCAGGGCACATCGATTGGGGGGCATTTCTCAGAAGATTTTGTTTATTGCGAAGTGATAAGCGAGTTGAATGGCGCATGACAATGGATCTGACACCTTTTGACTTCGTTTGAGCGCAATTTATGAAGAGTTTGCCAATTAGGGCTTGACAACTTTGTTTTTAAATAAACGCAGTTCGCCTCAAATGGTGCATCGGCTTCAATTATTGGGTCAGCTTGATCCTGTGTCTATGCAAGTCAAGATTCTTACGAAACATACGCCATAACTGTCTGAGCGATACCTAGTTCTTGAGAAGGTAGCGGAATTGAATGATGTGTATCGGGCCCCTGAACGGCAGCCACACTTCTACCAACCCGTTGTCTCAGATCAACATCTCACCAAGACTTTAGACTCACATTATTGCGCTAGTCGTGTCATTGCCTGTCTGCTTGGGCGAGAATTCCGACAGAAAATTGGAGTTAACGCACTTAAAGTTGCTGTCACCGACTCCGAATATGAGTAGAAAATTGCAGAGGGGGCTCAGTTGTTTACTGTGACTCGATAAAAATGTTGAGTTTACTGAATAAATTGACAGTGACAGTTTGATGAGTAGTGAAAGAGTGCGTTCACAAATTAAATTCAAAGTTGTCAAGTCCCTATTTGAGTGATTACTGTAATCAGTGAATTCAACTGTTCAACTGGCCGATACTCAACAAAGGTCCACTCAGACGAAGATGATCGGTAAAACTTGATAGCAGCAAGACTGAGCCTGAAGAAAATAACCTACAGCCATCCTCCAAAGCACGTAATCTTTGAGATTTGAGATGTATTCGTTTTGCTCGCCTGAGAGGCCGTTTTATCTAGCTTATAGCATGGCGGACATCATCGAACCTTATTTTATTCGAAACGAGAAAGAAGAATCGGAATTGACGACCCGCAATGGTCTGAGGCACAGAGCGATAATGAGCGACTTTCTACTTCTTTGTTCATCTCGCGGGTAATGTTCATCATTTAGCAGAAAAAAAATCTGTAATTCAGCCCATCATGGCGGCCGATTCGTGAATTTTGTCGCAAAATCGTGTGAAGTTTGTCACGACCATAAAGAGTGAGTGCGGCAAGTGTGGGTAATATGGTACATCACTATATTTTCCCAACCAAAACCCATAGCGAAATAAACGCAAACTTCTTAGGCTTAGTGTGACGTAGTGCATTTAAGGCGAAGGCGATATTTCGGTTTTTTTTTTTCAACTTCCATTGTAGCTGTGAATGCTTGCCCGTGGCGTTGTGGGTATGTGCGT
The DNA here is from genome assembly GCA_916610145.1 of Eristalis arbustorum. Taxonomy (NCBI): domain Eukaryota; kingdom Metazoa; phylum Arthropoda; class Insecta; order Diptera; family Syrphidae; genus Eristalis; species Eristalis arbustorum. Next base: position 26,667,312 of record OU744320.1, on the reverse strand, counting down.
CGACCCCAACTTCGGCGTCGTAGGTTCGACTCCTTCTCTGTGCGACAAAAATAATGTTCACGGCCTCACCTTTCTCAAGTTACTGACAATGCTCAAGGATTTTTTTCTGTCTAAAAAAAGCTTCTCAAACTTCGCCGTTCGGAGTCGGCATAAAACTGTAGGTCCCTTCGACTCGTGAGAGAACAATGGCACGTACAACACGAGTGGTTGCTGAGAAGCTAGGCCCTGGCCCTCTACGGGTAGCGCTACCCATATATATTGTAGCTGTTTGGTAATTTTCGTCAAATGTTTTTTCATCGAATTGATGTTCAATTGGTTACAATTTTTCAAAACTTCTGTCTTATGGATAATCTGATTTTGAGTCGTTTGATTTTTTCTTATTGACTAGCTCAAAACTGTAAGTTGACCACCATGATCAACTTCCGGGTCATTTTGAAAAGCTTGCTACGGCGTGGTCTGGTTTTGGTGTAACCACCAGTAACACTGTCCTTCTTTGGCAGCCTCCCTCCGGTCTCGAGCAGATCTACTAAGCCGGAGGAGATTGTCATGACTATCCCGTTCGTTCACTGTTCGGCGTACGACGTGGAAGATTACAGGACATCCGTGTGGATCCTGTATTAGGCCAATTGTGTCGAGATAGAGGATCGCCTCGGGAGGAATAATGGCGGTAAGGCGCACTCTCTCATGGTACATTACGCTGGGGTAGTAAGTCCCAAAGATCAGAGTGTTGGTTGAAGTCATAGCTCGTGCAATGTGCCTCCTGATCAGCTTAATAATAATATTATCTATCCTGTTTAGGTTTGCCTAGTTGTACCGGACATCGTTGGCTTAGTACTTCTTGTACTCAGACTCAATACGACCGGAGACAAGTCCGAAGACAAGTCCGAAGACATTGCCTTTCGAACAAACCTCATATTTTCCATCTGGGAAGGACTCACGTTGAACTACAGTGGACAACCGTGTGCCATAATTAGCCGGATGAGGGGCATGTTGCTGATTACCTTCACCCTGGTATCAAGTTGGCTGCTGTAAAACAACCTCTTTGCCTTAGTAATTGCCCTTTTATCTTTGGCCAGAGCAATATCTATATGTTTGTCTAAGTACATGTATTGATCTAACCAAAAATAAAAATACAGGCCTACCCCATGTGCCCATGTGCTGCACAATGTCCAAACCCATTGGCCCGTGGCGTTGTGGGTATGTGCGTCGACGCCAACCTCGACGTGGTAGGTTCGATTCCTGCTCCGAGCCACAGAAATAATTTTCACGACCCCACTTCTTTCGAGTCACTGACAATACTCAAGGAGTGTTGCCTGTCTAGAAAAAGCTTGTCAAGCAAAGCCGTTCGGAGTCGGCATAAAACTGTAGGTCCCTTCCACTCGTGAGAGAACAATAGCACGCACAACACGAGTGGTTGCTGAGAAGCTAGGGCCTGGTCCTCTACGGGCTGCAGCGCCACCCATATTATTATTAAAATGACCAAACAAAGTCCACAATCACGGAAGCGGCGAGAAGAGGAACGATGGAAGCCATGTTGGAAAAAATCAACATCCAAGATCACACTCAAATGTGAAGTTCCCTTAAATTTTTGTTGGTTTTGTTTGTTTAATTATAGTTTTTTAGGAGTGTATGAAAATGATTTGTATGACTGTCTACTCTACTATTGTTCGGAGAGTGTTTAGTTGGCTGTTGTTTTCAAGGGTAAGACAGTGTAAACACAAGCAATATTTTGTATCAGATGATATATGGCTTTACTCATTTATTTCTGTCAATTACTCGCCGCAATCATGTCGCTTCAGGGATATTTCAAATCGCGCTGCGTTACGTACCTAAACCACGCCACTTCCGACGAATTCGAGGCCGACCTTCAAGACGCAACTGTCGGAATAACAAGAACTGCTAACCTGCCAAGTAGGTGGGCCCCACAAAGAAAATTTCAAAAACCATTCAACGTCTGTTTCTATTAGCAATTCAACTCTCTCCCTTTTCGCGACAAGCAGATCTGAAATGTTAAAATTCCACCGCATCCCTTCTGATGATAAATTGCGTGTACTTATGAAATCCTTGTCGACAAACATAAGCGATTCCTATTAAAGACTACTAAAGCAGAGTTAAAGCAATCGATAAAGTGAAAACGAAAAGAAAAAAACTCCGTATCACGGTGTCGTCTCTTCCTCCTGTTTTCGGTCTTCATCGATTCCATTCGAACGAATCGTTCCATTCGATTAGCACTTGAGCCCTCCTTCCTTGAGCAGCATTTTTTTTTTGCTGGTGCATCGGATCTCTCAGGCTATGTGCACAAGAGGTGAAAATACCTGCCTTGGCTGCGAAGGAGCGATGGAGCAGTCGAAATGACTGAAATTCTCTTATTTCCATATTTGCCGTGCAGCACTCGCTTACATTTCTCGCCCCGGCGCGGCGATGATACCTCTCACTCACGTTTAAAGCCATCCAGGGCGGATATTTTTTTTTCTTTTTTTCTAAAAGTCTTAAATGGTGTAGAACACGGGCGAGGTGGGGGCACCACCTCCTCTTGTTCGGGGTTGGGTGTTGAGCAACAGCATCGCTTCAACATCAGCGGGGCAACAGGAAGTTGCACTTATTTAATCGAGTGCTTTTGTAAAAATGCAAGTTCACGCAGTGGAACAATGAAATGCAGGACAGGAATGTAGTGATATCATGATGAATGCACAGGAGTCGGATGGATGGATGTAAAGCAAATTGAGACGGGAATTTGTGGACGGAACGCAGAAGTGAATGCGTAAAGGGTGAAGAGAAATACCAACGATGGGCTGAGATGTGGTGGAGTGCGGCTGACTTGTCAGATCTGCTGGGTGGAGCGTAGGAAAAATCAGATGTGTGGCCTTCGTTTGTATCAGAATTCATTTGTATTAATTATTAATCGGAGTCGAGCTGTTGTTTTTCGTGAAAAAACATCTTACCTCCTGAATCTATAACCCGATGTCCTCTGTGGACCAGTGTTATTCACATTATTAATTAAGGACCTAACATCGGCATCACTATACTTATCTATTGACTTTTTATGCAGATGATGGCTAAGTTCAATTAGCTACAAGGGCCGAATGTTCAAAAATGGACCTCATAAGCAAAGCTCTGATCTCAAGACAACTTACTTGATTCAACGCAAGCAACTTGCGCCATTATCCTGAGTACGCATGCTGATAGCTATCTCGGAAGCGAACTGCTTGAAGAGTAGAGATGTAGGCATTCTCCTAAATCCTACTTACTTAACTTGGGAAGATCGCATCCAAACGATTATCGCTATGTAGTTCATCCTTAACGACACACTTCACCCCTGAACATATCCGTGTCAGTCTAAATTAGCTAAGGTCTGTGGATTGACGCGATAGGGCCATGCCCCACTTAGGTCCATATGGATACATTGTGATGTTCATCGGGATGGTTAGGTTATTGAGCTGCTAGTGAAATTGCCAGCACACTTGGACCATTGTCGGTCCATTGTGATACACAGTGCCGATGCCAATGGCATTTGGTGACTGGACCAGATTTGAAAACAAAACTCAACCAATTGCGCCATGCCGATGCCCATGAGGATGAAAGGCTTTCCAATCGAACTACTCTTTACTGCGGGTGCCCTCGAAGATGAAGCTGTTGTGCTGTCCCTTCCAGGAATCCTGTGATCATGAAAAGCCTGCCAATAGAATTTAAATTAGTATTTGTTATGTTTTGAAGGTTCTGCAAAATTTCTAGTGTTCTCTGTCTCAGTAGGCAAGGACTGGGTTATTGACAAGTGTGGTGAGTGGTGTCCTCACTTTCTTTCTCGTTCCTACAGCCTTTACATATTCACGGGTAAGTCCCATTCTTTGTTCATGATATCTCAGGTGGTAATTGTCAGTTACCGCTCCATCCGCAGCAGAATTTTGAACCAAAATATCCGAGTGGCCAGAAGATCAATTTACCTTATATATCACAAAGACGTGTATTGAAACAAGGGATTACTTAGGGTGGGTTGGATTCGGTCCCTTTGCTAGCAACCTCATCTGATGTCTCATTGCCGACTATGATCCTATTAGCAGGGACCCTGCATAGAGTAATCGTGGGCTGCATGCTTAGAACCTTTAGTTATTCGCGACAGAACGCGACTCTTGCTGTAATGGCTGTCAAAGAGAACGGCAATATACGAAGCTTCAAACCGCAACTACGTCCTTAAAAAAAAAACAACTTTGCCATAGTCAGGTAATCTGATCGAGCAATGCATGTTTAACAATTAATCGTCTCATAATTGCGAAAACACAAATTCCCTTAATAATCTATGGATTCAAAATCTTCACCAGTGACAGCTCAGAATTAAACGGATTGCTGGAGCTCAATCTCCATCGCTTTGATAATATAGCTCAGTATTTGTTTAACTGTGACCTTTCCACATTTTACACATACCTGTTAATACATACTTTTCATAACATATTTACGAACAAAGAACCAAATTAATAATATAATGTGATATGAGTGACGGTAAGGCCCGTATAATGCCAAGGCCTATAGCAACCACTCGTGTTGTGGGTGCTATTGTTCTTTCACGAGAGGAAGGGACTTACAGTTTTATGCCGACTCCGAACGGCCAAGTTTGAGAAGCTTTTCCAAGAAAAAGTACTCGGAAATGAATTTAAATGAATACACCACACTCCATTCAACAAAATCTTCACTTTGGTCAGTTGACCTTGGTGGCCAGCGGAAAGTGGAGTTTCTAGGAATTAACTTGTGAGCGAATTTTCGTGGGAGCTTCTTCATAAATGGCCTGGCTATGTGTGCAGTTGCTCCATTTTGCTGGAAACAAAGGCTGTTGAAACTTCTTCGGTGTTCTCGTTAAAAATACTCCTTTGACGTCCTTAAATAACGGTTCGCATTGACGGTTACTGTTTTCTTCGAAAAAACTGCGCATCAGTTGAATTTTGTAGATCAAAATTTAGTTCCAGCAACTTGGTTTGATATAAATTATTTTCTGTTTGGCAGCTCTTATTGACTCGGTTTTCAACTCGAGCTGACAAAGTATACTGCTGTACTATCCAAATGCTTTTTGTGGTATCCCAAGCATTCATTTAAATAGCAAACTTATCAAATAAAGAAATAAGCTAACTCACACAGAAAAAAAGGCATGACGGTATGTTCTTGTAGAACGATTTGTGCCCGGTGAGTAAAAAAAGCGAGGCACCTCATAAGTTTTGTGTTCAGACCCACCCACCCCTTAATTATTATCTCTCCAGAACTATCTGGCACACAAAACCTGCCACAGCTTGATGGAGATTTTTAATCAAATTCCACAGAACTTCATCCACAGATGGGATCGCAACTTCTCTCTGAAAGTGGCAGTGACTACGTAGCACCATTTTCACACAGTGAGACGATCTCCCTTCAGGCCATTGAACAAATTGCAGCCTGCCCTGAACATTACTTTGTTTGCTTATTTCTTTCCTATAAAGTTTACGTTAAACACGCCCAGCAACCCTTCTCCCTTAGCCGTTTAATATATAATGCGTCAACACACAATTAGTCACGGGAGGGAACACATGCTCGATGGCCTAGTTAAGGAGACAGTCCACATGTCGGTGCTTAAAGTTAGCTCGTCCCCAGAATGTACTTTCGATGCATAAGGTACAGGGTGTGTCTACTTTCACAATAACTGCTGTGAAGGTAGAAAACAATTTCATACATTTTTTTTGTTATTAAAGACTCCCGGTAATCTTTTGTCCTTCAGATTGAGGAGTTGATGTAGACACTTTCTCCCGTCAAACACTCCTAATGCATGTAGGTGTCATTATGTAAGATATTTTTGAAGGTCACACTGTCAGTTTTTGGCAACATTGAAACATATCCAGACAAAAAAGGCAACAACCCTCGTTACACCTTCAAGACAAAAGAAGGAAACGGGAATAATTGAAGCAATTGAACGATGCCCTAGCTACACTTCAGCACGTACTTGCAACACAAGCATCCGTCAAAGTTTCGCATGGTTTTCCCTCAACACACATCGGAAACTCTTTAAAGGACATCTAGATAAGACAATCCCCTGGCCACGGCATCGACCACCAACACACACCAAGCCCCACGCAATTTGTATCATTCCTGCCGTTTAAGGGTTAAACTAGACCAACAATGCCCTAGGGTGAGTGGAACGCATGTTTTTGACCTGACCTAAGGAAAACTCCACTTTTTGGCCGACTTAATTGGAAAACGTTTTATAGGCAAAACACGAGAGAGAAAGTACAAACTATGCCGTTGAAACATCACAGCCATGCATTCCAGTGTCAAAGTCTCCCCCTCCGAGGGAGCTTTTAGTGTCATGCGCAGGCGGTCCCACTGAATGGTGCATACCCCAGTTTTGTGTGGGGAAGCGTTCGGAATTGGAAACTCCGATGATGTGTAGTATTCCATGGAAAGCTCTTCGCTTTTGCGAGAGAAGTAATTCCCACGTGGAAATGACTGTTTGGTTAGTCGTCACAAAGCTATTGACCGAGGCACGGTGATGACGGCGATTGGCATAAATTGTTTTGGGAAAGGTTACTTATCCGAGAGCGGAATCCTTTCACTGGCAGTCTAGGCTTGATGTTGCAACTATCGCAGTGTCAATTGTCTTGCGGAATTGATTGAAAGAGAAAGAAGGAACTGGCAGTACTTGTTGCATATCAGACACAAATCGTCACAATTGATTGGAAGCGAGTGTCATGTGCAGTCCCCTCGTTTGTAGATGAAAATCAAAGGCGATGTGCTGCTTCCGTGTAGTGTGTCGGCAATCGCGTGTCGGTACACAGAAGTCGTTACATCAACTGTGAGTTTATGCTCCAGTGTGGTACTTTAAAAACATCAACTATGTACATCGAAGGCAGTAATCTTGAAACGGAGTACTCGACCTTGCTTGTACTTTACAGACATGTTCTCTATCGCTTATCTTCCCATAAGGTGGTGTGGAATATATCCTAACAACTTCGCTGGCTATTCCCAAAATCGCGCTCAAAGTTAGTTGGCGGGTGGTCCATATGTCGCAAGCACATGTGATTCTGAGGCTACTGGAAGTGGAGTCACGGTCATCCGAAGATCACATCCTCTGTTCAGTTACCTCATTTGGAGAATATGCCGCCCTCCATCCATTCCTATCACAGAACTCCGATAGATCCATCCCCAAAACTCACAACTCACCCCAATCCCACCTTTCTAGCTCCGACGCGACATGAGAACCTGTTTGATTCATTACCTCACAAAGCATCGCCCCCGATGAGATGCTGCACGCAGTGAAAAATGCCTAGACTCTCGTGTGGATATTTCTAAATGATTACCGAAAGGTGTTTACGTGGCGTGACTTCCTCTTGTCGTGACCGTCGAGGATATTAAGCGGTCAACATCGTACAACGACCATGACCAGCCACTGGTATCCTTGGTTATGGTCGACCCTCAGTCTGCACAAGCTGGAGTAATTCAAGCCACTCAATCAACCCGGCAGGGTGCTGCGTAAAAGACCTTCAGGGTGTCGACAGCCACGAGTTCAACCCCCGCTGCGGGGCCTATCAGATTACTATTCACAAAGCGGCGCATAACTCTTCGATGGAAATGATGTTATTTTCTTAAACGAATGGTTAAGGGTTGGAGGATATCGAAACTGGTTCACAGGCCAATGTGTCGCGTGGAGCTTACGTTTAAGGCGTCAAAGACCGATAAAATTCCGAGTTAAATGCATTTTTCTGTTGAAGTGTGTGGGACAAGGTGAATTTATTCTGAATGCACGCAGTTCCATTCATTGTCGAAGTGGCTTATTAACTCCACTTTGGTCGGCCTCACTTTGAATTTATTTTCGTGCTTTGAGACGTGCTCCGACGTTTTTGAAAGCTGTCAGAGCATAAAATTAGAGCGAATTCAACGGCATGTAAGCGCGCATACAAAAGGCTGCTTTGACAGAGAAGACGGATGCAAAGGCAGCTTTAAACGACTGAGTTTTAAGACCGCACACGAACATAAGGAAGTGGTTTGTTAAATGGAGTTTTAATTTCCATTGCGTTTGGACTGGGACAGCCTGATAATGGATGGTGTAGCATACAAATTGCCAATCTCCAATGCGGCTTGAGCTGAAATGTGGAACTTTAATGAGGGAAGAGGAAATCAAAACATGAAAGGAAATGAGACTTCAACTTAAAGAAAATATTGTAGGTAAAGGAATCTTGTCTCCTTTCCAGCAAGTGCCGTGCAGGCAAAAATCGAATGTGTGTTGAGTGTTATAGCACGAGGAACAAAAATGATCCCTTTCCTCATTCGACTCAAGTAGCAACATGAGCTATTCTCGTTAGCGAGAGGCCAACGATCGGGGGAATCCCAGGTGACGTGCCATGTGGCAATCATCTTTGGATCGCGAGCTAGTGTGGTCTTTGGTCAGTTCGAGGTAAGTTTTCGTACAACACGTGTTAAGAAGGGACACCAAGTTTGACGGTATGATCTAATATCTTCCAACGTCATGTACAGACCTTCACAAATCTATCTTTGATGAGATTGCGGAAAAGGGCATCGCTGTGTTCCAGCAAGAGGCCACATTTTCATTAATGTTTTATATTCTTTCAGTCTGATACATACATGGGTTGGCATTTCAAAAAACATATCCGTCTCGACTGCGTCTAGTGGGATGGGCCGGAGTTGTTTAGCTAGTTCATCGATCGGCCTGGAATGTCACAATGACCTAGCGACCAGATTGTTGGATTGATGAATCGATTTCAAGGTGAGTACTGAGGTTAGGGCTTTTCCTGTATTTTTTGCATGCACACCGAACCTTAAGTTCAACTAACTGCAAGGTCCGAACTGCGCACAAAATGTTGGCCTGAAAAAAACATTAAATAATTTGTGTGTGATCTCCTAGAAAGAGCATACGATCGATGCCGCAGCTAAGACACCAAGATCGTTCTTGGAGATTTCAACGCACAGCTGGGCAAGGAAGAAATCTTTGCAAGAGTCATCGGAAAACAGCCTGCACGACAACACATCAACAAACGGATGCAGGATGACGATGGAGAACACTCGCTGCTCCATCAAGGTCGGTTACGAACTCACCGAGACCTTTAATATCAAAAAAGTTTGTATGCAAGGCGACACGCTGTCATGTGTTCAATATTGTACTTGAGACGATCGTGCGAAACTCAAGCGTAAACACCCGAGGCACGATCTTCCAAAAGTCCGCTCAACTGCTTGCTTACGCGGACGACATTGGCGTGATTGGACGAACACAGCGAGCTGTCAATGAGGCGTTTGCTGGCATTGAAGCGGAAGCGGCTAAAATGGGTCTAGCGATAAACCAGGGCAAAACAAAGTACATGCTGTCACGTCACGAAAGGACGCACAACATCGACGTCTCGGACAGAGCGTCATATTGGGCCTAGGCTCTGGAGTAAATAGGGATAACAACACCAGTACCGGGATCAAGCGCAGAATTACTCTTGCAAATCGCTGCATCCTTGGGCTCAAGAGGCAATTGAGTAACAGAGCTATCTCTCGAAACACCAAATTGACTTTGTGAAGAACTCTGATCATCCCAGTCCTGCTCTATGGCGCAGAGACATGGACGCTTTTGAAAGCGGATGAAGAAGCTCTTGGTTATTTTGAGAGAAAGGTTCTGTGTACGATCTTTGGTCCTGTTTGCACTGATGGCGTTTGGAGGAGAAGATTCAACCACGAAGTGAATGGGCTGTACAGCGGCATGCACCTATGTAGCGTCTTCGGATCCAACGCTTAAGATGGCTCGGTCATGTAGAGCGGATGGACACCACAGCTCCGGCCCGAAGAGTCTTCGATACCGAGCCATTGCGACAGCGCAACAGAGGACGTACTCGCACTAGATGGCGCATACAAGTGGAAAGGACCTCAGCCAGCTTGGTGTGCGCAGCTGGAGGCAGCTGGCGAAAAATCGTGCTGGCTGGAGAGGCACGTTGGTTGAGACCCAGGTCCAACCCGGACTGTAGCGCCAATCAAAGAAGAAGAAGAAGACACCAAAGCCAGATGATCGTGCGGCACACATAAGGTTATCATTCGTCCTCTTGTTTTAGAGGACAGTCCTCTTGAGAGAACAGTAATTTCTGCCCATTTAACTAACTTGCCTTTTTAACTTTTTCGCTTATTCGCAATGATCTCTACAGTACAGGGTGGGCCACTATGTTTTATGAAATTAACAAACAAAAAAAAACGTTTCGCAGTAGAGCGAGTTGTTAGAAAGACTGTACCGCTTTTTTGTACACATTTTATTTTTAAATAAGTCCAAACAAGTACACATTTGTAGGCTGACTGGCTGTCCAAGAAACCACGCTCACCCACGCTGCTACTGCCCCAAAGAAAGTTATCTCAAATTGTTAGCAATGGGTCCAAGTTGTTGGTGGGCTATGCAGAATGATGATCTTCGGTCGCTCTCCGTCTGCATCTCTGCTTAATGTTCTCTAAGTGGCACTATGTTGCTGGTACGGTAATTTTTGATGGCGATGGTCTTGCCAACTTGTGGCATTATGTTGCTGGTACTGTAGGTGACACTGATGTCGAAAGTGAGTGTACATTTAGACATAAATAACGTAAGTTGCTTTCGGTTACACACATTTTTTAGCTAGCTTAGGCCCAACGTCCTCATTCAGAAATGCTCGACATCGCTAAGACGGCAAAAAACTCGTTTTGGGAATTGGATGGCATGGCGGGTGATCCTTCTTGAGCCAGTTATCGAATCCATGTCTTTAATTGAAGTAAAAAAAAGTTACTTAACATGACTCGGTAACGCCTACGATCGATTAAAACTTTGCTCTCAGCCATATTTTCGAGGAACAATTCACACCAGCCACATTCTCAACCATTTCGCACCGTACGACGTCGGGGACCATGAGTTTTGTCCACTAGCATAATAGTCTTACGAACTTTTTGCACGAGCTTGCTTACAGGTGTCGCAACGGGCTTTTCCTGATTGTTGATGCATATCCAGAACCAGCTCATCTCGAGTTGCCTTAAGGAGTTCCGCAGACTGTCACTCTGCACTGCTTTGCTTGCCTTTAGTCTCCATGTCGCTGTCTTGCCTTCGTCTAGGTCGAGGGGACGGAATTCTCTTCTATCTCCGTTCATTCGTCTAACGTCTAGACTCACATGAATTAAGATGAAAACAAAAGAAAACGAAACTACCCCCCTTTCATTCCTTTTGTACGAGTTACACATAATTGCCACTTCCAAATCCACACAGTCATTGGTGGCGGTAAAAAGTGATTATCTCATGTGATCCATTCTCGTGAATTGCTGCTCGCACAAGCGACATCATACGGCTCCTTGAATCAGCATAATCGAATGACACAATCATCCACGCTGCCTAGATGACTGACTTTTCAACGAAATGCTCATTCATTCCGAGAAACTGGTAATGAAGCACAGCACTTACCTTGCGAGCAACTAGCACACGCACGCACTTAGCAAATGATGAGCGATACGGGTGCCACATGAAGATGTTCCAATTCAATAGTGGATGGAAGTCATGTTGATAATTGACATTAATCGCTTTATGCTTTCCTTAAATGGCGTGCTGTGGAAAAATAGGATTAAAATGAATGCAAGCAGTGGGTCGGTCTGGGTGAGTTTCACATCTGGAGGGTCATTGCGTTCTGCAGTGCATTGGTCGAGCTTGTGCTGTGAGAATTTCCCAATTCACCAATTAGATCGGTTCGTGGTGTAGCTGCAATGGATGCAATATTTGTCAGATGGAGCAGCTCAATCCCAAACAGGGCACTGAGGGTGGCAAACCCATGGTCTTGAGTTGGGCGGAGAACAGTCCAACGGTGTAGGAAGGCATTTTTTGTGATTAAATCGCTAAAAGTGGGCCAACCGCCGGTGTGGACGAAATCCGGTCAGAAATTCTTAAGGCAATGGGTAGAAAGGGAGTCTTAGGGCTTTCTCGTGGCATTAAGGTGGCATGGGAAATCCCCTCGTTGCTCTGCTCAAAAAGTGAGACAAAAGAGATTCCTTCCACTAAAGGGGCATATCTCTTTTAATTCCCCCTGGTAAGGTCTACGCTAAGGTGTACGAAGCGCACTCTAAGGCTGTGGTCGAATCCAAAGTGAGGGATCAACTTTTTCACGAGTGCTGGGCAGAGTAATGCTGAGCCTTCCTGTAGGATTGCTCAGTATTTGTTCCAACTCTCACCTATGGTCATGAAATTTGGGTAATGACCGAAAGAATAAGATCGCGAATACAAGCTTTCTTCGTGATGTTGATGCTAGTTACCGGGATAGGGTAAGAAAAACTTCAGTACGCGAGGAACTCAATGTCGAGCAGCTACTTCTCTGAACTGAAAGAGGTATGCTTTGATGGCTTAGACACGTGGCACAAATGTCCTCATCAGCGGTGAATGATGGCAAAACGAAGTATATGCGGTCATAAAGAAAGGACATACAACATCGACGACTCAATCAGAACATCACAATATGCAACTCCTACTTCGAGCTGTGTGCGCTGTACAGCGACATGAGCCGAGTCAGGTGTCTACGGATTAAACGCCTAAGATGGCTAGGCCATGTAGAGCGCATGCACAACGCTCCTCCAGCACGAAGAGTCTTCGACTGCGATCCAGTGGGACAACGCAATAGAGAACGACCAGGAAGCTGATGGAACACACAGAAGGACCTCAACCAACTCGTCGTGCGAAATTGGATGCAGCTGTCTAAGGATCATGCTGCCTGGAGAGGCTTGTTGGCTGAGGCCCAGGTTCACCGCGGACTATAGCGCCAAAAGAAGAAGAAAAACAACTGTAAAAGATTTATTTAAGACTAATTCAAACTTGACACTGTTATTGGCTGACAAAGTTGCCTGCCCTGTGCAAAGTGATGGTCCTGGAAACCGACGAAGACATTTAACCGAGCCATCAACAATTTTTATCACCGACTGAGATGACTGCCTAGCGGAACCAAGGCTACCAATTGAATGATGAATTATTTTACACTCTATGCCATGCTAGCAGCTTCAACATACATGTAGTTTTTATTAATTTTTCCGTCATTCTCATCTCCACTTCCTAAAGTTCTAATGCTCTGTGCACCCATTAGCTAGATGAAATGCATGTGTAAGCTTTCAATGGTATCATTGCTTTGATAACTATTCCAATACTCACCCATCTCGCCCGCAGTGCTCAGAAGCATTTCAAATCAATGTGTCCTGTTCAGTCATTATAACCATATTTGCAATAAAACAAAATCTCTAGCGTCATTAAATTTATAATTGAGTGCTAAACACACACCGCTAACACCACGTTAACAAAAACCCACCACCAAAGCCCGTGTTGATCATTAGTAATGCAATCGAAACCAATGGAAAAAACTAATCAAACAATACAAAATATCAGTTTTGTGACACAAAACATTCAGTTCACAGAATTGTGAGCATCTATTCAAAACGCTGTAGCCCTCGAACCATTTGGTAAACAGATGCGAAATCACTTTTAATTGAATGCTTTGAAACAAAAATGTCTAACTATCCTGTCGAAAACTAAAGTTCAGAGTGCATTGTAAATATGTTGCATCACGTGTAAACAGAAATAAATGTGAATAGCTTTCATCTTTTTGTTTCGAAATCATTCAGCACTCAAACGGAAAAAAATTAAAACAATGGGAGGAAGAGTCGCTGTTATAATAAGGTTTAGGTTCTACATCAAACACTCGTGAGTCATTGTTCTCTCATTAGTGGAAGGCACCTAAAGTTCCGACTCCGAACGGCTAAATTTGCGAAGCTTTTTCTGCACAGGAATACACTTTGACTATTGTCAGTGATTCGTACTAGGAACGGAACGTTGAGACTTGAGTTGGGGTCCACGCACTTACCAACAACTCTAGTAGGTGTTGTTTGTATTAAAAGAAAGTGAACTACGTAAGAGAGTGCAAATCAAAGGGGTTTAGACCATCTATGCAGCGCAAAATTCAACAGTCTGCTTCAATGCGACAATAAGTTGCACTAACTAGCCACAATCATCTCAAGTACCACAAATTAGATGCGACTAGCCAATGGCTACATATGTGTAGGCTACTATGGTCTGCACAGTTCAGACATGGCAGCTTCCTTGAGGACCTTGATGATCTAACAAAAATGCCAGTTACACATGTATTTTTGGAAGACATAAGGACGGCAGAACTGAGTATACACAGATGCTTGTGAAGGGGATCCTTATCTAGACGGGCAACAGCATAGGTCCAGCGGGACCTTAGTGATCCTCCACTTGGATCCTTCTATATGTTCCCAGGCCTACCAAAAGAGAAAGAAGGACGAGACCATGCAGATCTATCACTCTTGCCAATCACAGGTACTAACAGAATTCAAAGAACAAAGTCGTCTCTAAAGCGACGATACTATTTCAACTAGAATGCACGGAAACACTGTCACTAATAATGTGCTCCATACACCGATGGGGCTTGGGAGTGGCAGCAGCGATCCAAATACGAGTTTCATCCAACGTCTCCTTCTTCTAATAGCACTACAATCCGAGATGAACTGGGGCCTCCGTCAAGAAGTCCTTCTAGCTGAAACGAACCTTAGCCAGCGGCCTCCAATATCGCACGCCAAGTTGGTTGAGGTCCTTCTCAACTTGTGTATGCCATCCGCTTCGTTGCCGACCTCTATTGCGATATCCCACTGGTTCGTAGTCGAAGACTCTCCTGGCTGGAGCAGTGTTGTCCATTCGCTCCAAGCCATCCTAGGCGTTGAAACCGTAGACGCCTGGCTATACTCATGTCGCTGTACAGCTCTAGGTTGAATCTTCTTCTCTAGAAACCATCACCGTAAATATCAAGGGCTTCTTCACTCGCACTTGAGATAGTCCAAGTTTTGGCACCATAGAGCAGGACAGAGATGATCAGGGTCTTATAAAATGTTAGCATGGTCCTTCGAGAGATTGCTCTACCATTCAATTGCCTCTTGAGCGCACAGAAACAGCGAGTGGCAAGAGTTATTCTGGGATTGCTCTCGGTGCTGATGTTGTTCGTACTATTAACTTGTGAGCCAAGGTATATAAAAATTCCTTTACCACCTTGAAGTTGTAACTGCCTATGGTGACGTTCTGACCGAGTCGTCGTTGTTATGTGTCCTTTCTTGAAGACAGCATTTTTTCTTATTCACTGCCAGACCCATTTTAGCCGCTCCCGTCACAATGTTAGCAAATACCTCATTGGCGGGTTGCTGTTTTCGACCAATCACGAGAATGTTGTCTGCGTATGCTAACAATTGCACGGACTTCTAGAAGGTCGTGCCTCTAGTGTTGGCGTGGGAGTTCAGCACGATTATAATGTTGACAAAATCACATAACAGCGCTTCGCCTTGTCTAAAGCCTTTTTTGACCCTGCAGGCCTCGGTGAGCTCGTTACCGAACTTGGGGGAGCAGCGAGAATTCTCCATCGTCATCCTACACAACCCGATGAGTTTGGCAGGAGTGTTAAAACTAGACGAGGCCTTGTATAGCTCACCTCTTTGCGCGTTGGCGCATGCTATACACTGAGGACATGACATGACCAAAAAGAAAATAATCGAGTGTTTCCATGTCGCTACAGGAACCGCAGGGTTTTGATTAACCACTTCAATCATGTGATTGATTGAAACCACAACCGGATTCATGGACACAGGCAGCCGCTTATGATCATTCTGTACCTCAGTGCGGCATTTAATCGGAAAATAAGCCCGGTTATCCCTAAGTTTCGATGCATGACATTTCAGGGTCTACTCCTCTGCTTGCCACTGATTATTTTATCTCCGTAGTTCCTCTGATTAACTAGCTGAGGTTCAAATAAGTGTAAATACCCACGCTAATACTATCCGCTCACTGATTACCGACCGCACGCCCTTATTCACGTCCCATGTTTACAACAGAGTTGAAATTTCGATAATATTAGACGGTTTTTTTTGTAAGCGTATACTAGCTAACTCAAGCAAAGCACACAAAATCGACCATTTATTAGCCATTTACTCACGTCCGACGTCCGCTAAGCGACACACAAACCTTACCGAGAGTCCTGACAGCTGGTTGTCGGTGGTGTCATACAAATTGTTAAACCTACAATTTCTATCTGACAACTTTACATATTAGTTGATACGATCGGCCATAACTGCGGATCCATTACGGCCAAGTAAGATCCACCGACGAAGCAATCAACTACCCCTTTTTATTGTGCCTGCCGGCCGCACACAAATCATCAATCCGATTACCTTTCGACAATCCCCTTAGTCGCCCAGACAATAAAACAGCTAGCGGGGGCGTAGGGGACCTTGGATTCGTGTTGCCCCACCTTTGCGTGTTCCTTGCAACTCCCATTAGCATTAAATTCGCTTTATGCGTCTAATCTGCGACCAATTTGACGCGATAACCGATAAAACGCATGTAATTTTTCAACGCAACACGATTCAATAAATATCGGCGTACCGTGAAAACGCGACGGCTCCCGAGGTGTTTTACAAATAATTCCCGCTCTCGTACCGCATAGGAGAGTGTAAAAAACGGAGGAACATAAATAAATAAATAAATATTGCACGGATGGCGCGGATGGATATTCAGTGTAAAACTTTCATTCATTCATTTATCAGTGACTGAAAGAAAATACCCCTTGGGGACCAATTCGAAATTGAATTTATTTTTATTTCACGCACGCAATTGTGCGCGTCATTACGAAGGCGTTTTGCCGAAAAATGCCCGCACCGAGTGCCGGTTGAGGGGAGGGTCCTGGAGTGCTCCGTGTTTCACGGACGGGGGGAGCCAAACGTTAGAGTTATTGGACGTATCGCTCGGGGACTTGCGAGTATTTATTGGTACGCTATTTGGTTATATTTATGTTAACACATTCTTTATCGGCGGCGTTAAGGAAATGAATTGTCATGATGAAGGTTGTTGTTGTTTTTTTTTTTTGTTTTGTTGGCCAAATGAATAAAGAGGCCTAGCGGGAGTGACGAGGAGGAAGGACGTGAAATCAATTTGTGCAAATGATGAACTATGATCACGTTCCATCGACGCCAAGAAGTTATCGAGCAGTTCAAGGACTTAGAGAGGTGACATTATTCTGATTTCGGCATGGTTTTCGTAGAAATGGAAATTGTATCTGCGTAGTACAGTGGGACTACAGGGTTCAAGGCACTTTAGCCGGAGGGAGATCTTCCAATAAGGACTTGGCAACATTTTGGAACGTAAATCGCAACAAACGATCCATCGGCTTCAATTCTTGAGTCAGCTTGATCTTGTGCGGGTGTAAACTAAGATCCTTACTGAAAACGAGCCATAATGTGGTCCGAGAGATGCCCGATTCTTGTGAACGCGCACTGATTTGGATCGTTTGCTACGGACTGCATTGTAACTGCAACATAATAGCATGGGTGGCGCCATCGGCCACAGAGGGTCAAGGCCTTGCTTTTCAGCAGCCACACATGTTGTGCGTACTATTGCTCTCTCGCGAGTGGGAAGGACCTATATTTGTATGCCGACTTCGAACGGCGAAATTCGAGAAGCTTCCACTTTCCAGGAATACCCTCTGTGCATTGTCAGTAATTTGAGAGAGCTGGGGCTGTGAAAAACATTTTTGTTGTACAGACCAGGGAGCGAGCCTAGACGTCGAGGTTCAAGTGTATTGCCTACAAATCCACTAGTCACCTCGGCAACATTTTTATTATAATTTTATGTTGGCACTGTGTCATTGAGCCCGACTGACGAAGTGCTCACTGCCATGTGCTGGACAATGTAATCAAGAGGCCTGTCTATTTCGAGTTTTTCTCGTCAAGTTGTATCACCATTCATTTGTAAAACTTACTCGCCACCAGAAGAAAAACGAAGACAACCTTGTCAGTATCCAGAGCACTGCAAGGTGCACTGCTACGAGATTCTGCTGTGTGGAAGTTGTTGCTGAACACAGTCAAGTTGGTCAGCTTAAGATCGATCAACGTAGAAATGGGAATATGACCCGATTGCAAGGGACTGACAAGCAAGAGGTTCGTTATTGGATTCTGAGCCAACAGATGGCGCACACAAGTGTAGAAGGACTGCAACCAACTTGGTGTACGCAGTTGGAGGTAGCTGGCAAAAGTCCGTGCTGAAAGTCAAGGAATAGTTCAATCCATTTTAAGACGGTCTCATGGCTCTGCGCCTTTGAACTGGACCCTGACTAGCGCGGTCTACTCGGTTGGTTTCCCTGGACGTCTCTCGGATAGTTGGAAATCGTTTATCAAACCCACTGAGATGCAAATATCACATGAAGGGAACTTCTGTACCCCACTTCCTCCTCTCCATGCTTATTTTCTTACCAACCTTGCTCTGTTAAAAGCCCCAAGCACAAGGTCTGATCTCAACGATTCGTGTACTAAAACATTATTTTTCAATTTGTAAAAGAGCACGCTGAGGAGCTCAGGCTCTAATAAAAATGCTTGCAAATAGGAGCACGATGCGTCGTTGAAAAAGGGAACGATGCTTTATGGGCGTCAAATTCATGGGTTTATGCAGGCATAGCCATGTAATGTTGGTCCAATCATGCAGTTCGTTCACTTAAACACGATACCCGAACTCGGTGCTTCCAAGATGGTATCTCGTCATCAAAAGCATGAAGATGCCAATTTGCCTAAGCCGCTTTCTACATGACGCATCGAAAGGTAAAGCTACTTAAGAGCGACGCCGTATATGATCAATCAATGGGAGCTGTTGAAGCCCGAAAAACCCTGCATGAAAACAAAATTAAATGAATAGTGCCACTTTCGATTGCGAAGGCGAAGTCGACGTTTCTACTTCGTACACGCAAGAGTTCTCCGCCCGAGAATCGCATGTAAATAGACAGACACACGCACATCCTGTTCGCATATTCCGGGCACATCATCCTATTTGAATAATCCCCAATTCATCAACAGGACACTGAACTGCAAAACCTTATGTAAATCATATCCAAATGCCATCAACCATGACTGTTGAAGATTTGTTGACTTTGAATTTCATTAGGCATTCCGGATGTGAGATCCATGCAAATGGGTTCATGCGTCCGCCGCCTTCCAACTGGTATCCAGTAACGACCCACAATTTGCTAAATACATTTGTAAGATTCATTGATTTTCCTATCTGGGTCAAGCTGGAAAGTGATACAAATGTCTGCCAGTCGGCGACCGGAACTGGCTTCAATCCATGCCAGTCGAACTGAATGATGGACGATTGAAGATTCTTCCATGAACTCCTGCTGGAAAGTGATATAAATGATTGAGGGCTCTATCGCTGCATGTGTCGGGCCGGTCAGTGATTCTACGTCGTATGGCTTCGAATACAAATTTGTGTCCGCAATCCACGATGATGCAAGGGATTCATTACTTGCTGACCCTTCGACAACAGCAGTGGTCTCGGGAAATGTGGGTTGGCAATTATGGTTGCAATTGCTCCTGTTGGTGGATCGCCCACCACAAAGGCACTTTGGTTTCGATTTGCTGTGGATTCATTTAACTGGCAAAGTACCCTGTCAAGACCAAGACAATCAGTGCTTCACCATGAGAGGCTGCTTTGATGGGTCCTTCCTTGCCCCAGCGCGCCCAAACCATGTACACATTCAATCTGGCATTAAATATAATGCAGGCGTGTAAATAATTGGAATTCCATTCCGGGTGTGCATTGTGGACTTGTGGAACATTTGATCTGTCTGTCACTATCAAAGTGACAAAGAAACCTCAGGGACATGGATCACATGTGAGGTAATCATCTGGCAAATATTGTGTGCAGCACATGCTTGTGTTGACGTTTACCTGAATTAATCCAGAAAGTTTGGCAGTGCCTGCTGCAAGTTTAGGGGATGCTATTCAAATCGAGCCTTACGTTATCCCTATTTGATTGTGGGAATTCTAAATGAAGGTGTGAAAGACCCTCAATGACTGGCATGCAGATGTCGGGTTGTCATGTCTCAAATTCAAATCGAATAGGCATTATCAATGAGGCATGGTCTATTAATCAACATTTATCATCGTCTGTAATCCCGCAATAAGGCGCTTGTGATGTGTGGACAAGGTGTGGGTATTTACTTCCAAATAGGCTCGCCAGTCGTCGACATTTGTGTTTACGTACGTGCCATGATATTTTCTCGTACTCACTTCTTACTCTTACGCTGGTCTTTGAAAAGACAGTACATACTTCGTTTTGCCCAAGACACATTTTAATCGCTTCCTTTTCAATGCCGCCACAGGTCTCACTGAGTTCTGCCATTCACAAGAATCAGTTCTTCCGTGTATACCAGTCTTGCTGACGATCTTCGCCGGGATGATGTTTCAGAATACACTTTCTAAATAACTGAAGGCTTCGTTGCGTCTGCTGATGATGTTGTTGGAGCAATGAGAACTCCTTATAGTAATACTGTATAACCCGACGAGCTAGACTTTTTTTAGTTCAATTAAAAAACAGCATCGAGCGTTCCCTGTCGCCATGTGAAAAGCATATAAATCGGCTACACTCGGGACACGGCTAAGGTGAGTAGCAGCAGACATTTTTGCGATTCACGATGTTACCATTTCAGCGAGAATTTCAACTCCCTCCCTTTTCCCATTGTGTGTTCCGCTGGACAGAGAGTACGTTAAGCGTCGACAAAGAATAAGAAAGTTTTAAAGTCTAAAAGCGTAGCAAAGTTTCACACAAGCTACGCACCGAAAGCATTTACATAAATAAACACATTCACCAAACTCGAGGTGATTCATCTTCCAAGTGGCAAATAATCATCCAATTGACTGCTTTACTTATGCAAATCTTCTCTGCTTGTGTGCTGTCGAAGCGCATCGACAAAAGGTCCCACGTCGCAGACGAAAAAATACTCGAACAATTGCAGATACTCATGTGTGTAGTATGCGCGCTTACGTTTGAGAGAAACTTCAACCACTTGAGCATTCGAAAAAAGAAAACAAAAATCCAAGCCGCCACTGTGAACTCAACGCAACAAGGACCCTCGAAAGCATAAAGTTTCCAACCATCCTGTGAGAATATTTATCAATTTTTACTATCGTCTGCATTTCTGAATGTAATTTACGTTCATTCTGCAACTGGCATTGCGGTTTTTTAAGGGCACGCCCGCCACGTTTGGGAAGTAATACAATTTACTATTTAAAGGGAATTGCTTTGCTTTTTAAATTATTTCCACCACATTGGAATTCATTGCGATTCGAATGGTGAATGTACGATTGAGACGTGATGGGATATCTTACCGATCTACTGAATTGTACCGAGATGTGAATGCAGTTGTTGCACTCAGTTTGATGGACCAATGATCTTCTAATTACTCATACTGGCTTTTGGAGCATTGACAAGTTTCCTCCATTATGACGAAGTGGTCGTGAAGAACAAACAGAACTCAGACAATAAAAAAAACCTCAAATTGGACAGGAATGTGCATACGAACAACATTCGTTCTGGGACTTCGATGGAGGGATGAATACGAGACTGTGAACTCAATACTAGATATGAAGGGTGTGCGGTAAGTTCAATGAAATGAATAAAGCATAAAATTGCAGACAATTAAAGGTAGTAAAGTAAAGGATGATGCCGACGATCACCACGTTGCACCATTTGGACGCTGTCTTTACTCGCATAGTAAGTCAAGCAATAATCCAAAATGGTGGTCCCGGCCTTTGTGGGTATGCGCGTCGACCACAGTGCACTTGAACCCCGACGTCTCAGTTCAGTCATTGATCTGTGTAACAAAAAAATAGTTTTCATGGCTCTCTCGAATCACTGACATTGCTCAAGGATTACTCTTGTCGGGAAAAAGCACGCACAATACGAATGGTTGTTGAGAAGCTTGGCCTTGCCCCCTCTATGGGCTGTGGCGCCACACATATTATTATGTTGCCGTGTCATTGAGACAACGGGTTGATCGAAGTGTCGAAGTGTCGAAAGCTGTTCGGGCATCCGTAGCAAACGATCCAACCGTCGTTCTCAAGAATTGGGCATCGCTTAGTGCTCGTTATGGCGTATTTTGCGTAAGGATTCTAGGTTTACATCCATAAAAGTTGAAGCTGTCTCAAGAGTTGAAGCCGGCACACCATTAAAAGCCACGTACGTTTTCCGATTGTAGTCTGGAGAATTAAAAAATTATTTTCAGTGACGAAGCTCATTTTTGGGTCAATTGGTTTGTCAATAAGCAGAATATGCGTATTTCACCTTGTCGGGTATATATCCACATGTGCTTCATGAATCACCACTTCAACAAGAAAAATCCACTGTTGGGGCAATTTGCATGCAGGACCATGTTCGTACGATCGTCACGTTACTGTGAATGGTCAGCGTTATTGCACCATCATACAGATTATTTTTGAACTTGGACAGCATGTGGTTTCAACCGGATGGTACCACAGGCCACACATCACACGACAGTCGATTGGCCGCCCCGTTCGTCCGAGCTAACGCCCCCTTGACTATTTTCTGTTCCGCTGTGATTTATGCCGAAGTCGATGATGTTGACCGAACTCAGAACCAACATTTAACGCGAAAAAATCGGCCGTTTCGTTCGTGTGTGACTGAATCGTCGAAAAATTGGGTCCAATGATGGCCATTTGAACGACAACGAGTTCCATTCATCAATGTCTTGATTGCACTTCGAAAGTAAGTAAAACAACAACAAAGTAAAACAAGCTGTCTTTATTGAGACCAACACTAGAGTCTGTGTGTTAAGCTGTTCAGCTGCCAAAACGCATCGGAAAGGATTCGGAACGAGTCCTTGGTTTTGTGAACTTATACTGGAAAACAACTCCGGGTGGCGTATGCGTAACACTTTCAAAGTTATGTAATCTCCTTCTTGGCTGGCGCTACAGTCAGTACAGCGTGGACATCAAGCATCTATCTAACCCGGTCTCATGCAAGTTGCTTCCAGCCACGCACGTTCAACGTATTCAGGTCCCCTTCTAACTGCGTGCGCCACCGGAGGCGTGGTCTTATATTGCCTTTTTTTTCACTTAAAAATGGATCGGTGGAGTTTACTACTTTAGCTTACAAATTTCTAAAAACCGTCGTATTCCTTCCGGGCGGGCAACTTTTTGACGATGTGACTGAACTAAGGAGAAAACTAGCCTCAACCAGCTCTATCGCTTTTTCCAAAGTACGGACACAGACAGACTTGATCCACGCGGTAACGAAATAGGCCTCAGGTGTACTGACGTCAAAATTACGCCTGCCGCGTTTGTGTACACTCTTAAACGCTCAGCTGCAGATACGTACTACTCAAGTGAGTCTTAGTGAGACGTTCAACCTTTTTAATTCGAACGGAAAGAGCTTGTGCTTCGGTGGGTTGGGCACGTGGCACGAATGCCCCCATGACGACTTCTGATGCGTGCCTTAAGTGCGATTCGATGGGCGCATGCTTGTCAGACCCAATGCGAAGTGGTTCGATCAAGTCCAAGAACTCGCCTGAGCATAGCTCCTGATGAGTTGGAATTGATAGGGAAATATGAGTGTTCTGCAGATCTCTAGTGCGTGATCCCTGCAGTTGATCATGTCAATCTAAATGCGATGATGATTCATTACATGTCCAAGTGGAATCGAAACCAGACTGCCGACTGAAACAATGATCTTTGCCATGAGAAGCAATTTTGAAATACTAATTATTTCTTCTAAGTCACCCCGATATTGAGACTTCTGAATCAATCCCATGCCCACAACATCACAGCTGCATACTTGTTTCATTGGCCCGTGGACAAAAGAACGAGAATACGAAATCATGTTCAAGGCAAACTCATTCAATTTCGAAAACTCGCTCGACTCCGGTGCCATAATGGAAACTGATAACTTTTTTTTTGCTTTATCATTTTATTTTAACGACTTTTCACACTTTCACTTCATTCAAATATTCATCAATCTCAGCGGGCGCAGAGCTGACGAAAACTTCTGCAAAAACTTTTATCGCTAAAAAAGTTTGTACGTTTTTCTCCTTTTCTAAATCTGTCAGCTCTTCAGTTCGTCGCCGCCCATCTGAGGCGGGCAGCACACGACTGCTGATGGACATCCCATAATTCCATTTTCCGCTTTCGCCTCCTTAACCTCGCACACGTCACTGTTGGGTGCTGACTGGTGTACCGTATACCATTATTATTGTTTTCCGGTATAACTGCATGGAAGGATTCACTTGAACGCACAGTCCTCTCCCACGTCCAATGAAGGTGATGCGTGATGACGAGTGAAGCTGTTGCTTTCGCAGGAAACTCAGACTTGGTCGGAAACACAAGTGGGCCGCCCTTAGGGAGTGAGAAAATTCACAGGGGCCATGCTCGGGGGGGTTATTCTGAAAGGAATCCCAATTGAAAAAAAAATAGAAGCAGTGGCTTTAAGTGCTTGCTAGTGGATGTACTACGGAGAGGCGACTAGAAGTGTGTATGTGGTGATGGGGAAGGTTGCTTTTTTATTTTTTTTTTTTGATTTCAGCTGAAAATTTAGTTTTTCATCAGAAAGACGTGTGAGTCTCGCAGAATGGAGAGACTAAAAAAATATGAAGCCATCGAGACCCTGGTTGGATGAATTCTTTTATAGAGACGATCTTTTGGAGGACAACGAATCCTTTGAATGCCGCTGGCTTGGAAGCTCTCATGCTTCCTTTCCCTCCGAGGAAACCTTATGGTTGTTTGGCGTTCTGCAACGCGTTGGAGTTCCAGTTTCTGAGTTCTAAATGCCGCATTCTAGTGAATGTGATAAAAGCGAGTGAACAAAATAGATTAGTTTCATACTAACAAATTGATAGTTTTCTTGGGACTAAGCTCCACCGCCGAATTTATATCAGTAGCAGGAAAGGTAACAGAGCTACTCGACACTTCCAGGAATTAGTTAATTAACAATATCGCTACACAAAACGGTGTCACTTCGCAACATCCATATGCATCCAGATCCAGATGATGGGTTGAATCTGTGCATATTACAAAAAATCATTTAATTTCACAGCGACCCCAGCTCAAAGACTGTCGCTACTCTTAAGGGCCACGCGTCTTATATAATTGTAACGTGCACATCCTGCTGCCACACTGCATCATGTCAGCTCGAAGCGGTATCCGAAAGTGAGGAAACAACCGCACTAATAATGCAAACAATTCTGCTGTCCGCTGTGATGAATTCTTGCCAGCATGCCACAGTACCGGGGACCACATGGTGGAATTTCCGCCTCAGTGAGTAGCAATAAGACTGTCTCTTTGTTTCCGTGGACAAACACATTGCACGGTTGGGAAGAAGGAATTTTCCCCGTAGTTCAAAGACTGGCGTTTCTCTTAAAGGGAGAATGGCGACCACGACATTCCTCCACGTCGTCCTGATTTGCATTCTTAAACTGTTTGTATTTGTCAATATGAAATAAAAAATATGGGACGGTGGCAGTGATTGATTAAATGAACTGTATTGAGAAAACTCAAAAAAGAGGAGGCCACTTGGCAAACACTTTTTCCCTCCGCATTCAATTTACAAGAGACATAGTCTGTTCCTGTCCAGGACTCTGCCTCTGAGCAACGCAACCATATCATCTAAAATGGTTAATTCAAAATGTTCCTATGCAATTGAAAGGACATAAAATTCTTGATGCACAGCAATCAGTGAAGTGACGGCAGCAATCGCCAAACAGAAGTCCAACAGGCTGCTGGTGCCGATGGACTGTCTGCGCCAAGTTTGTCAAAGCAGCTGGCGATGATTTGGTAAAGGATGAAAGTGTGCCTGATGGATGGAATCTCAGCATCGTTTGCCCAATCGAAGGCAGGACATCCTCTAAACTGTGCTTATTACAGAGGAATATGTTTTCTTCGACACCGAGCCATTGAGACAGCGCAAAAGAGGACGTCCTAGCATGAGATGGCGCACACAAGTGGAAAAGGACCTCAACCAACTTGGTGTGCGCAGCTGGAGGCAGCTAGCGAAAGATCGTGCTGGCCGGAGTGGCATGTTGGTTGAGGCCCAGGTCCACCCCGGACTGTAGCGCCAATCAAAGAAGAAGAAAAAGTCTTCTAAATATATCCTGTAAGATCTTTTCTGCTATTCTGTGTTAACTCCTGAAACTATACGTTAACAGCCTGAGTGATCAAAATCAGTAGAGATTCAGGCTAACGTAATGCACTATTGACCAAATATTCACATTATGGCATGGCGTTGAGATTCATGCTCAACGTCATGAATATGGAAGATGTGTATGAGGCTGTGTGCATATGTACTAAGTCTAAGAATGATAGTCTAGTCTACTCCTTCATTTTTAATTTAGTGTTAGTCTTTTAAGCGCTAGGTTTCAATGACAGAGGCAACTGCGATCGCCAAGTTTGAGAAGCTTTTTCCAAACAGCACACACTCTTTAATTATTGTCAGTAACTCTAAAGAGATGAGGCCGTGAATAATATTTATTGTCATACTAGGGATCAAACTTACGACGTCGAGCTTGGGGCCAATGCACATACTCACAACGCCAAGGGACGCTGACACAATAAAGCGATTTGTATGTAGGTTCATCGAATGTGGCGAGATTCATTGAGTGTGTTGAGAGTGTGCCATCCTTTTTGTCTTTCTAAAAGTAATTTTTTTTGGTAAAATTGCAGTCTAAAATCACTGCGATTAGCAAATAGCAATAGCAATCGCAGCTACACCAGTGACATTATACCACACAGTGACATTGATCGGTTCATACGACTTCGATTCTGTAGTTGCAGACGACTGGGTAAAATAGATGGAATTGACACCAAAGCTTCGGCTCGGAAAGTCTTTGACTCCGACCCCGCAGCAGAAAAGTACCTCAATCAGCTGAACGTGCGTGCTTGGAGGCAACTAGCACAAGACTCTACGAGATGGAGAGGCATGTTGGCTGAGGCCCAGGTAGCGACACCGGACTGAAGCGAGAGCCAAAGAGTCGCTATTGAAATTCTTAGTGCTGTGCAGTATACACATTAGATGAGGCCAACAAATTAATAAAAATCAACGGTGTAAGGATAATTGAATAACAAGCTTTTCCTGTCTCCAACATTTATAGTAGAGACTGATTCGTTGATGCGTCTTGTTTTTCAATTTTGAATGCGAATGTGGGCAGCCTCATTGTACTCCCAATGTGTCGATATAATTTGGGAAAATTTTGATCTAGCCGCCTGGTTGAAGCCTGGTCCTGGACTTGGCCCAAATGTCGCGCTTGCATATTCTTTTCACAAGTTCTTGCCGAATGTCAAGCGAAAAAGTTCCAGATTTCGGAGTGAAAGTTTGTGTTGTCAATTCTTAATTGTGTTCGCATATTTTGCCTACACACGGCGAGCAACACCAAACATCTTGTCCGTCCCACAATCAACACCCACGCAAGGTAATTAACAAATGCTAATTGAAAGGAGCGCCAAGTTACATGCAAATGAAGTGCACGAGTATAAAATATTTCCTTGGAGCACACAGTGGCAGTTAAAAAGGAGCCAGTGGCAATTTTGTTTTTGCTTGACTTTCGCCTAGTCGTTGACCACTATAGCGTGCAGTCAGCAAGAACGTGCTGTTGCTTGCTCTTTACAGCGGCACGCTATAGGTGCTTTCAAACAAGGTAAAATATATGACAGCTTGTTTAAGTAACCCAAATTATGTTTGTCACATTTAATAAAAAGAAAGTGTAAGCAGATCATGCCATTTGTGAGATTAACAGGGACTCTGCACTCACGAAGTGTCACTGTAGGTCATGACACAAGCGGGGATAGAAATCTGTGACACCATTTCGGTGTGGATACTCCAATTAATTTTAAAAATATTTAAAGGAAGAGATGTGGAAGAACGGCTGTTGCACATGAGTTTGAACTTCTGTTGCTGCTTAATTCTTCTTTTAAATTAAAACCAAAAAACTATATCCATTCATATAAAAGGCCACATCTTGTTGCTTGAGCCCGCGACCTGTTCCCAAACCATCACACCATGTCGTGGAATTAATTAAAGTACGTTATTTAACTGGTGAACGTATTGGCCTACATTCGTTGCAAGAATTATTCCCCACTTCCGATGCGTCCCAGAACAATGAATGCGAAAACACGGAACGATATAATGCTCAGTGGAATGCACATGTTTCAACACCGGAACAACTCACCAAAAGCATCTGCAATTAGGTCGTGGCCATTACGTTTTTTTTGTTCTTACCGTTCTTCAGTCCAAATTAATTAAGATATCAATGAACACGAATTGTTTTGACTCCACAATTAATTACAAGCGGGTGTACGTTTCCCTCAGTGGCATGTGAAAATCCACTTTCCACTGTGCGGCGAGAGCATGTGCGCAATCATGTATTTATGCCTCGTTAAAAATCATTATCAGTTTCTTTGGAGAGAGGTTTCCTTTTTTTTATCTCTTTAATGGTAACCCACTGCCAGGGGGACATCCATTCTAGCAGACCAGAAGGGTCTGTCAACCCTCTATTAGTGGTCACTTGTGGGCAGCATAAAAAAATCGAACTGGGATCCAATGAAGCAACACCCAGGAAATATGATTTACTCGCATTTTGTTTTATGTCAAATCAACCGAGTCCGCAATGACGAAGAGAAAGGAAAAGGACAAGGACAGGAACAAAAACAGAAGGAATAAGTGTCCTTGAATTGTGAGCAGGCAATAAAAATACCACATCGGTGTGGGATATTGAATGAAAACATCAATAATTGGGTCCTAGTTAAGGGACATCTTAAATTGTTTTCCTTCACGTGCGCCTTCTCATCTGTGGGGTTCGATCTCAATCTACTCTCGGATTTTATGAGTGAGCCGTCAGGTTCTTACGGAGGCTAACTGATTACATGACATGACACATGATATCGGGAGGGCCCAAACATTCCTCCTCCACTGGTGGCGCACAGGCTTTACTTTGATATTTCTACTGCCCGTGTTGTGTGTTAACACATGGCCATCTGAATGAATTTTTCGAAAAGTATTTTTTGTCTTTGAATGACAATACCATGTGGCAACTCATGACAGAGACGAAGGAGCAACGTCACCAATCACACGGCGTGACACCACCCGATTAACTTCTCTGGGGCTACCTCAAACAGTCATGACTAAGAGGCCAACATTCGAGAGTATATTTTTGAATAAGAACGTGAAGCGGTTAATCAAAAATTCCGTCAGCTGTCGTTAGTGTCAATAGGGGACAGTGGTTTCCAACGATATCAGCGACCTTAGTCAAGTCCGCACACAAAGACTTAGCAACTGAGATGTAAAATTCGTCCTATCCTTACACTCTGGCGTCGACAGATTTATCGATGGAAAAGGGTTTCGCCTATGAAATCAGATTTGGTCGCATTACCCTCAAGGAGTGAGTGTTCAAATGGTAGGCTTACGTTCGAACCACCATTGAGGTGGGCAGCTAAGCCGAACGGATTGTTTTCTGTTTTGTGTTGCAGTTCGGTTTTCCGGTAGAGGTAAGAGAGTGCGAATTGTGTTGGAAATAAAGAGTACACACTCAAGGCTATCATTCGTCTTAAAAAATGTGGCCTTTGGTATGACACACACCCGCGTTTCGAGGATCCTGCGCAATGCATGTTTCTTGATCACAGCCTTATGGATATGACGTCTGACGTACGGCCACCAAAACTTCAGGTGCAACGCACTTAGAGAGTCGACCTCCACTACAGCCTGGAATGGTTCTGGCCAGACTTCGAGCCAGCAAAGTAATGAAGTGGGTTCCTTCACGGGTGGCTGTAAAACCAATGAAAGGTCCGGCGCGGTTGACTTCGCCATCAGACTTTACACCCAATTAGGTAAATTTACGTCGGTTTTCTAGGTGGAAACCGATCCTAATGGCAGCAGGATTTGGAAGGCTTGACGCGTCTGTGTCTGCAGTGACAGGCAGTCTTTGCTTATCTAAGGCCATACTCAAACCTATAACCACTTCCAAGATAATTCAAGAATGCAAATCCTTTTTGATTTTTATTGGCAGTCGTAATTCACTGGACACCAAGGAATCGCTTTTAATGAACCGATGAACTTGCTAGACAAGGATCAGGACATGAACCTAAGCTCGGACTGCCCACGTCTGTGGTTAGGGCTTCCATTGTCAATCAGGCCTCTCGAGAGCACAATCCGAGATGCCATGACACTCAAAGCTGTAGACAAACCCAGCGTTTGCTCCCAAACGTCTGTAAGAAATTCGCGGCATTCTAGTTGTCCATTGACAGAAAATACTGCAGACGACTTGACGGCGTAATTACAAGCCACTACACCTTTTCCGACACTTGGTTTAACGACACGGCAAAGCACGTCCTCCGTCACTGCCCCTTTTCCGCGGATCAGGTGGCAGGTCCTGAGCGCTGATGTGGCGAGAGCTGATTCTGCCCTTCATCACAGAAGCGCCTGCTGGCTAAACTACAGCAATTGTGGCTTGCTGCCTGGTACTCACTCTTGGGTCTGAGTGGGCTAGTGTTGTATTTCAAAAAAACCTCAAACAAAAGGAAAAGGGTAATTTTAAGAAAAGTTCAAGTCTCATATTCACTAAATGCTGCTGTCCCTCAAGGCTCTGCACTGTCTCCGACACTCTTTCTCATTTTTTACAAATGATCTCCTGTCTGTTACTTCTAGTCCAATCCACTCTTTCGCAGATGACAACATCGTCAGCTTTTCATATTCCTTTTCAAGACTCACGAGCGTGCCCTTCGGACGCAAAATTGAAACGGCAGCGTTTGCTTAGCACATTGAAATCAATGCGAACTCCTGATAATCAGTCATTATCCACGAATGGCTTTGCATCGATGAAGCCAGGAAGGGGCCATCCTTGTTATGTGGAGCACAGCACTTGGTTGGAATGATCACTTATTCGAGGTTGCCAAAAATGCTGCGAAATGTTTAGTTTTCCTTAGTTGGTGCAAGAAATACCACCCTCCCTCTGCCGCGTCTTCAACTTACAAGGCTAATATTTGGCCAACGTTTGAGTACACCGCTCATGTCTGGTCTGGTCTCCCCAAGACCACTCGCAGCTACTAGATACGATCCAAAAGCGAGCGATAACATTTTTAGGGGACAACAAATATTGCTGGTTCATTCGACTCGCTCGAGCGTGGACGTACCGTGTCTTGATCGCTATTTTTACAAGCGATGGTCAAGTGAGCTAGCCAACTGCAATACACTTCTCGACAGGAAGTTTGTCCTTAAGCCTGCTCTTGGACGCACAGTTAATTTAGAGACTTCTTCCAGCCCAATATTTCCCACCGACTCAAACCCTTCCTCTCCCTCTACACCTTCAGACCGTGCTGTGTCTTGATACCGCACACTTAAGGATGTAGGTAATCCCTTTAGTACCCGCGAATTGTACAAAAAATATGCAAATATTGCTACAAGACTTGTTGATTTTACTGCTATCGGTCAAGTATGGTCAAATGCTGGTGCAAATGCTTTTATCTGAAATTTTGCTTGCGCAACCATCGAATCCACCGCCCAAGTTCGCAGTTGCGACACATGCAGACTCAAGCCCCTTCCCGTTCCCCGGCACCATTCTTAGGCTTCAACACATTGTCCATTGTATGCACAGCAACACTCAGTCAATCTTGTTACGCTGCATTCTCCCACTCGGCAGTGTTGCCCGACGAATGCTCACAGGAAGTTCAATAAATCTTCGATTCATTGCAACATGTTAGTATTTGTACAGCTTCTGCTGCAGAAATTGAGGACTCTTCAAAGCGCAATTGATTGCGTTGTGAGAAAAATCTTCACATGAGTGTGTGTAAAAAGCACATTCGCTCGCAGTTTTGTGTAACGAAGTCACACATGACGTGACCTTGATTGCGTGGAGGGTGTTTCAGAATGAGGACTGTGCGATGCAAGTCAAGATGGTTAAACAAACAAGGAATGAGCTACATGTTCACATCAAAATAACTCCTCTTCAGCTTTAAAAAGGGTCTCTTTCTCTTCCGTGCACAAACAAAAGCATGAGGGGTGGGAAATTTCTCACCTTGTTTCCAAGCAATGCAACATCCTGTGAACCCGAAAAAAACCCCACCCACCCTAGTTAGACAATATTTCAAAAGCCATGAGCCGCACTTTCATGGACGGTGACAAAACTCTTAGACAACGAAGCGTAAATTAACTTAAATTATTCTCACATTAAACTAATGACCTCACGGCCGTCCCAGCCGATCTCCTCGTAGCCATTAAATGCAAGTCTCTGAAGGCATCTTAAGTGCAGCAGCAGCCAGCATCAGCAGAAATTCACTCCAGTTGCTGCTCCTTTATCCTGTGCAACGTGAGAGCCTCCCGTCCACCCCAACTTAATGGTTACTTGTAGAATTCCATGGCATCATCCTAATTAGCTGCGCTCCTGGTAGAGAGAAAAAGGACTTTTGATATAGAAGAGCGAAGAAAAAAAAGATAAATTCAGCTCTGTGCTACCTGTGGAAATTATTTTTTCATCCTTTTTTACTTCGAACGATAGTGCACTTTAAGATGGAGCTGGCGGAACACAAAGAGATGTAATAGGATTGGTGAGAAAATTGAAATGGAAATAGATGTGCACGGTGTGTATGATCTGTGATTGTTGGAGATGTGTCAGTCAAGCATAGAAGCAGAACATAAAAATAGCTCTGATTGGCTAAACAAGCAACAGGCACCTAGCCGGCTTAAGTTGACATTACCCCCATGTGAGATGAATACTGTCACTCATCTCTACACACAGACGGCAATAGACGAAAGCATTTCAAGCCACGCATGGAGCACTGGGACTGAGAGAATCTAAGCAAGGCCCGCACATGGAGCTGCTACTTATAACCATACCACGATGGTTCAAAAACAATCAAGTAATGAGTCACCCTCAGAGGACTTCGAGATGAAGCACAAAACAGGAACGAGGTTAGAGTGGGATGAAGGTAAGGTGTAAACACAGCTTGGTGTGTGCAGCTGGCGAAAGATCGTGCTGGCTGCACAGGCTTTTTGGTTGACTTCCACGTCCACCCTGGACTGTAGCGCCAAACGAAGAAGAAGAAGCAGGAAAGGTGTGCAAAAACACTGTCACGGCCATCTACACTGAAGTCTCTAAGACCGAGGGTGGAACAGATGCCGATTTATACGCTAGTTTGCCTGAGCTTTGAATAGTCGTGTGACTCGTGAACTACTGTAGTGTTTTCCAAGCCGAAGTAGCAGCTATTCAAGAGACTTCCCTCATGCTCTCAATGACCTCGATAGATAGGGAAGAGGAGCGAGTCTACCACTGGCACAGAATCAAAAGACACCTCACCACCCAATGAAATCCATAAAGGCAAGACTAACAACGCCATAAGCCAAACGAATAATAAATGGACGGAATTGAACACCGACTGTTTATCGAAGGCTGTGTGGCCTACTTTAGAAGAGAATTAGCAAAGTACTAGGTGCAGTTCCTGACCATTACCTAATTAGCAATCAGGCCAGAAGACTGTTTGCGCCATACATTGCCCTCTGTTGAAGCTGCGAGGAGGGGGAATGGGGTTAGACTACTTCGGAATCTGCCCTACCCTTGCAAAAATAAGAAAATATTCAGATAGCTATTTCTTCAACATCCTGGAGGACCATACCTTCTCTGTCTCCTACTACATTCAATCTGTTAAGTGGGCTAGATCAAGATGTCATACCCGTGCCGAGGATCAGCTTGGCTGGGGGTCTACTTGAAAAATTGCTCAGTCGCGAACGGAGTATCTGGCGACCTAGCAAGCTCTCAGATAAATCCTGCTTTAGCTATGCAATGCAGTTCTCTGCACAGCCTCACCCTTACTTTTCTCCGCTACTCGTGGAACTTATAATGAATGCGAATATTTCTTAGAAGAAAAGAAAAAAAAGAACGCGAGCCTCAAAAATGAATGAACATGAACCACAACCTGCACGGTAAGACCCGCGAGGGTTTCTGCACGGAACACGTCACCTCTGCCCGCGAAACTGCCTCCTCCTCGAAGGTCCCAGGAGATAGAAGGGGCTATCTTATAAAATATAGCAGGTGGGGCGCTCTGAAGCCCGGATTCTGGAGTGCCTTAAAAACATTCCCCGCGATCTTTAGCTTGGGCAACAAAAGTAATGAAAGCCACATTCACAGGTGGACACTACTTAGGGCACTATGTCCAAACGCGCCAGGTCACTGGAGGCGTCACTCTCGGAACTCAAAAACCGAGTGGTGAAACATATAATATTGGTAACATGCTCAAAAGGCCGTATAGTGAAGTGCTGAAAGGTGACAAGTCGACAAGTCGTAACGAGCGATCAAATCCCCAGTAGACTTAGGACCCGCACTTACGTTCCCCGGCGCCCCTCGGATCCTGCAAGCCTGCAATCCAAGCCTTCCTGCCCACAACTGGAAGGTCGCAAAGTTGGAGGAATTAAAGGGAGAAACCAGGGCCGCAGTGATTCTTATTAACAAAGAGTCACTGGACCCTCTAGCCAAATCGGAGGGTGTCATCCACTATGGCTTTGCGACGATGACCCTAAGGGTATATAAAAAGAATGTGGAGATAACGGGGAAGCGCATGTTCTCCTTTCTATCATAGTAACATCCTAAAAAAAAAAAAAACTCTAAATGTAGAGTTCACATTGTGCTACTTGCTCTTCGAGCGAGGGAAACAAATGGAACTTCCATACTACCTTTTGTACGACCAGCGCTCATATTTGTACGACCTAGTCCAAATTGATCTATACCACTCGGTAGTTCGCCATGTTGTTAAACCTAATAGCAGGGTGCCAGCTAAGGTAATGGTACAAGAACAGTCTCTTTGATCGCGTCCTCTGCTTCAGATTTGGAATAAAAACACCCAACAAAAGATGCAGTAACATGTACCCTCATAACCCGATCCCTACCCATTTACCCTTTAAAACCCTACTTTTGAACTATGTATCAATACAACAAGAAATATGATATGCATGCATACAAACAATGAATTTATGTGTTTTCAACACGCTCAAGCGACACACAATCCCTCGTCAGTCATTGTCATCCACTTCATATCGTTCCACTGCTCAACGTAAAAACATACACTACACGCATGTTGCATGCCACATCATCATCAGTATAAAGGAGTGAAAAAAATCATAGTACCCCGAAATATTTCGGGTTATCAAATATCTATCTGGTTAGATCAAATTGGCTCTCTGTCCTTAGTTCGTTGTGTTTGACTCCTCTCCGTTTAACGCACGCTTTTTCATGGAAACAAATATCCCACTTTCATGGGAGGTAAAGGGTTTTCCAATTAGGCATTATTTTGTTTTGAAATAAAACGCAAGCCATTTGAGATACATACATACTTACTCTCGGCTTGAAGTACAATCAAAACAATTATGAATCGAATTCGATTTCGTTCAAATGGCCATCGCTCGCACGTTTGCAGCGGTCGATTCGTTGGAACTAATTTTCAGGGACCAAACAAGGACGAAATGGCTGATTTTTCGAGTTCAATGTTGGTTCTGAGCTTTTTGAACATTATCGGCTTCTCGGCATAAATCAATGACTTAACGTATCCTCACAGCAAATAGCCAAGTGGAGTGAAACCGCACGAACGAGGCGGGCAATCGACTGGCCCATATCATGCGATAATACTCTTCCCACACTCACTCTTCACTCAAACGATTGTAACGTGTGGTGTGTGTCTTGTGGCACCATCATGTTGAAACAACATGGTGTCCAAGTTCAAAAATACGATAACGCTGACCATTCACATTAAGGCAAGGCGACACTCTGTCATGTGACTTCTTTAACATCATACTTGAGAAGATCGTGAAAAGTAGGTTCAACTTCTTGCTTACGCGGACGATATTGACTTGATTGGACGAACACAGCGAGCCGCCAATGAGGCGTTTGCTGGCATTGAAGCGGAAGCGGCTAAAATGGTCTAGCGATAAACCAGTGCAAAACAAATGCTGTCATCACAGAAGGACGCACAACATCGACGTCTCGGACGTCGACGTCTTCATATTGGGCAGCAGAAACTTTGAGGTAGTCAATGACTTCGTCTACTTAGGCTCTGAAGTAAAAAGGGACAACAACACCAGTACCGAAATCAAGCGAAGAATTACTCTTGCCAGTCGCTGTTTCTGTGGGCACAAGAGGCAATTGAGTAACAGAGCCATCTCTCGAAACACAAAATTGACCTTGTGTAAAACCCTGATCATCCCAGTCCTGCTCTATGGCGCAGAGATATGGAAGCTACGGAAAGCGGATGAAGAAGCTCTTGGTTGTTTTGAGAGAAAAGTTCTGCGTACGATCTTTGGTCCTGTTTGCGTTGATGGCGTTTGGAGGAGAAGGTTCAACCACGAACTGTACGGGCTGTACAGCGGCATGCGTAAAGCGTTTTCGGATCCAATGCTTAAGATGGCTAGGTCATGTAGAGCGGATGAACACCACAGCTCCGGCACGAACAGTCTTCGACACCGAGCCATTGGGACAGCGCAACAGAGGACGTCCTCGCACTAGATGGCGCACAATAGTGGAAAAGGACCTCAACTAACTTGCTGTGTGCAACTGGAGGCAGCTGGCGAAAGATCGTGCTGGCTGGAGAGGCGTGTTGGTTGAGGCCCAGGTCCACCCCGGACTGTAGCGCCAATCAAAAGAAGAATAACGCATGTCTTTCATATTGACGAAATCATTGAGCCAAAAATTTGCTTTGTCACTGGAGATGATTTTGCCATGGGATTCATCATCTGGCGTATCCTCTCCAGAATTTAATCGGAGAACGTACGTGGCCTTAAGGAGTATGCCGGCTTCAACTCTTGAGTCAGCCTGAACTTGTATGGACGTAAACCTGGATCCATACGCCATAACGAGCACTGAGTGATGCCAAATTCTTGAGAACGTCGTTTGGATCACTTGCTACGGATTCCCGAACAGCAGAGACATTTTCTACTCCTCGACCAATCCATTGTCTCTCTCACAAAACGACTGCATATGTAAACTAAAATTTTTCCACTCAACTTGTTATTGCCTGTCTAATAGGGCGACAATCAGGACCGAAAATTGCGGTAACCGCTCATAAAGGTGCACCGATTTTATTTAATTTGCAGACGTTGCTCGTTCGTGTACTTTACCGCAATCGAAGTGTTGAGCTTACTGAATAAATTGATTCGCGAAAGAGTGCGTTTGCAAATTAAATTCAAAGTTGTCAAGACCCTCTTGGAAAAACGTCTATATCACAGGCAAATGATACCAGAACTTGTTCAACCACCATTTTACCTTAAAACTCGAAATCACAACAAAACGGTGACCTTCTCCCGTCGGATTATGAAATTTCAACGTAACCACTCATATTCAACCTATTTTCTGTGTGTCAATTGACGATACTTAATCAACTCTTGACTGCGGCACCGGGAGAGTCTAGATTGCGTGTTGTTTACACTGTCTGTTTGATTTGACGGAAATATACGTGACAGTCTTCACCTGCTGGAGATTGATGCTCAAGGACCGGTTTTACAAGTGCGACGACGACGTACAAATAGCTATTCGAGGAGTTTGAGAAGTCCTATTTATTTGCTTACGGATTGTTTGGGGGGTTCTTATTGTTCTTGTTTGCTTAACCGAAAAGCTTTCAGTGTGGGCTGCGACAGATACGATAGCAGCGGGTAAACAAGAGCACCCCCGATAGCGATTGATTGAGTATTTGTGACTGCTGACCGAATAGCACACGAGACAGTTGCACGGCAGAGGAGGTAAATACGCCAAGCTCATCCAGGTCTGTAGGCAGCGTTAAATTTAGATTGTTAAGGCGTCTTAATCTGATAAGACGCCTATTTTAAGGCAGGACACACTGGAGAGTGGAGAAGTCTTGACACAGCAGACATCTTCCCTTCAAGCGCAGCCCTTTCGAGGGGTTTCTTTGTTGACTCTTGACGTAGCTAACCTGCAGCTGCTAATCAATCATCCAAGGTGACTAATCAAGTGTAATAAATTCGGAATTATTTTTAGCCACAAAAGTTATTCTTGGGATTTATTTCTCTTTCATTTCCTTGGAAATTTTGGGAAGGGAATTGCTTTTAATTCTGGACAAGGACGAAGTAACCCACCGCCCACAACGAACTGAATGACCCCACCTCACCGAGTCAGTGGCAGATTAGTCTGTGTGTATCACAATTTTGGAAGACATTCCTTTTAATGAATGTTTGCAATTCAAAAATTGGATATTTTGCAAACGGCACAGCAGTTAAGTTTTCTTCTGTTTGCTTCCAGATGCTCACGACGCATGAATCTGAGAAATTTGTGAAAATGTGTGCGAACGAACACAAATTGATTGCAGAGGTATGGCCAGCATCTCTCTCACTGTCAATGGCAATGTTAATTGAAATTTGTTGCCATAATTCGAAGAGCTAAAATTAATGACTCAAATTACGTGAAGGTTGATAGCGGTGCAAGTGTGTCACATATTCGGTTGGTAGGCATTAACAACCAGCATAACTTACAAATTTCGTGGTAGTAAAGGAGTTTGTTTTTGTGACGTAGAATCGCCTTTGGCAAGCGATACTACTTCGGTTTGTCAGAATAACTGGGCTCGGATCTCACGACTCGAAGGAATAAAGTCATGCTCCACAAAAGTTCCTGCCTGGCATTCCTGCTTTATGGAACCGAAAGCTGGACGCTAAGCTAAAGTGCAGAGCTGATCTTTGGTGCCGTCGTAAGAATGTCGGATATATGGTCCTGTCTGCGAGAAAGGTGAGTAGAGCAGAAGGCACAGGCACGAACTTTATCAGCTGTACCAGGATGTTGATGTAGCCCGGAAAGCAAAAATCTGTCAACTACAATAGCTCGTCCCCATCGAGCGAAAGGACAAACATGCTCCAGCTAAGAGGGTCTTCGAATCCAAGCCTGGTATAGAAACGAAGTCATCGCGCCTGTAAGGCAGCATGGCTTGGATGACTGGAGTGCCTGGGACCATAACTAATACAAAGCAGCAATTGCTCAGGGTCGGACATTTCGTGGGTAGCCGGCCCGATAACTAAGTGAGGCATTAACAAACATACTTATGAATAGTCGCTTTGAATATCATCGAGTCAACGCAAAATCGCTGAATATATCAAATTCTGAAAAGATATTTATTACCTCTACCTCCGGTAGATCAGTAGGCTATTTCATGGTCATTATAGCGCGCAGCATGAAACCAATCAGGTCTGCAGTGACCACATTCCGTTGCCAACCTCTGACTTTTGATGACAAAGAGCGCTATAGATCGGGCAAAAAGGCAAGGTATCTCGGAGTTAACTTCACGGAAAGATTGAAAAGCCACTTTTTAAAAAAGTCATTCGAAGCTGACCCCTGTACTGATCCAAAGTGAATTAGCCTAGAACACAAAGCAGTTAATACAGCCGATTTAGACGAACAACCTCCAAATTAGGCACAACATCTCAAGCACCACCATGGACACGCTAGCACCAGTGTACCGGTCTCCTCTACGACAGGAACTTTCGAAAGCACCACAGCATCAAGAAGCTCTACGATGAAGCACGCACAGGAGTCAGAAAAAAACACAAAATTCCGGACAACGCTACATTACCCCGCTAAGTCTGCTTAATGAGGAGAACTTCCTATCGACGCCTAACAACGAGCTGCAAAGCTTCTATCAGAGCTGCGATAGCAATTAGCAATGAGGCTAAATCGGCCACCACTTTACCACCCCATCCGAAGAGGGCCCAAAATGGACACACGGATTTGAGCAGCCCGATGTAAAGACTGGACATTGTGGCATAAAAAAATAAATAAACACAGCACCGAATTGTTTTTTTTTTTGCAAAATGTTAAATTAAACACAACAAAACAGCTGTGAGCAATCAATTTTAATTTTTTTTATGGAATCTGCTACAAAATCATGGGACGTCACCATTTATTCACTGCAGGCTGTCTCTCAACGAAATGGCTGATGGCAGAGCATTTTAAAATGCACCTGTTGTGGGTGCCGGAACTCTGTGACATACCAGGAACCTGCAAAGCCGTTGAACTTACCAGGTGTAATACAACCTCATCCCTACCAATGACAGGAGTACCACCTTCCATGCCGATCGCTACAGCCTACCATCTTCTAAAAATTCACGCAATAAACAACAAATTGCTACCTACCTTAAAACAAAATAAGTCTGGCCCTGCTTAACCTAAAACAGGCACTCAGTCTACTTCGACTCTGCAAGCACTCATTAAGGACCCTCGTTGGAGTCATAACCGGGCACTGTGCAATTGGCACTCATGCTCGCAGGATAGGTGCCCCTCATAACGATTTCTGTAGAAGCTGCATGGATGAAGAGGAGGAAGAAAACACTTACCACCTACTCTGCTTCTACAGCGCTCTGGCTAGTCGTAGGTTCCTACACATAGGGGCCTACCAAGCCAAGCGGCCTTAATGAGCTAAACAGCGCCAGCATAGGCCATCTAAATAGCTTCACTACAAGCACGAACTGGGACCGATGTTAGGATAAGTCAATCTGGACTCTGGCCTAAGTGTGACAGCCCTCAGCAGTCTGCCACCACAACCTAACCTAGTTCTAGGAGCACCATCGGCAGAAAGGCAACATTGCCCCAAACCTATCATGAGTTTATTCCAGTAACCTGCTAGTTTTGACTGGGAGGAGCCATCGTGTATTCATAGTGCATGCGCACAATCAAATATTGATTCCCAGATGGGCACCCCATTTTGCAGTCAAGTTCAACAAGCAAAGTTCAACAACGCCTCCCCACCTTTCAAGGTTAATCTCAATTGAAGAAGTTGCCAATTTTTACTCAGGATTCTAGATTCATGGCTTTTTTTACTCGAAGAAAATGATCTCTTTAGCGCTCGCCGGACGAAATGCGTAAAGATCTCCCTCTCAGCGTGAAAATTTATGTGGTGCGCGATACGTACTATGGCAGCATGATCTACTTGTGCCCAGTGTCTCGAAAGAAACCACAAACATCTAGAGACATCATGTCAACTTCGACGAGGGGATCTTTTGTTTTGGTTCGATCGGTTGTGCTCAGGGTAATTGTTTCAAGTAAGTGAGAAGAGGTGTTAGCCTTGACTGCTTATACTCCGCACTCGAGCACTGAAGGCAGATCGGTTTGTCGGCCTTTTCAAATCCTGGGATGTCACTGTAACCTAGTGCCTATATAAGCTACATATTAGCCCTGATAGCATCTTTGGGTTGCATTACATAACCTAATCTTCTGTTTTGGCACAATATTGGATGTATTTTTACTTGAGAA
Organism: Eristalis arbustorum; assembly: GCA_916610145.1. Lineage (NCBI taxonomy): Eukaryota > Metazoa > Arthropoda > Insecta > Diptera > Syrphidae > Eristalis > Eristalis arbustorum. The sequence goes on along the minus strand of OU744320.1, from coordinate 26,626,237 downwards.
CATGCTGCCCGAATTGCAAATATTTTGTGTGGCAGTCTGTAGTCGTCTCAGAAATGTTCAAGATCACACGGGAACGTTCTCCGCCACCCATCCTTCCGCTATGCTATTCCCCATTCTTGAGGAATCAGGGTATCAAAGCCGTTTCATCGGTTAAGTGTGCGGACCGTGCTGTGTGCTTTTAGATTTAGGCTGTGACCAAATCGCTTTTGTGTCTAGTTCCCAGACTTTCAACCCCTCACCTGCGCAGTGCGCCGAAGTGGTCCTTTTCAATATTTGACACCAGCAAGTATAAGTTCATCAATGCACTAGCTTTGTCGAACGTGGCGACGAGATGTCGCTCGTCTATTTGCCTAGCATCCTTCGACCTCCGATACATCCAGTCCCATTGTCATACCTGAATTTAAGTCATACCCACCACTAAAAAAAACCTATTTCTTGTAGTACACACTGTGCTTCCAAGAAATGCTAAATTTTTTTACCGCGAACGAACGTGCTTACCATAATAATGGGATATTCTTAATTGGGTCGGTGTCATTAAACACCAATCGACCCTCAGTGCGTATGAGTGAACGGCCGCAAATGGCATCTTCGGAGTTTGCACGTAGCAGGAAAAAACCTCTGCCAGAGCACATACGATGCATTCGCTCACTTACTTGGAGTCATAGGGACCATCCAGAGGAGGCTAACAGGGAAAATAACTTTAACTAAACTAATCTCAAGACCTTTTGTGTGTTCACAGCCCAACCCGCTCTAGTGTGGTGGTGGGCAACCGACACCGAAACCGAACAATTGAACAAGCCCCCAGCCCCAGGGGGAGTGTAGTGGCGAGTGCGGCCTGAATGTTCCTTTTTGAAGGGTTTTGGTTCCTTTTTTTTTTTTTGTTGTTGACGAGAGAATCGCACTCAGGGGGGACATTTTCACACCTACATAAGTGAGATGGATGACGTTGTGGGTGGAAATGTAAAACACCTCGGAAAATTGCAAATTAGGCCTAAGAGGGATTATGGGGCTACTTAAAATGCTCGACCCTAATCTGGCGGGCAGAGCGATAGAAGAACCTTTTTTTTCTCGTGTTTGCGGCCTAGGTGACGATTGGCGGTAATTTATGACGAGTATTTACGACGGGAGGCGCCGCTTTGTGGTGGAAACCATCGATCATCTGTCTTCCAAGGAGCGCCTCCCCATCCTTCAAGGTTAATCTCAATTGAAGAAGTTGCCAACGCAGAAAGTTCCTCGCACTGCGTATTTAATTGTCCTTGCATAGTGTAGCCGTCTGTTAATCTACGTCGTTATTCTTCATCAATTTGACACCAAGGGATTTGTTGTGGCTTAACTAAATTAGCAATACTTGCAAGCAAATAGAGACACCCCCCGAGGAACGGGGTACCCTGTAATCGGGGCAGACACGTATGAGTTTATGAAACTAATGAAGCAGTAATCGGATCACATGTGGGTGCGTGGAGACGAACAGGAGGCGTTCGTGGCTCCAGGGAGGACAAAATTAACCAATTATCACGGCCATTGAGAAGTTCATGAGCAAGGTGATGGGAAATTTGTGACTTGTTTGGTAAAGTTCACGGTTCAAGTGAGGGCCAATTTACGAGCTTTCAAATATGAACATGTCCCATTAGGCAAGGGATGAAGAGTCAATTATTGGTGCACAAATAGTAAACCGGTGGGCATGGGCCTGTGCATCCAGGGCAAAGATGTTGATTGGTCTCAGCCAGCAACGATCCCTGTGAATGTAAAGGTCAAGTTGACATAGAGCCTCAATGCAGCGCCCTTTGGATAGCCTCTACTGCAACTGCTTAGAGGTGAATCAGAGGTGTAAGTCAGAACCCGGTCTACCAGGTTTTGCGTGGGGCTAACTTGCCCACCGTGTAAAATACAGCCTAGTTCAACGGATACGGATGACCCTACTGGTGACGACCATGGACAACGAAACAAGGACAACGATTTTCGTTTCTGTACGTGGAATGTGAGGTCACTTAACAGACCACGTGCAGCCGAGGAACTTGAAGAGGCTCTAGAAGCCAATAAGGCTGACATCACCGCCGTCCAGGAGGTGCGATGGGATGAAAATTCAACCACGAACTGTACGGGCTGTACAGCGACATGAGTGTAGTCAGGCGTCTATGGATTCAACGCCGAAGATGGCTAGCCCATGTTGCATGAGCGCTAATAAGTGAGTAGGCATCCGAAATATTGCCGTGCACACTGGATCGACAACAGTCTCACCGATTGCCCAGCACCAGCCCCATGCAGCATAGCAGACGCAGAAGATGTCATGAGCGATGGCGAGTCTAAGGGTAGCACTTCGTGTGCCACATCTTTCTCATGAAATTTTTCACCAAAAAGTTGCTCGCGTCCCTTTTTGCTGCTGTTCAGTCTCAATTGTGAGATGATTCCTCCCTTCCAAAGTATTTTCGCTGGACAAATACCCTCGTTAACTAGATTCGATACAGAATGCCGGTTAGGAAGCTGAAGTGGTCTCATCTTGAATACGTCCTCCCTCAGGCGTGCTTAGTGAATTCAAAAAAGCCCGTTGAAGTGTATATATGTGCCCGGCTAGAGCAAGCACCCACATCCATTGATAAGTCTATGAAGTAAATCCGGAATCACACAATCAATTGAAAAAAATCCTTCAAAAAGTGGAGGATATCATTTATAGAAATCACTTTCAGCCCATCAAACTTTTTTCCCGTCTGTGTGTCTGCGTGTGTTAACTTCTCATTGAAAACTCCAACGGTAGCGGCTTTGTAATGAAATTTCCTCTCCGACATTACGAGCTAAGGATCCGAGATCCCTTTGAATTGATTTCCTCGCCACGAAAGTTATTTTCAATAAACATTCATTTCGACTCTTTTCATGGCCTGATATCTAAGATAGAATCATGAAAGGGAAAAAATGGAAAAATGGAAAAAAAAGCCATCCCAAAAATTTGAAGTACCTGCATTCAGCTCAGTGCAAAGGGCAGAACTTAATGCCCGAACAAATAAGTGGACAAAAGCAATCAGGGCTCCTCTTGAAAGCGGAATCCCACACAAAATCCGCATTATCTGGCAGTCAGCAGTGGTCCCCGTGCAGCCCCGTTTGCATTCAGCCAACAGATGGGGGAACAAGGTCAAATGTAATTTAATGAGAACGACCGCAGCAAATGCTGCAGCTTGGATTCCTCATCTCGAACACATGCACGTGGATAGGTACTCATTTACTTGACGTGCTCCCTGCTCATTGAATTACACGCGATAAAAGGCAACGTTGCGTCATCGTTATGCTGAGGTGAATGCATTCAGTTGGGATGTAGTAAATGCGGTTAAGGACATTATCCGACTATTTCTTGCATGAATAGAAAACGAACCAATGACTAGGAAAAAAAAGTATTTTTGAATGAAATCACGAGTATGTTATCTAGCTACGTTCGTGGATACAAGCGAGATGTTCTGAAATTTGCGTGAAGGCGCATTTATGATGAGCCTCGATTTTTCTGACTATCTGGACGCTCTGAACTTCACTTCGCCTCACTTCCACCTAAACACACGACAATGCTTCGGAAGGAATAAGTTCGCGACGACGTTACGCTCACAATGTAGCCACTGCGTGTAAGGCTGCAACAATGTCCCCCGCTCGTTGACCGTAAACACAGACGCAATGGGACCCAACTAAGACAATGGACAGCAAATTTTCCAAAAGCCATCTAACTGGCTGCAACAGTGTTGCCCCCAAGCCGCTTCCAAGTCGTCGATAAAAATGGTTATGCAATCTTGCCCTGCCAACCAGTCGCCATTCTGCTGAATGAAATTGCTGGACAGAAAAACGAAAGGATTGACGGCACCACTTTGTGTTCGTCTAAGGAATTGAATTCCAGAATCTTCTCGCTCAAGTGTTATTGATACGCTCCACAGTGTGTTACCTTTAAATCACATATCCTTTTCCCCCTCATTGCTAGTCGCGGTTTACACCTCGTGTAAGCCATTTGGATGAATTATTCACTCTGGCATGGCGCGGGGATTATCCAATTCATATCGTATCCCTTGGCACGTTTCCAGCCCAATTAAGTCGAAATTTATACGTTCGAGTGTGTCAACAAAAAAAAAATACGACAAATTACCAATAAACTGGAAGAATTTAATTAAAACACTGTCGAGAAAACGAAAGCCGCAACTGGATGATGCAGCTGCTAACTGTGGAGGCACAAGTAATTTATTTGAAAATCTTACTATTAAACAGACCCTAAACTGCTGCCTCACTCCCGCTCTAACATATGCTGGGCACACATAAATACTCTTGTATTTAATATTATTTTCGGTTGAACCTAGGACAACATGGGCACATTTTTGTGCTCGCATCTGCAAGGCTCTGAGCAGTGCCATGGAATTCCCAAGGGTTCGGTGTGGTTGTCGCAAATATTCTATTCTGCTCCATGCATAGTCACTTGTAATTGCATTGTCTACTGGTGGAAGTAAAGAACATATCATTTGTGCCAGACATTGGCTGTGACTCTGTTTGCATTTGTTCGTAATTGGGCCGTGCTTGTAGCCAACCATATTTGGAACATATTAAAGCACGTTGCGATGAAATGAATGAATCGTGTGTCTGCTTTAAAGGGAAAAGCATTACAAAATTTACTCTGGCGTCCTTAAAGCAAAAGGAGAGGCTAGGACTTTGAAGGTGAGAAGAAAGTACCTGGCCTCCTATGGACTGTTGCACCACCCATATCATGTACAGTAGATATGTCTCAATAATATCCTCAATCCTCAATACCTCAGGCACACATTTTTAACCAGACCACATGAGCCAGGGCATCAATTTGTTAGAAATGGAACCCTTACTTATTTAGAGTCGGCAATAACGCTACTAAATAGAGACGTGCAAAAAATATAATCTAGGGCTCAGGATGGAACCTTGCGGTACTCCGGTTGTGGTTGAGGCGGATTTTGTGCAGTAGACATCAAGCATCGTAGACAGATTACGTATAGAGCATACTATAAGTGCCAACTCCCTCCCCTCTAATGACTTCGATGAGCCCTTCTGGTGTTCCCACAAGAAAAGCGTGGAACACAAAGGAACCCATCAATATCGACGATGGGCAGGGGAACAGGCGCGGGCATCTTCTCCTAATTGTTGGACATGCACTGCGGCAGCGTTTTTCAGGCGGAGGTCCTGGCGGTCAAAGCTGACAAAATGATATAATTGTTGCAAATACCACCGGCTGATATAACAATTCCAATTGACAGTCAAGGCAGACGGCCATTAAAACAACTCCGGCTATAGAAATCAAGACCTAGCCAGCAAGCTGCCACGATCAGCTCAAGATTCCTGGTACGCAATATTCGATCGATCTATGCTTGGTTCCAGGTCACAAGGGTATAATAGGCAATGATTTAGCAAATGAACTCTCTAGGAAAGTGTCCGAATACGACCCGTCCCAACTAAGCCATGTTTCCATCCACCCCTTGATGTGGACAATAGCATCATGGAACTATTCAATGAAAAGTTGGTCTCTCTTCTCACATGTGAGACCACTCGGACATGAACATACTTCACCAGCGTATCAAAGAGCTGCTGCTGTTGGCAGTCGGGGCGCTAACTGCCTCCAATAGTTCGAGATGCCACGAACAGAAAATGAGAATTACCCATGACCAGATATGCAGATGCTGTGGGAAGGAAGAAGAGCTTGCTGATGTTTCCCACTTATTGTTACGCCTGATCGGACAGTGTCTTGCGATCACTCCGACCAGCCTAACGCCAGACGCTTCCTTGTTTTCAGCTCTGACCATGTTGATCTTGTCGTCTGACAGGCTATTCTTGCAAGTCAAGACAAACGTGTTGGCTTCGATTATTGTTGTGTTATGTATGATCGGGTAAAATGCACTGATCGGTGGTTGCAGTGATGTGTGCACCTCTCTGATGTCCATTTCAGATCCTTGTCTGACCGATTCGATTGATCTGTTGACTGGGACTCAGCAGAGTTTAACCTGGTGGTCTCTGATGGATTTCAGTGAACTTCGGCATTTTATGACAGCCTTTGATTTCGATGCACACGATGATATTGTTTTAAGAGCAGCCTGCCAGTCTACAACTACTCTTGCCAATCTTGCCAGTGGGCTCAAGAGGCAATTGAGTATCAGAGCCATCTCTCGAAACACCAAGCTGACTTTGTGACTTTGTATAAAACTCTGATCATCAGTACTGCTCTGTGGCGCAGAGACAGGAACGCTTTTGAAAGCGGATTAAGAAGCTCGAGCACCACGAACTGTACAGCGGCATGTATCTAGTTCAGTCTCTTCGGATCCAACGCTTAGGATGACTAGGTCATGTAGAGCGGATGTACACCACAACTCCGGTCTGAAGAGTCTTCGATACCGAGCCATTGAGACAGCGCAGCAGAGGACGTCCTCGCACGAGATGGCGCACACAGATGGAAAAGAACCTTAACCAACTTGGTGTGCGCAGCTGGAGGCAGCTGGCGAAAGTATGTGTGGCTGGACAGGTCCGGCCCAGGTCCACCTCGGACTGTAGCGCCAATCAAAGATGGTGGTATCCGGTGAAATATCTTGAGCGTGTTCGGCTGATTTCTCTGTTTCCAGAATTTCTGTTTGGAAGACTCTCTCATATATCAGGAAGTCTGAATGAGTCCTGTAAGTGTACACGGAGTGTCCGAGTAGAATTCGGTCCCAGTACCTGTATCCGTTTTTGATCCGTCGCTGAAGAGGGGTATCTCTTGGTAGTTCACAATGGTCTATGCATATTGAGGTCACAGATAACACTGGGAGACTTATTCTTCAAGAACCTGCAAGACATACCACATATCCCAATAATCTCTATTTGCAGGTTTGTCAAGACAAGCGAATGGCGGAAAGGGACAGCACAACATATCTAATCCAAAGATCACACGACTATCAACGAATATAACAAAAGGTCTTCAATCCCATGGGCACCACAGTGGGTGCAATAGGACCCAAGTGAGACGTGGCCCCACCGCGTCAGCCCTCGTTCATAACCTAACCTAACAGGAATTTTCACAAAACCGCACTGTGACAATTTGAAAAGGACATGATTGATTTTTGTTGTCTTTGAAGAGGGCTTAAAATGAAAAGAAGTCAAAATGCAACTCCGGCGGCTCAGCTCAATGACCTTAATTACTTCGTTATGTGACCGCTAAGACACTGTCAGGCTTATGTACTTGTCTTTGCTACCAGGGGTACTTTTTGGGTTTCGTCGGTTGTTAAAGGTCTTATTCCGGTTACCCATTCCGTCTAGCCGTTGACAACAACCAGTTTCTTATTCGAAGCGGCCATAAGCCTGCGTCTTACTGCAAGACTCAGTCCTTAGAGCAGATTCAGTTAAACTACTGATGTTAGCTCGATGCTTTGTTTCGGACGGACATCAAGGCATCAGAAAAACTACAGGTGCCTAATCCAAAACAAAGACCTTCGCCATGCCGGTCGAATTTATCAAAATGACTTACACAATTAACCACAAACACGTGCATTTAATCAAAAAGTTTCCGCCACCCTTTTTCAATTTATTCCATGTGCTGGCCTTGCCAGACAAGATATATTATCCCCGCAGGTCCATTAGATGCATCCAGCCGGGAGACGGCCAAGAGAAAAGAGGAGCCTTTCCTGCGCCACCCATCGCTGCCATGACATAACTTATTAACTTGAGAAAACTTCTTGCGGTTCTTCCAACTATCAACTACACCTGGAAAATCGTGCAGCAAATAATATCGCGGATCACAAGTGAGGATAATGCTGTTGCTGCCGTCGAGGACCAACTATTTAATGAATCAAGTGGAGTCCTGAAACTTTTCATTAAACATGCTAACAAGGATTGCTAGGCAACGTACTCATCCCACGGCAGCGTGCGGCGCTGCACGGCACGGCGCGGCATGGCACCTTCTGCCCGCCCTTGACTGGTGTGTTGTTTTAAACGTGTTCATTGCCGCTTCAGCTATCGGAGACTAGTTTGTCAGAGTCTTCAGGCGTACGGGCGCACAAACCTTCATGTATTGAAGTGGTTTCGAAATTGTGTCCCTTTTGCGTTTACTTCTATCACCACAACTCCGGCTGGGTGGATGAGGGAAATTCAAATATCGGCAAGGCAAGGATAAGTCTGAATCGAACAACAACTGTGCTTGCGGCTTTTTTTCCACATCCCGGACTGCATGTGGCAGCTTGAGAGTCAAGTGTGGTTGTGTGTGCAAGTGTGTGCTACACCAGGAGACGAAATCAAAGTATTTGCTCTCATATTCGTGGGCCAGTGCATTGTAGCGTTGCACTACATGCAGTGGATCTTGGAAACGTCTGTCCCGAAGTCGATGTTGTTCGAGCGTGACTTTGGTTTGGTTTGCATTCGGTTGGAATATGGGAACATTTTATCGTGAAGCAAATAACCTTGCGAACGATGAGCTGTGTCGTGTTGTGGGAGACACAGTGTACACATGTGGCAGCTTAATAAAGCCTGATAAAGGTTATTCAATAAACTGTATATGCTGTGCAAAGCAAAGCAACTCAGGACGCTCGCGTTTAGGGTGGCGCACGCAAGTGGAGATGGACCTCAAACAACTGGGCGAGCGAAACTGGAGACAGGTAGCCAGAGGTCGCCGTAGTTGGAGAGGCTTGGTGGTTGAGGCACATGTTCACCCCGTACAAGAAAGGAGAAGGTGGAATCTCGGCATCGATTGTACACCTATCGACCTGCGAATGCTGCGAATGAGAGTATTTATGGAGCACTGCATCGGCATCACTGCATCAAGCATCGTCGAGAGAAGATAGTTTCTAACTCCAATACTAGAGGAACGATGTTCCAGAAGCCTCTACTACTGCCTGCACATGCCAATGACGTTGACATGATCAAAAGCAATCAGCGGACTGTAAAAGAGATTCTTGCGACAATCGGCAAGAAAGCGGCTAAGATGGGTTCTACCGTAAATGAGGACAAGCGAAAGTACACGCATTTCACCAGCACAGACAAACTTTGTGTAGATCGTTGGTCCCTTGAGTTAAGAGAAGTCCTGACGAACGACAAACTGTGCGGGCAGTACCGTGGCATCGAAATGACCAAATGAGTTTAAATCTCTCATCCAAGACGCCGGAGTTATGCAGAGCGAAGGATCACATGTAGGAAAAAAATGGCTGTAAAAAAAATGGCGTTGTTGTGACACTTGCAGGATGACCTATGGAATCTTTTCAAAAATGCCTTGACAGACTCTGTAAATTCTTTTCATCACAGAGTCTCAGTATGGCGTACTGCATGCATGAACACCAATGCGGCCACCAAAGGGGGGGAATATGTTGGATCGATCTTGAAGCCTCACTCATCGTCCTTTCACTCTAAAGTTTAATTTCAACGAAAACGCGTCGTTTGCGTAATGATGTGATATTACATCACTTTCAAGACTCGCACTAAAGTGGTCGCGGAGTTCTATAAAAATTGTACAAATGAATTCATGTCTGTGCTCCTAGAGGAATTCAAAAGAATCTTTGAATCAGCAAATGTTCTAGAAAGTTATAAAAAGACAATTATCTACTCACTGCACAGAAAGGGTGACTATGACGGTCCTATGAACTACAGAGGAATGCCATTCCTGAATACATCTGTTTGCCGCTCTTATTTACAACAGGCTTCCTGCTGGGTTGAACATAAAAAAGTTTTGCACAAGTTTCAGGCTGGATTTAGAAAGTATTACTCGGCAGTCGATCAAGTATTTGTACTACTTAATAAACAGCGGAGATATATAAACAGAGACATAAGAAACTATACGCCTTTTTTGTGGACTTTCGAGAGGCCTTCGGTTTTATACCACGCGAGGCTCAGTTTTACAAAATTACAAATTATACAATACTGGCTTCTTAACAACTTAAGATGTATGCATCTTAAATGTATGCATCTTAAATGTATGCAAATAATATGGCGTATGTATGGGATGGGGAATCCATATCTGGAGAGTTTACAAAATCGATGGGTGTGAAACAAGGTTGTAGATTGAGCACGTTGCTGTTTATTCTATTAATCAACAACATAACAGATGCTCTAAAAAGGTGAAATCGAGATCGGTGGCATAAAAATTCCAGCCCTTAAATATGCGGATGACATCGTTTTCCTTTCCGACACGGTGGATGGTTTGCAACTAATGATGAATAGGCTCAGCGTTTACTGTAAGTACTCGAACCTGGACGTGAACCTGAATGAATCGAAGGTAATGGTGGCGATGGCAGATATTGTCAAAACGAGAGATGCACGTATTAAGGAGAAAAAATGAATGTTATTCGCGAGTACAAGTACTGAAGAATTTTAGTGTCTTCAAACCTGAGTGTGAAGAAACATCTAAAGGCCAAACTTTACGAAGCCAAACGAGCAATATCATCGATATGGGGTCGCTGCGTCAACAACATGTATGTACCCCATAGCTCGAAGCAGAAACCCTTTCGATCAACAGCAGCTTCTGTTCTCTTATACAGATGTGGGGATATTGTTCATATGTCGAAGTGGAGAAGTTTCTTCGGCATTTCTCAAAGCGATTATTCCGCCTACCAATGCCCAATTATATGCTGCACTTCGAAACAGGTGCACTTCCTATGCTCTTGGAAATATTGAAACTACATTTTAATTATTTAAAAAAGTTATGGCAATGAGTGATGACAGAGTGCCAAGAGTAGTACTCAAGAGTAGAAGAAGAGTAGAATAAGAAGCAGAGCAAGTTTCATTCAACAATGGAAAGACTGTGTAGAAACCGTAAGCAGAACACTCGACAGATATGAACATCTAAAAGCTCATTTGAACGTCCTATTGGAAAAAGAATATCCAAATATGTACGATCAATTTGCAACAGAAGCACAGTCTTCCCAGTATTGGACATATTACAGTAAGCTGAAAGGCCAAACCACAACAGACTTAAGTTATAATATAATGAATGTAATGAGTTTGAAATCTAAGTAAAAAGTAATTTTAAACTAAACTAAAACTAACTAACTCATCGTGATGTGCATTCAGGCGAGTTTTTGGACTTGGATCCATCACCTCATCCTGGGTGTTCAAATAGACTGCCTTCCTGATGTATTTCGTATTTAAGGCACATCTCGCAGACGTGGTGATGGGGACATTCGTTCCACGTGTCCAAACCATGGAAGCATAGGTCCTTCCGTTCGAAGAAGTAGCTGCTCGACATTGAGTTCCTCGCGTGCTACCCTATTCCGGCGAGTAACTCTCACAACAGCACGAAGAAAACTCACCTTGCACCTGCGATCTTATTCTTACGGGCACTACCTAAATTTCATGATCATAAGTGAGAGTTGAAACAAATCGTGAGTTGAAAACCGCTAGCTTGGCCTTGTCGCTCTGCAGGAGTTTGAGAGCGGGTTGTAAGGCTTCTGGTATTATTTTTTCATTTCCTACCTGAAGCAGTCTACAATTTAAGAGAACTTATGAATGCCAGGACCAACTGCAAAATTGGTGTACATCGTCATTATCGCGCTTCTCTTGTGAAAATCACGTTGGGTGACGTTCCTTTGATGGCTCGCTGTCGTGGCCAGTGATACATTGCCTGGCAACAATTTCAATTTCATTCGAAATGCTTTTGCTTTGAAAAACTTTCTTTGTGAGATATTTTATTTCACTTGCTAGCCTTTTCGCATCAGCTGCACGACAGTGACGTCGCAGGTATGCACTTTATTTTGCCATGAGTGGAATGTTGTTAATAATGGACTAACCTGAAACAGCAGACAATCAGCCACACAAAATGGCATTGCACCTGCACGAGCTCAGATTAGGTTAGACGAGGTCAGAGTAACAAATAAAACTAAATTTGCACACACTAACTTTTCAAAATTGCATCAAGCACGCCGGATCTAATAAAATTCCAATGAAGTTTCCCTGAAGCACATGAGAGGAGAACTCGGGAAAGGGACTTTTTAGCTGCCGTGCTGGAGTAGATGTGTGCTTCGATTAATGCACTGGATGCAAGGGTACACTTCGCATCACAATTTCTGCTATCTTTTTTGTAAAGGGCAAGGCTTTCACTCCCCATCCACCAAAAATTTGTGGCAGTGTACATTAGGACTAGTTTTAACCCGCCAAGAAAACTTTCGTCTGTCTGCTAAAGTCGTCCGGTTGTGCAGGATTGTAATGAAGCACCTATCTCTATTTGACCAGCACTAACTGCTGATGTTCATACCATTTGTAAAATTCCTCACGACATTGCGGGGCTATGCAAAATGAGTTTGACAATAATCGAAAACAAGTATACACAGTCTACGAGAAAAAAGGCGCTCAGCCAAGCATACTGACTCCGCCGGCTAGTTCCTGCCGGCGCTGAGAACCTTGCCGCCACTTTTCAAATTTGGCCTTCTGTGACCCTCTACGAGCTGTAGCGGTTTCTTCTGCTTTGTTTTGCGCTACAGTTTGGGATGAATCTGTGCCTCAACCAACAAGCCTCTCCAGCTGGTACGATCCTTAGCTAGCTGCCTCCATTTTCTCACGGCTTGTTGGTTGAGGTCCTTCTCGACCGCGCTATCGGCTTCGTGATCGTCCTCTATTTTGATGTCCCACTGGTTCGGAGTCGAAGACTATCCCGGCTTAAGCAGTGATGCCCATGCGCTCCTAGCCATCTTAGGCGTTGTTTCCGTAGTCGCCTGGCTGGACTTATACCGCTGTACAGCCCGTGCAAAGAACGCAAAGAACAATGGCATCTTCATCCGCTCTTGAGATAGTCCAGGCTTCCTCGCCATAGAGCCGGACAGGGATGATCAGGGTGTCACATAATATTATTTTGGTCCATCCAGAGTGAGTTCTGCTACTCAATTGCCTCTTGAGCAGTTTAAGGGGTCTCCTTTCTTGTAGATAAATCAGACGATACTGAGATTCCACTCGTCGGACATGCTTTCCTCCGACCATATCTTACAGATAACTTGGTGAATGCTTTCTGCCATCTCATCAGCTTAAAGAGTTCTTCAGACAGCCCATCAGTACCAGTAGCTTTGTTCGACTTGACGAATCTACTACGAGTTGTCCGTCTCCTTCCCACAGGCTTCTGTTGGATGTTTGTTGACTTTGGATAGTTTTTTTTACTCGTTGGCAAAACTTTCGGACGTTATTTCTGCCGTACCACCTGCTCAATCTCTTTTTTAACTTTTTGAGCAGCCGGTGCTCTTCCCTTCTTTTAAGTTCGTAGATCTCACGAGTATTCTATCCAGCGTCGCCTTATATGCTCCTATCTTCGCCAAATTCACCTGTCGGCACTCGTTGTCAAAGCACATCAGAGGCAGCTGTTGTCATTTTGACAACGGTTCCATTGTTCGTCGATTGCTTCACCTGGCAGGGTTGGACTATCAGATAGCCTCAGGGAGTCTCGATCGGAAAAGTTCCTAGCATCTCTGGATGGCGGTGATGTCAGCCTTATAGACTTCTAGGGCCTCCGCAAGTTTAACGTGCAGAACCGATAATCGTTGTCCATGGTCGTCAGCAGTATCCGAGGCTTGTTGTAGGCTCGTTTTTTCACGCGGTTGCGGACTTAACCTTACGCGTATCCCCCGAACCTAGAGAACCGAGTGCCAGCTTAAGGCCGCTGCACATATTGGTTCACCGCCAAGCGGTTGCAGTAAAGGCTATCCAGAGGGCGCCAGGAGCAGGCTGTGTGTCTACTTGATCTGCGTACTTACAGGACTCGTTGCTGGCATCTCGTCGAGTTGAGAGCAATCAACAACTTTGCCCTGGATGCACAGTCCTCCGGGCTGTAGGGCCACTCATCACAAACATGCAGCAAGTGCAGAATTCCAACCTGGATGCAGTCAATGTAATTTTTATCCCAACTCCAACTGCGGTGCGTTCATTCATTGGTCGACCATTGCAACATTGTGATCTGCCATGGTCTTGATCCCAGGATCAATCGGCTAGAGGAGTAACTTTCTGTGTCTCAGTGTGACTCTACGATCGCAACTGAAGCCTTTATTGCTTTGTTAAAAAAAATCTGTTGCGTAGCCTTCCATCGACAAGCCGTTCGTTTTGCTTACTTCCCGTTAGCCATTAAGCTTAACAAACTTAAGCAAATTCCATATTCAGAGGCGATTATGAACTTTGCTTCTGGTTGCATTAGCCATACGTATGAATGGATGGCAATATTTTCGAACGAACGGATGGTCCCACTTAGTTCCGAAACACTCTCGTGCCGCACTCCCAACTCGATGTCATCACTTTCGATTTCACTTCTCAACTCAGCCCCTTACTTAGCAAACTTCCCTGCGGGTCACCGAGAAACGAAAGCGAAACAATGATGGAAACATTCAACAACACGACGGCAGTGCATTTTTTTCTTCAACATCACCGTTCCATCAGCTCGCATTTTACATTCAAATTTTCGAAATTTTAGGAACTTTTTGTTTCGCTTCGCGTTAACATAAAAGTTCGTTTCGGCGAAACCCCCGCCAGACTTGATGGCCGTGGGGCGTTAAAAAGTCAACAAAACGACGGCGATGTCGAAGCATTCTCGCATTTCGCGACATCGCATTTTAAATGGGAAACCGATTTGCATAAACCCGAAGTGGAAATATTTGAATGTAGCGTGCGCCGTGGGGTTCTCGCAGTTTCACAGTGTTCGCACACAGTTGCCATGGAGGGCCAGCTTGGAGAGGGAGAGTAGACTTTGTTCTGTTTTTTCCTGTTTTTTGGTTTTAATTTTTTCACCCAACGGTTTCCATTATTTATTCATGCACTCGTCGGTTATTTCGAGCACAGCGCTATGCGTAAGCCTGCCGGGCATACCTGGGGCGAGGCATGCTCGAAAAGTGCCAAAACGGCTAGAGATATGCTTTCTATTTGGCAGGCGGGCTCACGCCTGTCCTCGCATCCACCCTTTAATAAGATTAAAGTTGGCTGTCGCTCTCCCGAACCACTTTCACTCACAAATGAAGTTCATGGCTTGCCTGTCAAATTTAGCTAATTGAATTTGCCGCCTGGTGTACGGGCCACACCGCCGATTCTAGGGGGTGCACAAAGATGTACACGAAGTAATCAGTAATTTTCGTAAGTAACAAGTTCCATGCTCCGCGTCGCCACAGTGAAGGGTGGCTGAGCGGAAAGGATTGAGGGTTGAGTTGCCTTAAACGTTTGTCATTGCGACGACGGTTAGAAGATCCAATTGTGCGGATACACGCACACAGACTTCAATCCATCTAGAAGAGTTGTAAAATTTAATGGCGCTTCTTTGCTCGTATCGTTCTTTTTTTTATGGGCACGTCAGTGGATGGCGCGATACCTTTTGCGCCGTCGGGGGTGGAGAGTTGATGACAACTTTTGGGTTTGACTGGGGAAAGCCAAGCCGAAACCTTTTACAGTGATTAAATGTGGATGGTGGTGGATGCGTAGGTTGCCGCCGGGAAATTAATTGCCATTGCCAAATATTTAAAGGTACAAGATTGTAATTGCAGATGGTACCACGAGCCACATACTCGTCGAACTGGTTGCGAACATGCGTCAATTGAGCTGTAGAACGACGGGCTTGATTATCTACTTGAATTGGAATAAGCTTCGCGTCGGAAGGCAAATTTCATTTGAATGTGGCGTCTGTAATAAAACCCGTACGGCAGATGGGGTGGTTTGAACTGTGGTGTAAAAGCACTAGAGATTGAAAATTAAGTGCATCTCGTGGGAACGGGGACAACAAGCAAAATTAACTGGTCTGCTTTATTTGCTTTTAATTTTATAGAGCACTTTGAGTTTTCATTACCTGCATACGTTTACGTTGCTGCGACAAGGACTTATCTGGGCGTTGGAATTGTGTGCGCTAGGAGCGAGTGCTCGCGACTTAGGGCTGCCCTCCGGAAAGGGGTTCATTTTCATCATCCCTTTCCGCCGATTATTGTCGCGTGCTTGTTATTGATGATCGCTCTCTGATATGATTTGTTACTGTTTCGGATCTCGTTTGAAATGGCTCCGGGGCTTGAATCTCTTTTAATGCCGTAGACTTGGCTTGTTCTGGAACCACGAGGATTGACGTGTCTGCCGAAGAAGCCGTTGCCTGATTAAACCTTCTTTTTCTTATTATCGTGCAACCAATGGGCATGTGTGTCAATTTTACTCTAGATTGTCTTTGATTTGCTTGCCTGTATGCCTGTATGTCTGCACGTTCCGCGGGACTGTTCACATTGATGCCAACCATCTGCAAGTCTATGCGACCTCAGATCTGTCTGAAATCTACTACGAGCTAGAATTTACTTTATGTGGCGCTACTTTCCGGGTGAATCTGATCCTCAATGAGCAACTCTATTTAGAATAATCTGGAGAGCATGGGTTGTTGTTAGTGATTGCTCTCAACTTGGCGAAATGTCAGCAACGATTCCTGCGCAGATCAAGTAGACACACAGCCTCCTCGTGGCACCTTCTGGATAGCCTTTACTGCAACCGCTTGAAGGGTGACCCAAAGTATGCAACGGCCATTTATCCAGGACCCAGTCCTCTAGGTTCAGAGATTTCACGTGGGGTCAACTCCTCCACCGTGTAGAATAAACGAGCCTACAACAAGCCTCAGATACTGCTGACGACCATGGACAGCGATCATTGGCTCTGCTCTTGGAATGTGATATGCCTCAGCAGACCATGTACAGCCGATAAACCTGCGAAGGTCCTAGAAGCCTATAAGACAGACTTCACCGCCATCCAGAGGTGCTAGGAACTTTTCCGATCGAGGCTGTTTGAGAGTCCAACCCTGCCAGCCGAAGCAATCGAAGAACAATTGAACCGACGAATTGTTGCCGACAGCTGCCTCTGATGTGCTTTGACAACGAGTGGCGACAGGCGAATTCGGCGAAGCTAGGAGCATATAAGGCGACGCTGGATAGAATACTCGTGACATTTACGAACTTAAAAGAAGGGAAGAGCACGGGCTTCTTTAAAAGAAAGGAAGGAGCTTGAGAATCGCGCTATAGAGGAAATGCAGAGGTGGCACAGCAGAGATGTCCGAAAATTCTACCAACGGGGAAAACAACTATCCAAAGTGTACAGACATCCAACAGAAACCTGTCTGAACGAAGAGGGACAACTTATAGTAGAGTCACAGTCGATACTGAGAATCTGGAAGGATCATTTTTGCAGACTGTTTAAGGGCGACGAGGTCACCAATGCCGCTGTCAGGCTGAATGTTCCACTCCACGTAATGGACAACGATAGGAAAAGAATTTCGGCCCCCAAATGTAGACGAAGTCAAGGTAGCGATATCGAGACATAAGCGCGGAAGCTTGGACTATCTCTAGTTCGGGGGAAAAAGCCTGAAAAGTCTTTTTCAAGGGGAAAGTCCTGCGTTCAAATCTTTGGTCCTGTTTTCGTTTCAGGTTTCTGGAGAAGAAGATTCAACCACGAACTGAACGGGCTGTACAACGACATGAATCTAGTCAGGTGTCTACGGATTCAACGCCTAAGGTGGTTAGGACATGTAGAGCGCTTGGACAACACTGCTCCAGTCGAGCGAGTCTTTGAATCTGATCCAGTAGGACAACGCAATAGTGGTGGCCGTGCTACCAAGTCGATAGCGCACACAAGTCGAAGATTACTTCAATCAACATACCGTGCGAAATTGGAGGCAGCTGGCTTAGGATCGTGCCAGCTGGAGAGACTTTTTGGATGAGGCCCAGGATCACCCCGGACTGTAGCGCCACAAGAAGAAGAAGACTTACAACTATCTCAAGCTTGAGCTCAGGTATTTTTTAACTTGCGTCCCAGCTTCCTCTTTTTTGGTTTTCCACCGATTAGTAGTCGCTGATGCATTGTGGCAGTTCGTAGTTGGAATTTCCCCGCTCCGTCGCAATCGACGTAAACAGGCTTAATGTGTGGACGAACCAGTCTTAATTCTGCTTGGATGATCTTCTAGCAAGCTAAAGCTGTGCTACTATGTTGGCTCTAGTACGAAAAATAATAGCTACCAACTGCACGGTCAAACTAGCCCCATTTATGAATTATGATTCACTGACTACTGAGAGTAATCAGCTCATTTTGACGGGCGCAGCAGTTCGCCTTTAAGAGCACGTGAGTCATGTAATGGGAATTCGGACCTGAAAGCAGCACTGCACATGCTGAAGACCACATTCAGAGCGCGATGAATGGAAATTCAAAGTTCGTTTTGTGCAGAGATGATCAGTATCCCACATATTAATGTAAGATTACATTTTAATTAACAGCGATGTGAGTTGGATTAGTTTCCAAGCACCTGAATGAGTACAACTTCCACACTGGTTCGATGGCGATTCACAAAATATTGTGCACAGCTCACAGCATGCGAACATGATGAGGACGTTCATGTCCAAGTGGACGTCAGCCCGTATGACCGATGATTAGAAATTGAAATGCATCGCATATCTAGGACACGCTGTGGCATATGCTCCAACCTGGCTGATAATTATTCACCGCAAAACCACAATTCTAATCGGCCGGGGCACCATTCTGGGAATTCTGTGGAGTGTGGACAAAACAAAAACTATCACCCCCTCGCCACATGCTGGTTGTGAAATCGAAATGGCGGTCAAGTCGCAGCGACTGTCACAGATTGCACCTGCAGCGACCATATTTACGCCTACCTGATTAGAGGTATTAATTTAATATTTAATTACTGGACACGCGATGCGGCTCCATAGCACAGCGCCGATGTGGCAGACTGCACCTCCGCGCTGCAGCGTATGGCATGGCAGACCGCGCCGTGCCGCGCCCCGTGTCCGCAGTCCGGCTTATGAATAATTCAAATAATTAGTCCTCAGATCATGGGGCAGTAAATTTAAAATTAATTTGTTTCAAACACCGGGCGACTGTGTTTGGACTTCGCAGATTGGAGAGTTCGCTCCTGCAGTGCTTGTTTTGTCAGAGCGCAAATTTGCGTACAGCCAGTGGCTGTGTTCAGCGTCACACTGCATTTGGTCCTGAAAGTCACTGAGGGAGCGTGACGTTGCCGCTTGCAGCCGAGCAGCCGGAAAACGCATTAACATTTTAGGGGCTCTGATTTATTATATTAATTAATTATATTTGGGTGACGTGTTAAATAAGAGTTAATTAATAGGACTGGATTTTTTAGGGGTTAAGTGCTGGCTGTGCACGCATTGGAATTGATTACATGGGACATTGTTTTGCACAGCACTACGACAGGCTATGAACTTTTTTTGATAGAATTTAGGCTAATCATGTCTGTCCCAATGGGCTGAATCCGCAGCAATAGCTTTTGCTGCACACCTGTGTTTACGCTGACTTGCATCCACGTGTTCATTCCATCATTTCGTAGGGACGTGACTGCTTTGTTTACTAATTTAATTGTTTCAGGACTTTGCTACTCTGATTAGTCATTACGATGTTGTTCACGGCAGACTTTGCCCTCCTTTTGCAGGCCTGTCCCAACTAGCTGACTCAGCATGTTTTGTTTTTTCTGCAATATATACATATGTGCTGAAGACGAGAAAATTCCGAACAACTTTTGTGGAGGGTTCTGGCTGGCTATGCTTCTTCACGTGGCAAAGGAGCATCATTCACTCGACCCCGCTTGGCCTTGATTTTGGGTTCCATAGTCGGTGGGTGACAAGATCCTCGCGTTTTGGTGGATAATTGTGGCTTCCTCTATAATAAATTGGTACAATTTTAGTAACGTCGTAGTTTGCATCGTAAAACTGAAGTGGCGTCGATATTACATTCAATTGTTTATGGCCGAAACTAACACATGGTATAAAAGACAGTGTGTACATTTTTCTTGACTGGAAGTGGGTGCCACCTGACAGTGGCGCTTTCTTCAGCAGGCACCTCAACATTTGCTGAAAAATTTGGTGTCCTTTGACCTGCGGACATACCAAAGTCTTCACGACACATTCGTAGAGCTGCGAAGTCAAATTGCAGATTTTGTCGCTATCATTGAACAATCTTAGACACGAACATCGGAGGACATGGGCCTGTGCTTCCAGGGCAAATTTGTTGATCAACTTGGCGAGATGCCAGCAACGATCCCTGCGAATTCACAGGTCAAGTTGACATACAGCTTCCAGACAGCGCTTGTTTGGATGGGGTCTTGTAGTTCGAGGCAGACTTATTCAAGAAGTCTTAAGCCTTAGATACATAAGCGAGTGTCTCACAATAATCCGCATCAAGGCCACCTTCGGGCTGTGTTATTGTTACTCAGCTTCTTCGGGTCGTCTTTAAACGATCATATACCAAGCCAATGTTATGGAAATAAAATAACAAGTGGGAATGAAAAGTAAGAGGAAATGGTCTCAATAGGGACGCACACAGTCTATGGTGAGGTTCTGACCGAGTCGTCGATGTTGTGTGTCCTTTCCTGATGACTCTTCATTACCGGCTCGCTGTGTTAGACTAATCACGTCAATATTGTCCGCGTATACCAACACGAACTTTTGAATATCGTGCCTCTTGTGTTGACGAGTGAGTTTTGCACGACCTTCTCACCATAAAATCCTACGACAGCGCGTCGCCTTGTTGGAGATCTATTTTGACATTAAAGGTCTCAGTTAGCTCGTTTTTGACCTTGTTGGAGAGAGAGAGTTGACCTGCCGATTTTTTCAGGAATGTCAAAACTAGGCATGATGCTGTATTGCTCCTTTTTATGCACTCTGTCATATGCTGCTTTGAAATAGAACAACAGATGGTGGGTGACGAACTGCACCTCTTTGGTTTTATCTAGGATTTGCCGTAATGTGAAGACTTGATCGATGGTGGACTTCCTAGGCCTAAAACTGCAGTAATAAGAACCTATCAGGGTATTGACAAATGGTTTCTGATACTCACACAAAAGAGCAGAGAAAATCTTATACGCGAGGTTTAGGATATCTATCGCTCAATAGTTGGCACAGTTGAAGTTGGTTACCAGTTGGTTACCAGTTGGTTACCATTCAGCGGCGTTAACTTTCAACAGTTTTTGGATACGATTTGCATGACAACTTATTTGTGTTTTACGTTCCCACACTTGACAGACTTTAGTTCCGGGAGAAACTTTGGAGATTCAAGAAAATATTTTATGTCATCTCTCATTCCTGCGACGTGTACTACGCAAAATCCCAGTCGGAAATGAAAAAAGGTACTTAGGTTGTAGGCTATTTGTTCACACCTTACACAAGTTGGTCAACCAAGAAGAAATGTCAAAATGTTTCGTCTACTGCACTACACGCCGTTCAAATTGACGGTCTGACCCATCAAGCACGCTGCGTGCATACAATCAAGTGCGGCCAGCTGAAAAATGTTGGGGAAATGGTTAACAAAGTACATAGCAACAACATAAGTTAGTTATAACGAAAATGTTGCATCGATTTTACAAATGCAGGGTGATTTTTTAAAAGCTAAAGGCAAGTTTTAAAAAAAAAAAACACATAAAATAAACAATTGCATGAAATCTTTATTTAACTCGATAGTACGGTCCATATAATTTAATGTTTGAAGATAGTTTGAGACTGCGCCTCAAATGGTCCATCCGCTTAGTCCAATTGTGGCATACTCTTTATAACATTTCGGCCGATATCTCGCGAATAAATGCTTCAATGTTGTCTTCCAATGCGTCAATTGAAGCCACAAAAAATGGTCTAAAGGCGTTAAATCGTACGATATAGGCGGCCAATTGACCGGTCCCGAACGTGAAATAAAATGTTCAACGAACTCGCCTCTCAATAAGTCCATTGTTGCGCGTGATGTGTGGCATGTGGCACCGTCTTTTTGAAGCCACATGTCATGCAAGTCAAGCTCTTGCATTTTGGGCAAACAAAAGTTTGATATCTTCTCACGTAGCGCTTACCATTCACAGTTACGTTACGATTCGCATCATCTTTGAAGAAGTACGGTCCAATGATGCCACCAGCCCATAAACCGCACCAAACTGTGACTGTTTCTGGATGCATTGGTAGCTCTTGCAATGCTTCTGGCTGATATTTACTCCAAAAACGACAATTCTGCTTATTTACGTACCCATTGAGCCAAAAATGAGCTTCGTCGCTGAGCATAACGAACAATGTGTCCTTTCTTGATGACCCTTATAATAGGAAAACGTATTTTTCTAGGAGAAAACGATCGCAGTTATTTTTAGCATTTCTTGCCTTTTTTTTTTGGAAGGCTTACCAATTTTTCGTTCAAGCTATTGCAGTATTGAATAAAAAAGTCTAATAACTGGCCATTGATCACGCCCCTTGTAATGTATTTTTTTCAACAGAGAACACAGGAAGGCTCTCAGTTTCTTCGCGGCATTAATGAACTTCCACTTAAACGTCCATGGCTTGAAATTACCAACTCTTTAAACTTCAAGTTATTACTCTTCACACAAAGTTCAGCTCAAGAGCGAAGATTTCGTTGCAGCGTAGGAAAATAGGTTGCTTTCTGCGAATTGATGTGCGACTACAGTCTATTTGCAACCCGTAATAACAGTTGGCAAGAATTCCTAGAAAATAACAGCTTAATGGAGCACATTTCTCAACTTAAAGCAGCTGCCACTCTGAGCAGTTACCCGACTTAAAGCTTAAGTACATTATTTAAATGAAAAATTGAAGGAGCATTTTTGCTAAGAAAACAAATAATGGTAATGAAGCCTGCTTTTCTTTGAGGTTGCAACGCATGAGGAAGTGTAATTATAAAATTGTGTGTGGGTGTGGCAAACATTAGTTGAGTGAATTCACTTGGAATCTATTTTGTGTAATTCTTGGGAATTATTGACAAGGCGAACAGAGAAAGTCCAGATTGCCGTCAAGGATTGCAATTCGTAGCTGGACATTTTCATTCAGGTTTGGAAATAATATAATAATATGAGTGGCGCCCGTAGAGGGCCAGGACCTAGCTTCTCAGCAGCCACTCGTGTTGTGCGTGCTATTCTTCTCACATGAGTGGAAGGGACCTACAGTTTTATGCCGACTCCGAACGGCAAAGTTTGAGAAGCTTTTTCTAGACAGGAAATACCTTTTGAGCATTGTCAGTGACTCGAAAGGGGTGGGGTCGTGAAAATAATTTTTGTCGCTCAGAGCTAGAATCGAACCTACGACATCGAGGTTGGGGTCGACGCACTTACCCACAACGCCACGGGCCACCACCAGGTTTGGAAATAGTGGAGCATAATTTATGAATTATTTGTTTTGAGAGTCTCTACAGTCAGCAAATGGCTCTTGTTCTTTGTGTGGCGCTACAGTATAAATTGGTGGTTGACTCTTCTCCTCCAGAAACCGTCAACCCAGACAGGACCAAGGATCGCACGTAGAACTTTTCTCTCAAAGAGACCAAGGACTTCTTCATCCGCTTTCGATATTGTCCATGCCACCGCGCAGTGTGGCAGGATTGGGATGATCAGTGTCTTATTTAGAGTCAAATTGTGGAGGGGGCTCTATTACTCAATTGCCTCTTGAGCCTAAAGATACAGTTGTTGGCGAGAGTTACCCTACTCTTGATCTCGGTACTAATGTTATTTGTACAATTTACTCCGGAGCCAAGGTAGGTGAAATTCTTGACTAACTCGAAGTTATGGCTGTCGATTGTGAAGCTCTTTCCAAGGTTTCGATTATGTATGACCTTGTTTAAGGACAACATGTACTTCTTTTGCTGTCATTCACTGCTAAACCCCATTGACGGCTCGCTGAGTTCTACCACGTCTAATGTCATTTACTCTCAGAGTAGCTGGGTGCACCAGGTAGATCGGGATGTCGTCGCCGTTGCTTAGTCTGATAATAAGCTCCTCCGCCGACATTTCCAACTGCTTGGCTATTGTTATATCTCCAATTGGAAATGCCAGTGCCAACGCGAGATGCGACTGCTTTAATTGATGTGGAATGCATTGATATTGCTCGCAGGAGAGTTAGGCAAGCACTGCATGCAATTTCTCGAATTTACACTTGCGGACGAAATAAATGGTAAAGTATTCAATATTGTGGGTACACGTAAGTACACTGGCGGAAAATGTGCGGGTTAAGCTACAGAACGTAGTCGACATATTCTGAAGACATTGACCGGATATTCACAACGGAACTGAATTACATTTTGGCTTTCGCCATTTCATGAACGAGATGAAAACACCAACTTACCGTAGACCTCAGGCAACACTCACCCGAGTAAATGACAGCAAATTTAAAACTCGTTCCATTCTTCTCGCTGACTTTCACGTTTTTGCCCTACATACAATATAACGCATTGAAAACACGGATAGCTCGGTAACTCTTCATGCGATTCACTTAAGCTGGCGTTGACGTAATTAGCAATTTTTCCTTGGGAGAAGAACTTGATAATGAGCTCCGCGAAATGGCTAAGACATGAATGGTTCTGGATTACGTAATTTTGGTCTCAATTGTGTGATACATTTCTGTTGCATTAATCCTGAATGTCCTGTGTGGATGGGGTTGGCAGTTGGAAAGACTAGAGCACTTTGTTAACAGAAGATGTGAAGACTGACTGCTGGTAGGGTAGAGGGACGAAATTGAATGAACTGCAATCGCTCAGTTGTGGCTAGTATTTAAAGCCCTCGTCGTAGGAGCTTCTGATGGGATTTATATTCTTTTTCTTCCACTTGGCAGTTTATGCCAAACTACAGAGAAACAGAAACATCTTATCATGAAAGCAAATTTATCCTCTCCATCACCATCGCACTATGCACCGTCCGTTTCCAAAGAACCCCCGGCCAACAAATCTTAGTACACTAAACCGAATGTGAGGAAGGAGCACCACAAGAAAAATGTACCTTTCGGCTTAGTCCATCCTCTTGCCTCATAAGCAACCCTTGCAGTTATTGATTTTTACGACTTGATCAAAGCCTACCCTTGCCCACCATCCCTGCTTACATGAAATGAAAAAGATGTCTTTGAGACCAAGCAAACATCTCCGTCCCGAAGGAATACACACAAGACCCATCACCTCTTATGTATCCGCTTCATCCGACTAGGATGCCCTTTCTCTCTTTTAACTGAGGAAAACGTGGGGGACGTCACATTTTGTCCCCCCCAACCATTGACCGGCCGTTTATTCCTATTGCTTGGCATTTACCATGGACAGGGCAAAAGGTAAGTCTTATTCTGTTACCAAGAAGGAATTACTCCTCCTTACATCTAAAATATCTGACCATCAGCGTAAGTCTGCTTCTCACGAAATGGACTCTGTGTCAACGGTATGAACTCAGCCTCTTGGACTAGGACCGAATAAATGCAAAATCGATTATAAAAAAAGAGCAGAGTTCCTTCGTATTGTAGTCGAGAATAGATAGGTCTTCGGGAGTGCATTGCACTATCGGTTCAGTGGGGATTGTTTGTGTTTTCCGGTTAAAATTACGTAATTTCAACTCGTGATATGAGGTCTCCACGAATTGCGAACTTTGCAAACTCTGACAATTCACTCATATAGAGTTCTTTCATTAGCAGAGAACTACGGGTGAACACTAACACGTCGTCGCGAATTCTTAGCTTGTGAATTGGTGGCTTGTCAGCTTGACAGTTCGTCAAGAATAAAAATCCTTACCTACTATTGTTAAAGAAGTTGTTGTTGAGATTTTTGTCGATATAAATACTTGAGGCCTTTGGCCTTGAACTGTTCGTGTTAATGCACATCCGTCACATGTCATGCCATGCGTGGCACTTGCCAAACACTTATTCGGCTTTACAGTTTCGTCAGAGCTAGAGCAGATTGGTTTCACATAGAGCACTCTGTTGGTCAAACTTCGGATCGTTGTACGGCGAAGCCCTCTTGTTTCGCTCTCATTTTCTTTCTTTTGTAAGTTTTCCACTCTGACATCTTCTTTGCATTGAAATCATTTGCAATGAATTCGAATACCGCAACATTTACCTTCCTTGGGACTGCCTACTTTCCAGGCAGTCTTCTTCTTCTTCTTCTTCTTTGATTGGCGCTACAGTCCGGGGTGGACCTCAACCAACATGCCTATCCAGCCAACACGACCTTTCGCCAGCTGCCTCCAGTTGCGCACACCAAGTTGGTTGAGGTCCTTTTCCACTTGTGTGCGCCATCTAGTGCGAGGACGTCCTCTGTTGCGCTGTCCCAATGGCTCGGTGTCGAAGATTCTTCGGGCCGGAGCTGTGGTATCCATCCGCTCTACATGACCGAGCCATCTTAAGCGTTAGATCCGAAGACGCTTAACTAAGTGCATGCCGCTGTACAGCCTGTACAGTTCGTGGTTGAATCTTCTCCTCCAGGCGCCATCAACACAAGCAGGACCAAAGATCGCACGCAGAACTTTTCTCTGAAAACAACCAAGAGGTTCTTCATCCGCTTTCAATAGCGCCCATGTCTCTACGCCATAGAGCAGGACTGGAATGATCAGCCTACATACTTGGCTTCTACAAATTTGACCCGATACACGGACAGGATGCAAAGTACTGCCAGATTTGTTCAAACTTCGGTTGTGTTCAACTGAACTAGGGTTCCAATTTGACTATGGAACCGGACGAGTTCAACCAACCTGAAGCTGAACGTAGGTTTAAACCTTCACTGTAAAATTAGTCGTTAGTTTCGTTAAGTGTCCCAATAAACCCTTACACGAACGCAGTTCTCACGGTCAATATAATCAGAGCAACTCGGAGAA
Source organism: Eristalis arbustorum (assembly GCA_916610145.1). Lineage (NCBI taxonomy): Eukaryota > Metazoa > Arthropoda > Insecta > Diptera > Syrphidae > Eristalis > Eristalis arbustorum. Next base: position 26,599,722 of record OU744320.1, on the reverse strand, counting down.
TCGCAACACATATGGAGGCCTCGCTTTCATGCCTTATAAATAAACCGACTAGACGTCCTTGCTGGGCTCACAGCGGTACTATTTAATACACCTGAAACACAATTTTCACGTTCACGTTTTGCGCTTTATACAGCTCCCCACCATCTTCGAGTTTTATTAAATTCGAACCTATAGCTATGAACAATTACACTACGAACGAATGTTGCTAACAAATTTCAAGTAAAATTTCAAAAACTCTCGAAGAAATGGCCGATATATTGTAAAAGCGTCAGGCAACGTATGCCCAAGAATTTGCTTCTCAGGGCTTTAAGCGCTTCTTCGCGAAACATTATTCTTACGACTGGCGCATGAGGTTCCTCAAAAGCTATTAATCAAAGATCTTCTTTACTTTTCAACTTGATTTGCGGCTTTCAAAAAGAAAAAAATGCAAGGGCCGGCTATTTTGTCAATTCTTGTGCGAAATTGAAAATCCCAGTTCACACCAGAGCCAGACATGTACTCTTTTTAATCTCATTCGAATTTTCGGTTTCAGATGTTCCAGTGAGCGGAAATCAAATGCTCAGCCGAAATGAAGGGCTTTTGTTTGATCGCAAAATGCACTAACTACAAAGCCGTTCAAAAATTAGGTAAATTTGTGTTCTTCTCTAAAAAGTCTTAAAATAAATGCATGCACTGTTACAAGTCTATAAGATAATTTATGTTCAAATTCGACAATGTCACCTGAAATGAAACAACGAAACCATAAAAATCCACAAAAGCAAATAATAATAATTGTTACAGACGGCTTTGGTACTGACTAGATACAGAAATGATTCGTTATCGTTCAACCTCATTGGTATGCAGAGTGCAATTAAATGCAAACAATTTCATTGAATTAAGTCATTACGAAATTAAGCATTGCCAACCGTGCGCATACGTGCATCACTTGCATCTGTAATCCTATTATATTTGCGTAAGCTTATGGAATGGTACACTGTTTATTTGACATTAACCCCATCTAAAAAAGTGTCAGCAGTAAATCGGCAAGGTGCGATATTTGCAGTTTAAATTATTGGTATTTGCAAAGTCCTTCAGCGCTGCAGCTGTCATTGTAATTAAGTTAAATGAGTCAACTGGGTCTTCTACTAAACGCACTTGATGGTAAATGTTAATAATTTAGTAGAGGAACATGGCATAGTTTCGCAGCAGCCACTCGTATTGTGCGTGCTATTGTTGTGCAGCGGTTAAAACTTATATTTTCTGCCGACTCTGAACGATCATGTTTGGGAAGATTTTTCTGGACGAGAACAATGCTCATGTCAGGGTCTCAGAAGTGGGCTGCGAAAGCAGCTTAGCAGGCTTGAACAGGAGATAGGGAATCTGGAAAACCCAAGCCGAGTCAATGAGGAAGTCCTCCCACCCAGCGCTGAAGGACAACAAAGCCACGGGCTAATATGGATTGCAACTAGAGCTATCCCAATCACATGGCAATGGTCCCTGGTGTGGAGCATGCCCGAATTTGGGAGGACGACAGTCTGCGCGATGACTGGACTATCAGCCCCATCTGCCAAATCTACAAAAATGGCAATCCTAAGTCCCGCAAGGAATAATCGGCACTGCAGTAATCGGCTGTGGCCACCCTTGGCGTTGTGGGTATGTGCCTCGACCCCAGTCTTGACGTCGTAAGTTCGATCCCTGTTGGGTACTTCTCTGACAGTGTTCAAAGTGTAATTCCCGTCTAGAAAAGCTTTCCTAACTTGACCGTTTGAAGTCGACATAAAGCTGTAAATCCTTTTCACTCGACACGCAACATAACACGAGTGATTGCGGAGAAACTAAGCCCTGGCCCTCTATGAGCTGTAGCGCCACCCATTTTATTATTATTATAATCGGCACGTATAAAAGCGACTTCCGGCTCGTCAAATCGACTATAGCCCGAATATTCACAATAATGTAAGTCCTGGTGGAGATCAGGACCATACTCAATTTGATTGTAAAGCCGAATACAATAGCTTTCATCGCAAAGAGCCAGTTGGTTTGATTGTATCGAACTACGCTAACACACACGCGCTGCACAATGCAGTTCGGCTTGAGGACGTTCGAACCCTGCACGGGACTTAGGTAATTAGATGCGCTTTAATGTGCTTTAATGGCTGCTGTAAACACATCCATCCTCTGCAAGCCGATCCAGCTTTTGGGATACGTTGATGAAATCGACATGGTCGCGCGTTTCCAATGTGCCGCGGTCGAAACTTTTAACAAAATTGAAGAACAGGCGAGACGAGCTGGTTCTAAGGTCAACGAGTACAAGGCGAGATACCTGCTGTCCAGCAAAAAACCTATCCGCCAAAAAATCCTAACCGACAGTACAGGGAAAAACTCCAATGGCATCTTAGTGTAGATCCAACACAGAGCCGCCTTTGCCAATGGATGTTACTTCGTTTTGTCGCAACAACTGGACTCGAAACTCCTGACCCAAAGGACCAAAGTGATGCTCATCAAAATTCTTATTCTGGCAGTCCTGCTTTATGGAGCCGAAAGCTGGACGCTAAGCAACACTGCAAAGCCGATTTTTGGTGCCTTCGAGAGGAAAATTCGACGGTCCTGTCTGCGAGGAAACCGAATGGAGATGAAGACCCAACCGCGAACTCTACGAGCTGTACAAGAATGTGGATGTAGTCCGGAAGGCGAAAATGCGTCAATAACACTGGCTCGGCTACATCGAGTGCATGGACACCAATGCTCCGGCTAATGGGGTCTTCGAATCCGAGCCTCCTGGTTCGAGAAGGAGAGGAAGACCGAATCTCTGGTATAGAGAATAAGTTGTCGCGAATGCACAGCTTGGCCATGATGACTGGAAGCAGTGTGCCCAGGAACGTCACTGATGGAAGGCAGCAATCGCTCGGGCTCGGACCCCTCATGGCTCGCCGGCCTTGTAAGTAATCTTCGGTTCGACTCCCAGTGGAAGCAAAGTTATTCCAGGGCTTTCAAATCCGGTCCAGGCACCAGTCAGTTGTCGTTCATTGGTCTAAGTTTTCTGTCATTTTCGAGAGCAGTCCAATAAACTTACTTAACGGACCTCTCTTGAAGGTATGTCTACCATTTGTACGTTTCTGCAAAAGCCGTCGCTTCCTATTTCAATTACTTAATGGCTTAGTACATGTATGCCCACAAACCAATAAAAGCTACTATGACGCCTGTCAAAGTTACAATGGAGTGCGGCATTTTTTCATTGAATTTCATGCAGTCAATTGCTGACGCACATCAATTTGATTACGTTCTGTCCCTTGTAAAGTGGATTCCAATCGGGGTGACAACATCGATTCATTCATTTGACCCAAAAGCCGCAAAGCAAAAAGTCAATGATTTGTATTAATTGCGAATGGAAATAAGTAAGCTTTTGTTGTTCACTGTTGGTAATCGCGCTAATTACTGCAAAAATATCCAAATTGAAATAACCCATGGCAAAGTAAAAGCAATCTGATGCAATATCGAGCCTGACATCACCCAACACCAAAAATGTGCGCACATACAACACACAATTCCGCGTATGACTTTAATTACAGAACATAAGCTGTTCTTTCTTTGAACAGCGGTCAATATACCGCTTTTTTTATTTCAAATCCGGAATTAAACGGACCGCAACTTATGGCTTAATATTGCACTTTAGTCGTTTTTGTAATTCGTTAAAATCTACGTACACGGTATTTTGCCATTAACTCAGAAAAAATGATATCATGGAAAATAGCAAAATAAGCCAAATAAATCGAATAAAAATGTATTTACTATTTAAAATTCAATTAATGAAAATTAATTCGCCCCCCTATCTTAATTTACTTAATGCGTTTGTTTGTTCGTTTAGTAGAATTAAAAAATATGGAACTTAGTTATTTTATAAAAAACGGCCGTCATGGGGAGAGGTTATCGTTTTTGAGAAGATAGTCTTCGGATTCAGGGCGGTGCATTAGTTGGTCGAGTCGGCAGAAATAAAAAGGTGGCTTAGGTTTGCTTATAAGCCTCGCTCCTCTTAGACCATTGTGGTCCATTAGCGATACAGAGTTCTGATAATTTACCGACCTGCCCCAATCACATGTAGTTTGAACTGCAAACTAACGAGTATACAAACTTGTATTTACTTAGTTACTTGTCGGGCTGGCGAAACATGAAGAGTCCAAAACTGAGCAATTTCTTCTTTCCATCGCTTATTGTCCTGGGCACGCTGCTTCCAGTCATCAAGACCAAGCAGTCTTGCATCCGCGATGACTTGGTCCCTATGCCGGATGTTCGGTCTTTCTCCTCTTCTCGAACAGGGAGACTCGGACTCGAACCCTCTTTGCTGGAGCGTTGTTGTCCATGCGCTCGGTGTGGAACGTTTGCCCCGAGGTAGACAAACACCTTTACTTCCTTTTTCGCACCGTGTCGTCGTTGTAGGTCCGTCCAAAGTATATTGCTCTTTCGTAACATTCTATTTTTTCCCTGGGCGGGTTGATAGCCCTCGTCACAACCGCAAGGGAATCGCATTGGTTCACCTCACAACGGTTGTTGTGACAGTCATGCAGGGGGCTCCGCGAGGAGGCTGCATGTCAATTTGGTCCATGCATCGGCAAGGATCGTTGCTGGCATCCCGCCAAGTTGAAGGCGATCAACAACTTTGCCCTGTGATCACAGACCCTGTCCCCTACGATGTTGTGGCTTTCGTTCAGGGCAGCTACAGCATCGTCATTAGACATGTCGCATCGAATGTTTTTTCCCTTGATTCATACTTCATGTCCGGTACAATGGTCAGGTTTATGCACCATCGCTTTAGTTCCTGCTCTACCGCACTTCAACATCTGGCTTATATTGCTCAAGAGCGACATAGGCCTGTATGCTCAACCACTGGTAGCGCTCCCCTTTTTGGAGCATTCTAATAATGTGTGTCCTTTGCACTCATTATAAAAATATAATTTTTTTATACAATTGATCATCACCGAATTTCAATTCAGGACGAAATTGCAGATTTTTTTCTGGCTCGTTGTGCTACGTTTAATGATTCTGTGAGTGAGGTACTCGTTTCCTACCGAGTTGTCAGTTGGGTTAGCTGCGTTGGACACCTGCGTTTGTGTTGGCTTCGTTGACAAATTCTGGATCATCAGACTGATATAGTTGGATGTTGTCATTGAGGTAGGTTCAAAACGCTTATGCTCTCTGGTGAGGTTGAATCTACTTCGTTTGTTGTCAGTGTGGTAGCTTAGATTGAATGTGTCGAGTTCTGGTTGTACTGTCCACAACTTGTTCTCTAGTTGTACGTTGTTCTGTGTTCTTACCACATTACGAAACATGATATTCATGCAGTTCAACTCAGTTGATAGTCTCTACCTTGCGTATGCCAATCGCGGTGTCGTATTCGCTGACGTTTCTTACTCAGCCTTTGCCTGTGCTAATAAAGATGTTAAATATGCACGGGTAAGTGACTACAAATGTCTCTACTTGTCCTCGGCCTTTTTTGCTGATCTTAGGCGCTGTTGGACAGATTAACTTCTCAAACTTAACTTTTGTTGCGAATGCGACACCAGATGCATGACGTAATTCGTGCAGAGAGACTGAGTCAAAGAAGAATATCAAAAAATTGGCTTGCTTCATGATTGCTTCATTGACACTTGTACTTGGTGCTTCTATTTATTCACATTCTGAACTAGCTAAACTAGATAACTCTGACCTGATTCCACTGAACAAAACACAATATATACAACCATCGCCACCTGTGGCCTTTTACCAAGAAGGAACGTTGTGGGAATTACATACCCAATCTCCAAATTGACTTGGTCAGGACTATATCCCGACTGTCCACAACAAATGCTCGAGTGCCCTCACGAGTGTAAGGGATCCACAGGTTTGTTAATTGCCTTGACTCTCTTAGCGTGATCGCTAACACTCAAATTGGCAAGTAACTTAAATCGTCGAGCATTAAACTGAGTTGCGAAAGCTCAAGGTACGCACTGTGCTCAAGGAGAGTACCTTAATATTGGTCTATCGGACTTTTGTTTTTTTTTTTTTTGCTAGATTATATGATTCATGGACTATATTTGCTGCATCCTTTAGTCACTGGTAAAGACTGAATGGAAATTCGCTACCCTGTGTGCGAGTAGTATACGCAAAGTTGTAAAAGTTAACTTGAAGTAAAATTTTCTCACACCATCAATCAACACTTCTAGCCAAAACAACGTTGGCAGCTAAAAGTAACACACATCATTTCTTCTCCCCAGCCGCAGTATTTCCTCGCAGCGAAACAGTGTCATTAGTCTTGAGAGACCATTTTCTCAATGTTCTTATCCTCCAATCGGCCACTTTAAGGTTCTGTTTCCGCATTGGCCCCAATGTCGGATATGGTCCCCCACAACGATGGACACTTACGGGTCGGAGCCAATTCAATAAAATATCTCCCAACGAGATCCTGGTAGTAGCAAACAACAAAAACCTGCACCCACCACATGTGAACACATGTAAGGACCTCGTACAGGATGTTGTTGCTTAAAACTGTCCTCCTTTTCTGGCAATCGGCGTTGCTGCTTGTATTTAATTTTAATCCTTTAGTTTTGTTTGGGTTTTGCTTGTCGTCTGGCGTCCGTATTCGCCGTTGCCAGATTGTGCTTCTTTTGTTCATACACACATAAACACAAACGCATAGTTTCAAAAGTCCTTGAACATAATTATTGTAATGAGTTTCTGGAAATTATGTTGTACGTGTCGTCTTTATATACTGTCATCTGTGCTTAAAGGACATGGCGACGGTAATGATGATGTGACAAGGAGGAGGACGCGACGAGAACAGTTTGCTGTCTTCGTGGCGTTTTTTTGCCGTTGTTCCTTCTGCTTAAAGAAGAATCCTTCAGTCGGCGAGTGTGTTAAGTACTTGACTAAAGTTACCGTGTTAATGAGATGGAGGAAAGCAGAAAAAAACTAGGACGATATGGAAATTCTTTCACAAGGACCGTCTTACTCCACAAACGGCAACTAGTTTGGTGCTTGGGTTTTCTTTCATTTCCTTAAGTCTGAAATGAATTATGGCTCAGACTTGAGAGAAAAACCGTATCAGTCAATTATAAGTGAAATCAAAGCTTGGCGAATCTTAAGGCGAATTTTAAAAACCCGCACTTAGGTGAACTTAATGACGATATGGCATTGCGACGAGATTGGCTTAAACTTATAGTCAACGGCGATCACGAGCCGCATTATTGTCTGTTGAACCATCAAAAAAAAAAATAAAACTCACTTATTTTTCTTTTATTGGATAGAGAATGCAATTTTATTTTACGTTACTAATTGTTCGTCAAAAACTTGTCTTCCCAGGCATCGCAATCAATTCAGACTATGACACAAGCGCTGCAATCAAACGAAGAATAACACTTGCCAAAAAACGCTGCTTCTTGGCGCTAAGAAGGCAATTGGTAAACAAAGCCCTCTCTCGAACAACCAAGGGAACGCTTTGCAAGACCTTAATCGTCAAAGTCCTGCTATATGGCGCGGAGGCATGGACTCTGTCAAAATCGGATGAATCGGATGATGATTGGTTGCTTCGATAGGAAAATTCTTCGTGTGATTTTCGGTCCCGTCTGCATAGATGGTGAGTGGAGGAGGAGATATAACGACGAACTATACGGGCTGTTCAGCGACATCGAATTAGCCACAAGAGTGCGAAACTGGAGACAGCTAGCTAAAGATCGAGCTGGCTGGAGACGCTTGTTGGTTGAGGCCCAGGTCCACCCCAGACTGTAGCGCCACCTTAAGTAAGTAAGTACTTGTTCTTCAAATCCTAAATGACCTCCATACTCATTTACGCCTATGCGACACCTGACAAGGAAACTGTTCATTGCGGCCGGTAGAGTTGATGTCGATTGTCTTAATCATTGTTGTAAAAATTTAGTTGAATTTCATGCTCTTGTTTGGAACCCCAACAGCAAATTTCTGGATTAAAATATAGCTAATATTAGATCTCGTTCTTCGTAGCACGATTTATGCGCCACCCTTCTATAGAGAATTCTACTTCTCTCTTCTACACTGCTTTCAGTCATAAAGGCTAAGGTGTTTTACATACATCCGCGATGACTTGGTGTCTTTATCTGACGTTCGGTCTTCCTTTCTTTTTCGAACATGGCGACTCGGACACGAAGACCCTCTGCTGGAGCGTTGTTGTCCATGCGCTCAATGTGGCCGATACAGTCGACGGATTTTTCTCTTTCGGACTACGTTCACATCCTGGTACAGCGGTTGTGTCTTCTCCTCCATTTGCCTTTCTCGCAGATGGAACCAAATATTCATTCAAGCACCAAGAATCAGCTCAGCAATTTTGCCTAGCATCCAACTTTCGCCTTCATGAAACAGAAATGGCAGGATGAGACTTTTGTAGATCATGATTTTGGTCTTTCCAGTCGGGAGCCCCGAGCCTAGTTGTGTTGTAACAAACCGAAGTAGCATCTGTTGCTAACTGTGGTTCTTCGTCGGATCTCCACTAAGATGCCATACGTGGAGTTAAGGTAGACAAATTCCTGCAGCTCTCTCAAATTGTAGCTGTCGATTATGCTGTTATGGCCAGTTGACAGTGGAAGTAATCTAAGAGGTGACAAGGTCAGTTAAGTTTTTTAGTTAGTTTAAATTTTAATTGATCACATAATTTGGTACGGTTGTCAATGTTTCAACGCACACCTCAGTCAGATCCTTCATTGAACTGTTAGACACCTGTTACCTACATCCCTGGGTGAACGTTAATATGTTAAAATCTTCCCTGGGTACCCTACGTTCCCTATCTACTTCTCATTCGAACCCCATCACACAAAACCAATTCGGCCTAGTACCACGCAAATTCCAAGAACACCGTAACCTCAATCACGATACCGACTCACCCACAATTCGTCGACAGTTTTGCTCAATATCCGATCGGTGCTCGCAAACGAGCTGCGAAAATCATTAAGCTATTCAGATTTTCAAGGATAATTACCCATATTTGGGAATTTGTAATCCGCCACAATCGCACATGGACGAATGCAAATTTTGACTCTCCACTGCAGCGTCCACGGCTGGCGAAGTGCTTCTTTTTTTTGTTTTTGTTCATTCCGTCAGATAACCAGCACACACTTGCACACACGCACCCAGCCACCCTGGCACATGGGACGAAGGCTGCAAAATAAATTACATTTCGCCGCGAAAACGGAAGTGGTCACCTAGAAAAACCATTTGGGTCTGCGGAATTGCTTTATCGTTGCGCAAAATGTCAATTTAAGTGAGTTCAGCAGGTTTTCTGTAATTCGATTCGGCCGAATACTGAAAATATCATCGGCGCGCCGTTGTGAGAGGCCATTTCAGAAAATTGTATATCATTGGACGCATGACATCCTTTTTGGCTGCCGTATGCCGCCGGGGGCCACATGAAGCGGTCGAGCTGAGGAAAGGACTGTAGCGCCGTCCACTGGCGTGCCTGCGGAAATGTAAATCACTCATTTGGAAGTGATGTATAAATTAAACTCTTGCGGTCGTTTTATTCTCCGGAATGGAACTAAAAATGCTGCTCCATTATTTTATTGTTATTGCGGAAGGAGTTGAGATAAATGAATGTCCTCTGGACGAGGGGGTTCGGGAAACTGCATGCGGCATTTACGAAGATTCAAGTGCGAAAATTGCAACAATGGGTCGTTGGCGGAGCATGTTACTGTCAGACTGAACGCTATACGCTTCTAATGCACCACCAAGCACCTGTGAAATCCAACCTTACCCCCTCTTACCCTCACGACGGAAAAATGAAGGCCGCACTCCGTCTAACAACCGCCAACTCATTCAATTCACGAAAAATAACAATTAGCCGTAGGAGGTAAGTTTTATAAACTTAAATTTTCCGCTCAGATGAATATCTCGTGTCTTACAATCGACTCGCATAAAACTCAATCTCACCGCTTGGCTGAAACTTTTGTTATCGCCCTCGCACTAGCACGGACTGAGCACGGTGGTGTTCTGGCATTAAGGACGCAAATTACATCCGGCTGCACAAAGGAAAAACTTTGGATCTCCCGCCCGTCCAGGGATACATGCGCGGCCTGTAATTGAATACTCTTACCGCTAGGTTCTGACCAAACTTCTCCTTCCCAGCCCAGCGCAACGGTCAAATTCAAATTTATCCACCATGTGCAAAAGTTTATAATTACGCCCGTAGATTATTGTTATTATTGTTCCAAGGCGGGGCGGCGTGCCACCCGTCCATTGTGTGTGTATCTTCTTCTGCAACTCACTGGCGTTGCCTTAATTGAGCATAATAGATGTGCATTCATTGACTGTGTTTCATTTACTCGGGAAAGTTTTTGCCCGGCGAGAATTAAGATCCATCGAATAGCAGCGGACGGGCGGGAAGTGTCCCCTGCGCCAGATCAATGCCGGAAGTCGTCTGCCATTCACACACACGATAGGTTGGGGGATCAGGTGACAGGGAAACCCTAACACCATACAAAGCCGGGAGGGATTACCGACAAAAAAATCTGATTCCGCTAATGTTCTTAAGCGAGGCTAAACGATGGAACATCCAAATGGAATTGAAGGAGAGAGGAACGAGCTGTGGCTGGTGAATTTTGTGTTCTCCCTTTTTTGTCGTAGTCCATTGACGAGGCTTAAGGAGATCTGCGCCATGAAAAGGACACGGATAAGCCGGGCAAGGATTATGTGGGGGGGTGGGGAACACTTCTGCAGCAGTCCAAGTGTAAATCCTTTCAAAAAACAAGGAAGCGCAGGCAGGTATAAATCTTTGAATGGAGAAAAACTTGCAAACTTGCCACGAGAGCGACCGAAGATGTCGTCAGTTGTAGTTGCGAGCCGAGGCGAAGGAAGTGGGTGTCAAAAACTATTGAAATATCCCATTACATTTTCTGCTGAAAGGATAGCTAACACCTTGGTGACGATAGTAGCTCGTTTCGTTTGACACAAATGCTATTGCGCTATCCGAGCAGAGCTCTAAAGCCAGATTCAAAGAGGACAAAAAAAATGCGAAAAATATAAGGAAACCAACGATTCCACGGGCGTGGGTTGGGTGGTGATCCTTAAGCATTTCGCTGTGGCTTGTAACACATTCAAGTGTGCTATTCATTTCATTTATCTCTTTCGTCGTACACCGTACATAGTCGCAGCCGTAGACGACGTCGTCATCGTCGGTGTCGTGGCGTTGAATTGCGCCGCAGGTCTGGTGGGCGTGGAGTTTTGCAGGAAGAACTGATGAAAAGATTTGCTTTGCAGTATATCCGTTAGTCATATGACTAATGACTGAGTGGAGGGCCCTTGAAACGGAAGTCGGAAAATACTCCGTTCTCCTTCGGTGGTGGAGGGGTGTTGAAATTTGTTTGCATCCACCGCGAACAAAGCCGCCTTACGTGAGTGAACCGAATTTAGGGCAGAAATGGAAATTCTGGGGAGCCAGTGTCTGTTGTGCAATCCGTCTTGACGAAGGTGTTGCTATTACTTAGATGTCATTGAATGAGCGAGAGTGGGACGCAGAGGCGGTGGGTGGTGAATGCTGAGTGATATGTGAAACGAGGTTAGGATACCTTTGTTGTCATAAAACAGTCAATGCAAACTCGTTGAAAGCGGGGGGAAGAGTTATGTATTTTCGGATTCACTCACTTCGTTAGATCTGACGTTAATTAGAGACGGCTGCACGGGATATTACGTTTAACGCGCAACGAATGGGGAACGCTCATCATAACAAGTGTGTTGTTTGCCACGGCGTACACACCTACATGTGTTATTTCCATATTAATGGTACGTAATCTATTTCGCACTTCAAAATGGCTTGCGGAGGGATTTCGAAGCACCCCCACTCAACATGCATATGCTTAAAAATTTATTTGAAACAAAACAAAAAGAAGTAACGAAGTAATGAAAAAAAGGCTATTCTTCTACATCTTTGGGGGGAGTGCAGTGGGCGTGAACACATCGAGAGTGAATGATGCCATGGCAAGGAGTCGAGTGCTCTAGACTTTTTAAATTTCTTATGTCGGTCGCCATTAAGACTTGGAGGGCACCTGGAGGTGGTTCACAGTTGCAGGAAGGGAAATAATAATTTCATAAGCAATTGTTCAGGTGAGAATATCTAGAGCGACTGGGCTTATGTTCGGTAGACACAATTTTACAGAGGCAGTCTTAGGCTTTTACCTTTCGCAGAGGTTAAGTGGATCTTGTACAGTCATGACAATTTAAAGATCCAAAATACAGTGCCGTTGTTTTTTTTTTAGAACAACAGATGCGAATTTTATCTATCGACTCGACAAGTGTCCAGAGATTAGGGTGGGTAAATTAGGTTAGGTTAGGTTATATTAGCTGACTGCTAAGGGCAGTCACACTTAGGCCAGGGTAGGCCCATTGTGATACCACGCGGATTGACTTCTCCTAACATGGAAACCAGTTGGTGCTTCTAACGGCCGCTGAAGTAGTAGTCTCCTAGGTGTAAGAACCTACGACTAGCATGAGCACTGCAAGCAGAAAAGGTGATGAGTGTTTTCTTCCTCCTCTTCATCCATGCAGTTTCTGCAAAAATCGTTATGAGGGGCACTTATCCTGTGAGCATGAGTGCCAATTGCACAGTGCCCGGTTATGACTCTAACGATGGTCCTTAATGAGTGCTGAGTCTAAGTAGACTGAATAACCGTCTTAGGTTAAGTGATGGCCAGATTTCTTCTGTTTTAAGGCAGGTGGTGCCTTCTAGCCATTTGTGATTGGTGGATTCATTGTCTGAATCTTCAAAAGATGAAAGGCTGTAGCGACCATACCTGGTGAGCTAATCGGCCTTGCAGTTTCCTGGTATGTCACAGTGTCCCGGCACCCACATGAGGTGAATGTTAAAATGCTCAGCCATCTCATTAAGAGACAGCCTGCAATCAAGGGATGTTTTTGAGTAGAATATGACATTGTCCAGTGATTTTATAGCGGCCTGACTATCGGAACAGATGGTGATATCCCTTTTTGATATCACGTTGTTCTTGAGCCGTGAAAAAGCCTGTTTAATCGCTATCACGGTAAATGGTTAAATAAACACTTTTTCATATATTCTAGTGATGTGACACACATCCGGAGAGTATTATACATCGGGCTAATCCGCCTTCCTTTATAATATCCACCGGATAGTCCACTCCACTAAAAATATACAAGAAAATATAAAGTCCTAAAATCTGATTGATTTTATTCACCATATGATTTTTTTCTGGCAATTAAATGCCGGAAGCTTAGTTGTGGTCGTACAGACCAGGGTTCGAACCTACCACGTCGAAGTTGTGGTCAACGCACATACCCACAACCCCACGTGTCATATTATAGCCGACTCACTTAAAAAAACACAAAAATCAGTTTGCAATTATTTATTTATAACACAATTCTAGCACTGTTCACAAACGAAAGACTCAATTCTCATATTCTACGGTAGTTCCATTACAATTGTGTTTGAGATTCTTAGAAGAGTGCTCAGAAGTACGGCGCCTGCCACAGTATGCATAATAAATAGGTGTTTCTTCTGCTTTAGTGTAGAAGGTTCACCAGCACCAAATTAGGGTGAATCAAAACTAGTTTTTCTGCATTCAGGATATATTCTGCATCTAATGCGTTTGCTTTAGAGAAAGAGTCTCTACTACGTGCGCATGAAAAATACGTTTTGGGAAATTTCGACTCATTTGGGTATTATCCTCCATTTAATGAACACCAAGCCCAGAGGTCACTATTCCGTTGAGGCCTAATTGATTGAGATACAAGTCAAGCTCTTTGGCAGTATCTCTTTTGCTGAAAACGAACAAGTTTTTTTTGACTTCCACTCCAGGGTGTTGTGCTTACCAAAAATGTAGCAGACAGACAATTTAGCAACCTTCTCGATATTCGCTCGTTTGATTAAGTTGACAGTCAAATCAATCCCAAAATGCTTCACAGGAGTTGAAAAATGTGAACTTTAAACGTCCGACTACATTCTGTGTGATTATGCGAAACACTTTGGACAAGCACCATGCCAACAACTGTTTAAATAGCAGCGCACATATCGGACAAAACCACATGCTAGTTAATATGATGATATGATAGTTTACTGTTCACCGTTGCTACGGTTATCTACGTAATCCCTCGTCGACATTGATTGACGACTGTTCTCAAAAGTTTACCCGAAGGTGTAAATATCATCAATTATGGCTTCCATGAGGTGTGAATGCAATTAAGTCCCGAGTACGTTGAGGGGCTTTTATTTTTGATTACTGTCGATAGGTGCATGCATGCGCTTAATTCATCCGATTCGGTATCGATACATCGAGCAGTCTTTCCGTATTGTGATGGCATCATCATATCCACTGTGGGTACCGCACGTACGGCAATGTGCTCTGGCGAATATAATTTCATTACAAAAACAACAAAATGATACACATGGCACAGCGTGTTCGAAGCAAAAACCATATTAATTAAGAGATTCTTGCGCCAGGTATTGCTTTAAGTTTTTTGTGGAATTTCTGCGTTCGAAAGCCATAATCAGTTGTGAAGAGCAATCACAGTGCTGCAATTCAGAGTTGTTTTCTCTGAAATGAATAACCCTACCGGGTGAGAGGGCTTATCGTCCCCCTGGAGTGGCAGCTCCCAAATGCGTTTATTTAAGCGGTCTCAGTTAGTCAATGTAGATATGCTTTAAGGTTCAATCCAGTTCGATTTCTGAAGTCGAATGGAGTGGAGGATGCCCAGGTCTCAGATTAGAGTCCAATGCTGCAAAACTAAATAATTCTACGTGCTAAATGTTGCTGCTCAGAAGAGTGTTCATGTATTCAGGCTTGAAGGAGCTCTGCTTAGATTTGTTCACAATTATACACATCGAAGGTGCAGCTTGCATGGATAATGTATCAGAATAGAGATGTGCCAATGTGAAACTGTCTTAACTCGCATTCGAATTGAGGCGAACCGAGTTGGCCGGCTCGGTTTTTTTAAAGATAATATAATATGTAGAGTGGCGCTTCAGCCCGTAGTAGGCCAGGGCCTAGCTTCTCTCACGAGTGGAAGAGACTTACAGTGTTGTGCCGACTCCGAACGGCCAAGTTTAAGAAGCTTTTTGTAGACAGGAAATACTCGTGAAAATTGTTTTCGTCGCACAGAGCAGGAATCGAGCCTACGACGTCGAGATTGGGGTCGACGCACATACCCACAACGCCACGGGCGGCAGTCGCCGAAATCTGGCCAATTGCCTAAGAACCTGTTGGCAAATATGAAAAAGAATATTGTTTACAGATAGATGTGGAGTCGAGTAGAGTCTTCTGGATGTGTGCTCAATGTGTGAGATCATACAAGCTGTTCTGTCATGGGTTTCGGTCCTAAAATTGCGCTCTTTCATTTTATTCCATCAACAAGGAGGATACCCTACATGTATGCTATATACCCTATGCACTATGAAACTGTAGACGCATGAATCTAATCAAACATCTACCGGCTAAGATGACCCGAGCAAGAGGCTATGACAAGATGGCCGCAGAGTCGTCTATTTCGAATCCACTCCAAGCATGCAACATAGGATGGACATAGACGGTGGACCACAAAGGTGGAGAACGGCTATCATAACTAGATGGAGCCACCCGAATATAGCAGGACTAACTTGCCACGGTTATTATCTTGAAAAAATGGTCCACAAGAAAATGAAGAACAGAGCACAATGTCCTGCGATGACTTTCTTGCTGATGTTCCGGCCACTCATCTTCCTATGGACTGATTCCCTTAGCAGTGAATTCACGAATCACCGAGAATCGCAGAAAACCTCAGTAAACTCCAAACTTAACACGACACGTGCATATGCGTGAGATAAGCGTGTATAGCGTGAAAATATCCAAACCTACAAACAACTCATGCGAAACGTGGCCAATTTTCGTTTAGAATTTCGAAAATTATTTTAAAGGAGCAATAACAAGAGGACGGCGCTAATTACGGCTACCAAATGTAGGAGCGGACCACCAGGTATCTGCAGTAACAGGGATCCTACGTGGCAATTATTCAAATTCTCGTCGACGTGTCTTTATCAGCATCGTAGTTACATTCGCTGCAAGCGTTCTGGTGTTCTCGTGTCCTCATTTTCAAATTGGTACTTAACCAGTGAACTCGTTACAGCGTCCTGTCCCGTACACGCGCACGGACGTTGATTATGTGGCTATCAATCAAACGAACATTATCCGGATTAATAACTGCGGCCATAATGCAGTTCCGCGTTTTGGAGGACTGGCCGCGTATCACGTTGAAAAGACTGAATCCTGTGGAGGAGGATGGAGTGCAGTCGACACTGATTTTGCGTTTCGCGTCCTTGCTCATGTTGATCAATATTTTAGAGACGAACACATTAACAGCGAATGGGGCCCAACTTGTATTGGTTCCCAAGTCGTAACAACTTGTCTGGGGGTTGCGACCAACTGCGTTGCCACAAGATGATGCTGCCAAATGCAGATTGTTTGCACAAAGCCCGCAGTCAGACAACCGAAAGCATCTTTTAGGCACTCTCAAGCACTTGCGGCAGATCCTCGTTCTTCGGCAACGTCCTCCGTGAGTTTGTCTGTTGCAGCAGCAGCAGCAGCAATCAATGCAAATGTCTCTAAATCCAAATTTATCAAAATAAATCTGGAAAGGAGACAACTGAAAAGTTCAATCTCAAAACTATAGCACATTTGAATAATGCATGTCATGCAAATGGCCTTGTTGCCTGGCTGTCAAGCCCTCGGAACACCGGCACCTGACTGCACCAGCACCAGGGAGTACCATTATATTGGAATCAGTATGCCACAGGGATTGGGATTCACTTTATGAGATTTATTTAAATGATTCTGATGCCAAAACGACACGTCAGCGGGTGACGATGCTTCGACGTCAGCCATCGTCGCCGCAGCAGCAGGAACCGGAGGAAAATGGTATTCTCAAGGAATTCCTTTAATTTACATTCTATTTTGTTTGCTATTTGCAACAACCTTCGGCGTGAGTAAATCGAATGACTACCCTTGCCTCACACGACAATCGCACAAACCTGATTTCGATGGAGTACATTTTCAGAGGAGGGAAATTCCCTTTTTGCGAGTGTGCTCCAGCCAGCAGATGGATGTGGTTCGCTTCGAATCGTGATGGAGCTGCACGAAGTGTGATTCTTTGATATCATTCAGTCAGCTTTGGGCCCCCTGCCGCTGGGGCCGAATCTTAAAATTCATTTAGCGCACCACTCGCTGTGACAGCGAGTTATGACACCTACATCCGGCAATTTGACAGCGCTACAAATTGCCATAACACCACCGGCTTAGGACGTCTCCGACTGTGTCCCGGTCGGTGCCCGACGGCTCGCAGCACTGTTCGTGTAATTGCGCGCTCATCCAAATGAAATATTGTTGGCGGAGCTCTAATTGAGTGTGCATTATTAATGCTCGAATGTTGTTTCTGTCTGACGACTGTTGCTTACGTTGATGCTGGTCTGTGTCCCATGTTTTGGGTGTGATCCCGGCACCATTGCGATACACCTCCGTTTAACCCTTTTGACGATAATAGCCGACGGCTGAGTGGGGACGCCTGTGCGGCAGAGGAGCAATGGATGGTTTGATATTTGGCTGGTGTCCCGTTGTGGTGTCCTTTTGGCACTGGTGTTGATGGCGCCCTGGTGCTTAGCGTCAAAGGGAATGCTAAGGAAGAGGAAGGGTGCGTACTAAAGGGACTGTGCCTCATTGGATTAAGCGATTTCTATCTGCTGGAACGGAGGGTGGTTCTATTTCTGTGTATCGCAATTGGCAGTCGGAACGGCGAAGTTTGCCCTTCGGGAGGTAGCCCATGCAGTTTTGATTCGATTTTAATATCATTTATTTTGTCCTCGCCTCTCTTGGGTTTCTCTTGCAGTGACATTGGGTAGTTAAAGTTGGTGAGTACTCGATGAACCACCAGCCAACTGAAAGTCCACAAGAAGACGCGAGTTCATCGGAAATAGCGTGGCATCGCATCTCAATCGACTAATACCCTTTCATTGACCGGAATCAAGACACAGCACGGGTCAAAGGTATAGAAGGGTACCTGTGCATGTTGGTCTTCAATAGCTGCGGATTATAGTCTATGGGAAATTTGGAAGGAGCATTCCATATTCGTGTAATGCTGCTGAAAAACGAGTCTCTAAATTGAACTGTGCGTCCGAGAGCAGGGTTAAGGTAAGCTGATGGTCACTCCTGGCGAGACGTATATTGGGGATGAATTCTTTGGGAAATCCAATTGGAAAGCTCACTTGAGCATCGTTTGTGACAAAGAGGACGTCGATGTTCGAGCGATGAACCCGCAATATTGTTGTCTCCTCGCTCGCCCTTCGATTCTATCAAGTTGGTGCAAAGAGGCGTTGGCGCACCAGAGCCACTGGCTTATAAATTTAAGCTAAATCAGAGAGAGGGCAATATTTCTTGCATCGATTAAGGAAACCTAAATATTTCGCAGCATTTTTGGAAGAAGTAAGTGACCGCTCCCACTAAGTGTTCTGTTGATACAATGGACCGCTTTATGCCCGATGCAAAGCCATTTGCGAATAATGACTAATTATCAGGGGTTCGCTTTAGTAACAGCAGACAGCATTGAGTTTTTGTTACCCCAGTGAATTATGTTCACAAGAATGTGCTTAACATACGCTGCCGTTCCAACACTAAGACTGAAGTGCAGGGTCGTGAGCATGGAACGTATATGAAAAGCTGAGGATGCTGTCATCGGTGAAGGAGTGGATTGGTCTAGAAGTAGCGCACAGGAAATCAGGTGGGAAGGAGAGAAGGCGAGAAGGATTGTGGGAGACAGAACACAGCCTTGGGGGCACCAGAATTTATTTTGTGGATATCAGACTTAAACCCATCCAACACAACTTGAGCTAAACGGCTGGAAAGGTAATTTCTCATCCATAAGAGCCGATATCGTTTGTCTATCCACAAAAAAGGAGACTCATTTGACTGAGCCAACTATCGGGGGATAAATCTCCTTAACATCGCCTACAAAATCTTCTCTGCCGTTTTGTGTAAGTGCCTGAAACCATTCGTCAATAACCTAAAAGGTCCTCATTACTGCAGTTGTTGGCCAGGGCAGTTGATTATCGATCAAATATTGACATTACGGCGGATTCTCGAGCGAAATCAATACCCAACATCTATTCGTCCACTTTGAGGCCCCTTCTGACAGCCTGTTTAAAGACGACCTATACAGCACCATGTCTAGTTTTGACATTCCTACCAAGCTCGTACTTGGGTCGTGCAAAACGCCACACTAGAGGCACAAGAAATATGTGCACTTGCTAGCATACGCGGACGACACTGAGGTGATTGGTCGAACTCAGCGAGGTGTCAATGAAGTGTTTGCTGGTATTGAAACGGAGGCGGCTAAAATGGGTTTAGCGGTGACTGAGGGCATATTGGAGTATATGCGGTCATCAAAAAAGGACACACAACATCGACAACTCGGTCAGAACGTCATCATAGGCATAGAAAACTTCGCTGTAGTAAAGGACTTCATCTACCTTGGCTTCCAAGTTAATAGTACAAACAACATCAGTACCGAGATTAAACGCAGAATATTTCTTGCCAACCGCTGTTTCTTTTTGGCCAAGATGCAATTGAATAGTAGAACCCTTCCTCAAAGGACCATTAACATTTTATAGGAGCTTGATCATCCATGTCCCGCTCTATGGCGCGGAAGCCTGGACTATCTCAAGAGCAGACGCACCTGGACTCTTCGAGGGAAAAGTTCTGCGTTCAATCTTTGGTCCTCTTTGCGTTGAAGGTTTCTGTAGAAGAAGATTCATCCACGAACTGTACGGGCTGTACCGCGACATGAGTCTAGTCAGGCGTCTACCGATGCAATGCCGTAGATGGCTTACCCCGTAGAGCGCATGGCCAACACTGCTCCAGCCCAAAGAGTCTTCGACTCCGAACCAGTGGGACAACGCAATAGAGGACCACCACGAAGCCGATGGCCCACTCAAGTGGAGAATGACTTCAACCAACTTGGAGGCAGCTGGCTAAGGATCGTACCAGCTGCAGAGTGTTGTTGGCTGAGGCCCAGGTTCACTCCGGACTGTCGCGCCATAAGAAGAAGGAAGCGAAGCAGAGACTCATTAACCTATTATCACATACTTTCTACAAAAGAACTTGATGCCAAACTCTGTCAAATGCCTTCGAAATATCAAGCGCAACTATTTGGCTTTCACCTGTATTATGCGAAGAAAGAAAGGACAAGTTGGATTCCGATCTGGTTGGCAAGTGCATTGAGGATTAATTTCAGATAAAAAAAACCTGAACATAAAACTGTAGCAGAAACATGGTGGTCCGTGGAGCTCAAAAGAACCCGAGACTCGACTCGACTAGGTTCAATCCCTGTTCTGTACGTCAAAAATACCGGTCCATCCTCTTTCGAGTCATTGGCAATGCTCGGAGAGTTCGTCCTGTCTAGCAACAGTTCATCATCTACTCTGCTGGTGCAGCGCTCTGGCTAGTCGTAGGTGCCTTCACCTGGGGGCCTACTACATCAATAACCTCAATGAGCTAAACAGCGTCAGCATAGGCAAGCTAAATCGCTTCACTAGAAACCCAACTGGTGCCGATGTTAGGAGAAGTCAATCCGCGTGGCATCACAAAGGGCCTACTCTGGCCTAAGTGTGACTGCCCTTAGCAGTCAGCCGCTACAACGCTGCAAACTAAGAGCAGCTTCTCAACCTGTCCCTTCGGAGTCAGCATAGTACTGTAGGCCTCTTCCACTCGTGATAGAACACTAGCACGCACAATTAGCTGAGAAGCTATCCCCGGGTCGTAGCGCCACCCATATTATACAAGCCTCCCCACCACTGAACACGTGTCACCCTAGGTGTCAAATGAAGAGAAACAAGACAACTTCATGCAACTGCATGCCGTGCCTTGAAACGGAAATAGTTTCGAAGAATGTAACCGAAGATAAATTGATCTGCGACCCAGCACATAAAGCAGACTCAAAGCCGCCCTCATAAACTCCATTCCGTCCGAACAGTAGAAATTGGTGATAAAATCGAAAATCGAATCGAGGCAGGCCAGTGAATCAATTCGGTTTACCCTGTGACTGTAGCCAAAAGGTTAAATAAATCGTAAAAGACTCAAATGCCATTCACTGGCAACAGCAGCAACTTCAAGGTCCGCAGCCATGGGTCATGAATGGGAAATTTCTCAACACTGTGGCGGATTCAATCGGAATTTCGCGCAGACATCGGTCCATTCGAATTGGCATATCCATCCGATATCATTTCGGTTCGCTACCCGTGTCCCAGTGGGTGGCTTGCAATTAAGGCCGCTGTCACACCATAACGACTGGCACCAGCGCCAAATCACTTTATCGAAAAGCAAGCAACAAACGCACCATCGACCGCCAGAAACACTATTATACCCATCGGATGGCGAGAGGACCGAAATGGTTTTGCCATTTATGACGTCTGCCTACGAGCGAACTGCTTTCCAATGGCGAATTATAACGTCACGATTGTCGCGGAACTGGTTGTTTTGTTGCCAGTTGCCAGTGCGGGATCTCTAGCGCGCTAGTAAAACCTCTATATGCTTCCGTGTCTTTGCATACTATTGCCGTGTCCGTGTGTCTAGCGGTGGCAGATGGTAGTTGGCGGTGTGTGCGGTTGAGCCTGTGCAGTGAATTCGATTTCAGATACAAAATTCTCCGCCATCTGTGTGCGAACGGGTCGTTTATTTTTCCGGTTTTCGTCCTAAAATCGATGCGAATGTGATTTTTCTTGGGAAGAGTAATCGGGAATTCTCCATTTTTATGCCGTCTCCTCTTGCGCGACCCGTGCCCTCCCGACCCCTGCTCGTCCGTTGCGTTTTGCATGACATGTGGGAATTGGGATCAGGGACGGGAATTGAACCTACAGGCCACCCACGGAGTATCCGTCGAGATCAGGAGATGGAAAATATGGGTAACGCCGATATGCAGACGAGTGTATGAGTGTCTCGTTGGGCATTTGCGACGAGGTTGCATCATTACATCCGGTATCTGCAAATTTGGCAGCAGTCAATTTCCGGTGTGCCGAGAGAAGATACGCGTCGTCGGGTGTATGTGGCGCATAAGCCTCCTGTGTAAGCGGGTAGTAATTTCCTCTCAGTTGCGATAGGCTGGGAATTGGCTGTTTTTTCCCTTCAAATAAGAGTGATGATTTTCTGATGGAATGGAAATGAATTGGTTAAACATCTGATTATGAGGGTAATCATTTGAATTTCAGGACATCCTACGTTCGAGTGATGCAATTCACTTTAATGAGGAACATTAATTGGCTTCACAATTTGAACTTGGTTTCATTCACTTAACAGCAGTGCTAACGGTCTTGCTATTGCTGAAGGGACACCTTGAAGATGTGGGACCTAGCTTCTCAGCAACCACTCGATTGTAAATGCTATTGTCCTTTCTCGAGTTGAAGGGACCTACAGTTTTATGTCGTAGCTGAGCGGCCAGGTTTGAGAAGCTTTTTTCTAGACAGGAAATACTTGTCAGTAACTCTAAGGATTTTTTTGTGTCACTCATACCAGGGAGCTAACCTACGACGTCCAGGTTGAAGTGTACCACGTACATACCCACAACGCCACGGGCCATCACTCTTCTGTTAATACGATGTTTAATACCAGATCGAACCTCAAACCTAGCGCTTTTCCTCCACTCGATGGTCTCTGAACCACCAAATTGTTGATTGAGGATCGTTCATCGACATCTTCATGGTCGTCGTCCTTCCTACGTCCAATTTCATCTTCCTCTGACCCATAATCGTATTTATGATCGTCTGACATATCGAACGAAGAACTCATTTTGCTCGGTATTTCCTACTGTCCTAGCTTCTCTATAATTGCTTAGTTATCAGGCTACGGTCCTGGACACGGTGCTTCGCTCCGAGGTGTCTTACATCCACAATGACTTGGTCTCTATACGGGAAGTTCGGTCTTCCTCCAGCTCTAGCCCGGATTCGAAGACCTTCTCAGCTGGAGCTTTGGTATACCATGAACTTTAACGCCTGTTGTATCGACAAACCGAGATCTGTTGTCCAGTGTGGGTCTACTTCGAATCTGAACTGTGATGTCATTTGTGGAGTGAACGCTAGTTCGAGGTAGATAAACTCCTTAACTACCTTGCAATTATAGCTGTCGATTGTAATGTTTTGGACCAGATGGAGTGCTGCAGATAGTGTCACAGCACATACTTTGTCTGTGCCGCAGTGACCCTGTGACCAGCTCGTCTTGCCTGTTCTTCAATTGCCGCCAAAGCTCCCACTGCGGCACACTGGGAACGCACGACCATATCGGTATCAGCTGCTCATCCCAAAAGTTGTACTGACGGTTAGAAGATAGTCTCCTCCGTGATACCTTAGCCCGAGGCACTCTAGTAACAAATTGAAGAAACCACACAACAGCGCATCTCTTCACCAATTTCGCGTATATGTCGCTTCGAATAATTCCTTGCGATATCGTATGTGGTTTAAAATCGATTGAAAGGTGGTGGGTATCGAATTGAGAATTGCTGGTCTGTATTGAGGTAGAGTCTATTCGCCGGGCCGGAGCCGCACTTGTACAATGCTGTGCAATACGGCTTTTTACGTTCACACAGTGCGCTGGATAGAGCCTTGTAGGTGACGTGGAGCAGGGATATACCTCTGTGGTTGCTGCAAGAAGTATGATCGCTCTATTGGTTTTCGTCGGTTTTCACGGTTGACGATTGAGCAGCACACTGCGTCCAGTATATTTTTGGGAATTTCAAGGCACGTAGGAGCCATTTGCCTACAAAATTGTGCTCACGACTTCATGTTTTAATTGACGCCATTTGAAAAAGAGTCTGAATTGTCACATATAATCGAACCAACTGGCTGGTCAGCAAAGTCGACTGGTTCTTCGATGTCGGCGAACAGAGCCACTTTAACCCAGCCTATGCTCAATAAGAGGTCGGGAGTGTATTGAATCATAACCAAATTCAATGCACTTTGTATATGTGATCAGTTGCTCTGAAAAATTGCAAAAATTCAAGTGTAGCCTTAGGTGGTGAGTCCCAAAACTCTGAGTTAGCCTTAAAAAAGTCCTGCGCCCTTTGCGATGCTAAATTCATTGTGGATTCACCGGCTGTTAAAACAATACTTCCGTTTGGTGAAATGTCTTAAAAGCAGAGGACGTGAACTCCCCAAAACAGAGACGCAACCAAATTTAGTTCACTGGCGTATGCCATGTAAACCTCTCAAGTAACATCCGCTTGTGCGGAGCTGTATGGTTGCCTGGTGTACTCGACGATGATGTAACATTATTTCAGGTGTCGTGATGGAATATCACCCTCCCTCCACCACCGCCGCGCCACTCACAAACATCATGATGAAACGCTGGTGTTTAGTTATTTGTTTCCAGGAACTTGTAACTGTCGTGTGATAGCTGGTGTAACTCTCTTTATAGGAAATGCAATTTTGGAAAGCAACAACGTCAAAGTAGACTTCTTTCTTTGGACAGATTCAAACGCAGACATGGAAATCATTCCTTGTGTTCATCATCACAGCTTCGGAGGAAAATGTCTTAATTGTCAGCAAAAGTTGGAACCGGGAAACGGAAAAAACAGCTTGCAAGTAAATTCGGTAAGACTTTTAATGTAGCAAATAAATTGAATAAATTGAACGCACGAGACACGACCATGTTTACTGAAGTAAATTTGTGTGCAAGCTGTTTTGTTGGTCAGGTCTGTAAGTATGGAAGTTGGATCGCATTCATTTCTTCATTTTATTTGCACGTGCTCGTGTAGGATAGTTGATGCCCATGTAGTACTTCTCACTGATGGGACCCCCCATTCTGGGTTTGAAAAAATCAATATAATATATATTTTTGATATTTTTGACAGCAGATTAACAATCGTCAAAATTTTAAATCCAAATTTGGGTCTCGATTCTCGCCCTAGTAGACAGGCAAGAAAATGTTTAGTTAAAAAATTTGAGTCAACATTGCGTGTGTGATGTTGCCGCGTCAGTGAGACAACAGGTTCGTCGAAATGTCGAAAATATCGCTGCCATTCAGGCGCCCGTAGCAAATGATCGAAATCAGTCAATTGCACGGCGTTCTTAAGGTGAGGCGTATTTTGCTAAGGGACCTTGGTTTGCACGCATATAAGATCAAGCTAATTCAAGAGTTGAAGCCGATGGATCATTTGAAGCGACGTACGTTCTCCGATTTGGTTCTGGAGAATATGTGCCGACATGACGAATTTTATCACGAAATATAATAAGTGTTAAGCTAATAAGTGAAGAAGCTCATTTTTGGCTCAATGGGTGCGTCAATAAGGAATTATTGGCAGGAATTGAACATTGAAAATCCACAAATGCTTCGTGGGTCGCCACTTCATCTACAAACTATAACGCGTCGTCGACTATAACGCGCTCGACTATCGCGCCATGACCGCCGATATGGACCTGGACGACATGTGGTTTCAACGGGATGGTGGCACTAGCCACACAGCACACGTTAAAAACGATTTATTGAAGAGTATACCATATGTGTCTTGAGAGTGTGATCTCAAGAAATGGGGCAGTTGATTGGCCGCCGCGTTTGATATACCACCGTGTGACTACATATTTTCTGTGGGGCAACGTTGAGTCATTGGCTGTCACCAAGTCAACGACGTCGAAAGAACTCAGAGAAAACAATGAACAAGAAATAGCGGCCGCTTCGGCCGAAATCTTGAGTGAACACTCAAGAACGTTTTGTTTGAACTTCAAGCCGATAGCAAGGTTTTTGAAATATCTCAAATGGTTTGCCTTTTATTTAGTAAGAAAATTGTCAAGGTCCTGTCAAACCTTTTAGCGGGGTGGGTAGGCACACTTGGTTATGTCAGTGCCTTTGGTCAAAGGATTCCACGGTTCGAATCGCAGTGAAAGCAAAGTTAGTACGCTCGGTTTTCAAATCTGGTCGATCAACGGATTAAATGTCTTCTCATATTATTATTGTAACTTATTGCAACACAATCGACGTATAAACTACATCAGCAAACAGCTGCGTGTTTACGGTCTCACGCTAAGCTCCTGAAATCCAGTTGGGCGAAGTACAATTCGAAGCAGAATAGTTTCGAAAGAGCGTTCAGACGATTCAGTAAGGGTGTTGATGGGCATCGCCTAAAATATGTGGTGGTCCAGGAGTTTCGAAATCATACAAAATCGCATACGAAGCCCCTCGGTTTGAAAATGAATGAGCAAACAGTCCCCGAACGACTGTCTTCCTTTCGTCGGACCTTATATCGTGCTCTCGTCTGCTTGCCTGCGTTGTGCTTGCATGTACACCCTACTACAGTTCGTATCCAACAGGTGTTGTTACTTAAAGACGAATCATGATATCTACTTCCAGTGTGATTCTGCTCACAGCTCCTGAATAGAGCAAGAGAGACGCGCTACACTACCGTAAACGGCTCAAAACGTAAGCCAGTTAGTTGCTCCAGCACACATATTATCATCAAAAAGATAATTCGAGGTATTATTTGCAACAAATCCTACAGCAGATTCTTACAGGTGTGTCTATTCTGTTGGGGTCCTCCCCGCCGGCCCTGGTGCCAATTTATGCTTGAGTGGATTTTATCATTAATCGCCATCCAAGTGAATGCTCGCTTTCATCCAACGAATTACGGTCAACCGGTGGGTATGTGCAAGGGAATTGAATTTTCATTTTGGGATTCCCAACCGATTTCAATCCAATGACTTGGGCAAATTTTACTTTGCCATTCGGCAAGATGCCTCCATACAATAAATGCCATTGTTATTCAAATGATTCTCTAAATTTGTTTCAAATCGAAGCAGTCACACACCCATGGAGCTGGTCAAAAGGGACGATACACAGCGATGAATGGCTAAATTGACGTTGGGGAACCTTTTCTGTATTTATTGGCATATAAAATGTTAAGCAATTCACACCCCATCGCTGTGTCGGAGAAGGCTCATGGGTCCATGATATTTGGATATCTGAATGTGAATAGACAATTTGCCTGCACTGAAGCATAGCATAATCCGCACTTATGGTGTCGTCAATTCAATACAACTGTTTATGAGTGAATTCTGTGGCTCTAAAATGTTTGCAATGTGAGCAGATGTTTCATGAGATGGCCAAATGCTGAAATACTTGTTGCGGATTGTTGGGTGTCGATACTCGATGTTTGAGTTGTTCTTCAGAGCCGCCCAGCATTTGCATTGATCTGCTGAGGTGAGCCTTGTCTCTTCAGATACATGAGCTGGACCATGTTCAAGAATTTGATGCACAAGGTCTGATTTGAAGTGAACATTCATTGCTTAGTATATAAAGCTGGACAAAGCTCATGAAGATGAGGCGTATCGAAAAATTCACCCAGGGGCACTACAGTGCGCCTAAGTGAAAGGCACCTACTGCCACTCAACAAGGGATGCACGTCCAGCATGAGTAGTCGATTTAAAATTGATGGTGTAGAGTGCATCGACTAGACGCGAGCTTTTTTGTTTCTTGGCGAGCTTTTTGTAAGTCAAAATAAACACTCCGTAAACAATGAGGCCAAGAAGACCTCCTTCTTTAGATATGCAACACAGCGGCTATCTGGAACAGGTGAATGTATTTCGTAGTAGTTATGTAGAAGGTCTCACTCACTTTGCGACAAGCCGCCATATGGCCATAGGCAGAATACGATTAGCTCTCAAGAATAAACACACAGCAACCTAGGGATCGAAGCAGACGGTCAAACCGAAAGTCAAATCGACCATGTGCTCACTGACTGATGACATGCCTCAAATATTTTCAGACTCGGAGAGGCAATAGTCTACTCCGACCATCGTCTCGCGACAGCAGGGCTCAGAGCTCGTTTGACCATTGTTTAAAAGATGCAGCAGTTTACAAAGAGATGCTAAGACGTTGAAGCCTGAATACGCCGAGGATTGACAGAGACTACGAAGTGCAATTAAGGGAGAGACTCTCCGGCATGCCGTCGAAAATAAATGCCAAAGATATGTGGTCGCATTTCCGCTCGGCCATTAAAGAGGTGGCGGAAACTAATATAGGCTACCTACCACCTCCGACAAGAAAGCAGTTGTTCGATGGAGAGTGTGAGCAGAAAAAACACTCAACTGACGAGGCATGCCACAAAAGCAAAAGCCTGGCCTAAGGCTTTAGAAATCCACTCATTCTCTTTGAAATTGCTAGCGTAATCAAGTTACAGACCAGCAGAGAATAGGGGCAGTATGTGTTTAAGCAGCACTTCCAACAGCTATTTATCGGGCCTGACCAGAAAAGAATGATATTGAATCAGGCTCTCCCAACTCCAGTCGAAGAGGACGTCCTCCCAACTAGCTTTGAAGAAGTCGGCTCAGATGCGCAGATGGCTTACCAACACAGCTCTCAAAGGATGGTGACAATGTTCTGGTGGGATGCATGCCCCAGATCTTCTGTGAATTTTGGGAGGACCAAGGCATACCCAAGACTGCGATATCAGCTCCATTTGCCCCATCCACAAAAAAGGGATCCTGCCTCTTGCAACAACTACAGAGGTATATCCCTGCACAACGCCGCCACCAAAATCATATTCAGGCTACTGTGTGAACATATAAAGCCGTGTTGAACCGCACTAATCGGCACGTACCAGTGCGGTTTCTGACCCGCTAAATCAACTCTACCAAAATACAGAAGAAGACCAGCGATTCTCAATTCGATACCCACCACCTTTCAATCGATTTTAAGCCGCACACGGCATCGCAAGTAAATAATTTGAAGCGATGGCCTGATTCGGGATAGCCGCAAAATCGATCGGGTTGTGTCGCACCAGGTGACACATACGCGAGTCCGGTTAAAGGACCTCTAAGCTATTTGAAACCTGCATCGGATTTTAGCAAAGAGACGTTTCTCCAATGTGATACTAGAGAAGAAGTGCGTCGGGCTAAGCAATCACGGAAGACCCTATCTTCTACAGGTCAGTTCAGTTTTTGCGATGGGCAGCTGATACCGATATGGTCGCGCGTTCCCAGCTTTGACGGCACTTGAAGAGCAGGCGAAACGAGCTGGTCTTAGGGTAAAGGTTCAGTTGTCGACCAAGAAACGTTCCATCACACAGCACTTACGCCAAAATGTCTTAAGCGACGCTAGAATTTCAAGGTAGTACAGGAGTAATTCTACCTCGAGGCAAGAGTTAGCTCCACATTGTGGGGATTCGACGTAGAACCACCCTTCACAACAGATGTTACTTCGGTCCGTCTTCACAACTGGGGTCAAAGCGTCTGACTGGAAGGACCAATTCTTGCACATCTCTCATCCTAGCACTCCTTCATTGTGGAGCCAAAGGCTAGACGTTAACCAAAACTATAGAGCTGATCGTTGCCCCCCTCTGCGAGGGCGGTGAATGGAGGAGAAGACAAAAAGGGAAAAATTCGTCGACTTCACTAGCTCGGCTTCATCGAGTATGGACACCAACGCTCCAGATAACAAGGTCTTCGAGTCCGAGCCTCCCTGCTCGTGAAGGAGAGAAAGACCGAACCTTTGGTATAGAGAACAAGTCATTGCGGATGTAAAACACCTTGGCCTTGATGAGTGGGAGCAGGGTGCCCAAGACCGTCACCGATGGAAGGCGGCAATTGCTCAAGCTCGGAAACTCCATGGGTAGCCGGCCTGAAAAGTAAGTGAAAACCGAAGCGACGGCTGACGATGAACGATACAAATAAAAAAAATCCATCACCGTGGAGAGCCCAGTTAGTTTGTGTGTGCAGAGAGTAGAAATTCAACTTCTGTATACAAACCAGTAATCTTATGCGAGGCGAGAAATAAGGGACCCATTTATTATCAGCCCACGGTGGGCGATATCAATATCGCCATTGGTACACTGGACCCATATGCACTCACACGCCACCAATGTTCGTCATTCCAATCAGTTGCGAAGTCTTCCAAATTCCCTCTGGCTTATCCTGCCCAAGCAGCCCGATCTCCTTGAAGCATGCATACACAACTCCCTTAACTACTGCAGATGAGTGCATGCAATTCTCTTTAATCTTTCAGTGCTCAGATTACGGTTTATTTCCAAAAACTCAAAAAGTTAAGCAAATACGATGGGGAAACGAAAACACACCCACTGTCTGCCGGATATCAACTGGAGCACGTAAAACAAGCACTTGCACATTTCAAAAGTCCCCCAAAGGAAATGTAGTCCGAGCCAGAGTTCACAGTGGACAGAGGGAATACTGTTGGAAAGGGACAAGCACAGGGCTTCAGGTGTATGCACGAGTGTCCAATGGTTGCGGTCGGTCTTCCAGTTGATATAATCGTGTTCGCCTCACACTTGATGGGCGACCAGTTTGTGACGTATCTCTTGCCCTCCCGTCTCTCCCTCGCACACACACACACTCTGCCAAACAATGAGGAAGGCTATCTCTAACCCATTTGGCCTGAGCCCCTGGTGAACGCCTTAGGTTCCCACCTATGGGGGGGAATTTACCCGGCATCTGTTTAATTACTGAAAACATTTTGTGTGCGAGTGTGGGGGTGCTTATGTGAGTGTGGCATCTTTCTGCGGCCTGAGCTTTCTTTGGCTTTGTTTCGGACAGTTTACCTATCTTCAGTGCATACTCCTGCTGGGGTCTTCCGGCTCTAATGGCAGTGGCTACACAAAGTGCAGGCATTAGGGTGTGCTTTACCCTGAAGATGTTTCAGTGTTATCACACCCACGAGAGGTTGTCGTAAAGTCAAAGGTTAAGCTGAAAAGTGTTCACCAGGAGGATGTGTGACGTGATGACAATGACCTGACCTTTAATGCCTTCTAGAAATTCATAAAATACAAGAGGAAAGACTTCTGGGATCTGGGAATAGCTACTGACGACAACGCAGTTGGTTTTATTTGATTTTTAAATTTTACAGGGTGGTGGTAGTGGTTTGAAATGAGAACTGATCGCGGTTGGTTTTTCATTTATTTGTAGTCCTGGGGGCCTTTGAACGAGTTGAAGGAAACTCTCGATTCGTTAACACGACATAAGCATTAAGTTTCATTTTGGGCCTAATAATGGGCCCAGGATTTATTTATTAGGCGAGGAAGACAGATCACAAGGCCACGTGATCCTCTGTCATCGACACTAACTCATAATGACAATGCTTAGCTGTCATCTACCTGGTGCAATGGTACGCAAGGCAAACCTCATGGGGCCATTCGTGCCACGTGATAAAGCGGTTTTTTCAAATCACTCAGCTCGGACTCAAAATGCTGGAACTGTGGTACTTGTGTTGAACTTAGTTCGTAAGCCATTTTATGTTCTTCTTCTTCGATTGGCTTTACAGTGCCGGGTGGACCTGAGCCTCAACCAACAAGCCTCTCCAGTCAGCACGTTCTTTCGCCAGATGCGCACACCAAGTTGGTTGAGTTCCTTTTCCTCTTGTGTGCGCCTTTTCATTCGAAAATATCCTCTGATGCGTTGTCCCAATGGCTCGAAATCGAAGATTCTTTGGACACAAGCTGTGATGAACGTCCACTCTATTTGACCTTGCCTACCTACCGGAGTCGGAGACGATTAACTAGCTGCTTGCCGCTGCACAGCCCGTACAGTTCGTGGTTAAATCTTGCTCTCCAGACGCCAACAACGAAAACAGGACCAAAGATAGCACGCAGAACTTTTCTTTTAAAAAGACCAAGAGCTTGTTCATCCGCTTCCAATAGCGTCCACGGGATAATCAAAGTGTTGTAAACATGGAGTCAACTTGGTGTTTCGAGAGATGGCTCTGTTCCTCAATTGCCTCTTGATCTCAAATAAACACCGATGGGCAAGAGTAATTCTGCGCTTGATTTCGGTGCTGGTGATATTGACTGAGCTTACAGCAGAGCCGAAGTATACGACGTCCTTGTCTAGTCTCAGGTGTTCCTTCAGCTCATTATCACTCTGTCAGGACGTCAATGTTGTTTGTCCTTTCTCTATAGCAGCATGAATGTCGTCCTGCCCTCATTTACCGCCAGACTCATTTTAGCAAACTCCACTTCTAAGCTAGCAAACGCCTCATCGACGGCACGCTGAGTTGGTCTAATCACGTCAATGTCATCCGCGTAAGCAAGCACTTCACCGGTTTTAAGAGATCGTGCCTCAGGTATTTACGTTTGAGTTTCGCACGATCTTCTGAAGTATAATTTTGAAGAAGCGTGTCGTCTTGCCTAAAATCTTGGCTGAAGGTCTTGGTGAGATCATGACTGACCTTGATGGAGCAGCGAGAGTTTTCCATAGTCATCCTGCACAACCTGATGAGCTTGGCAGGAGTGTCATGGCAGACATGGCCTTGTATAGCTCTCCTTTATGTACGCTGCCATATGCGGCCTTGAAATCGACAAATATTTAGATGGTGGGTGTCGAACTGCATCTCTTGAGTCTTTTTCAGGATCTGCCCAAGTGTGATTATTTGGTCGAGGGTGGTCTTCCGAGGCCTGAAACCGTACTGATAACGACCTTTTAGTCCATTGACGAATGGTTTCAGGCGTTCACATCATCACAGTCATCTTATGTGGAACTGAAAACTGACTGCAGCAGAGCGACAGAACTGATTCATGGTGTGTTCGAAAGGATAAACTCCACGTTGTATATGTAATGCTCCTTGAGGGTGGATGGAGGAGATGACGTATGTACTTGGAGTCGCACACCTTACGAGTTCTCCTAGGATGTAATTGTAGGCAAAGAATGCGGAAACAACACTGACTTGGTCCTCGATAGAGATAGATAGTATGGACATCGATAGCACGGACCCTCATATGATCGAAAAGGGGAGGGAGATGAGTGGATGTATGAGAGCGAAAGATGAAGAGATTCGAACTGATGGCTGATTGCAAAAACTGTTGGTATTCATACGGGGGACTTGGTCATCCTCTACAGTTGAGCACGTAGGAAGCTTATTGCGTTTTGACAGCCGAAAGCAGCTATGAAAAATGCATGTTTTCAGTCGGCCCTGAGACAACTAACAACGTTTGGTGCATGCGATGGCGATCCTCTTTGATGGTAAGAATTCTGTCTGCTACAATCGTTATGAGTAAAAATCAATGTTGGTTTTGGTTGGTTTGGTTTGTTCTTTGTAGACTCTTTTATAGATGTCTTTGCCTCTTCTTTATTCATTCTGACGTGATATACAGGAGTGGAGGGGACCCATGGCTTAGCTAACTCCGACCGGATAAGCTTGCGAAACTTTTTTGAGGCATTGCCAGTGACTGGGCAGATGTGGGTGTGGCTTAAAAGGTGCACGCGACCTGCTAAATTTTTATTGTTGAATTTCAAAATTTGTACAATTTATCGCAAGAGACAAAAGAGCTGAGCCTCTGCGATTTTTAACTAAAATGCTTTATTAAGCAAAATCAGTGATATAGAAACACGAGCAATCGAATAAACTAAAAATTATTTTGGCGGTTAAGGCGCGATATGCTAAGAGACAACCTTGTCTGTCAAATTAAATTATTTCATTAATCTCATTGTGCCAGCTCAAGTACCGCCTCTATTTTTTGACTACCACTAAGGTTCGCCCAATGGAAGGCCCATCGAAAACTGACACCTCTGCAATCGGTCCAATGACCTCCGCCTATTTGTAACGTAGACGGATACCTGCCATCGCTCCTATTGAACCACTCACAAGAACAGTCTGAACAAGCCTTCGTTTCTAACTATCCAAGATCCACATTTTATTCACAGTTGATGGCAGTCCACACCAGGGAGCATCCACCACTCTATGCACCATGCCCCCATTAGCCACGCCAACGGGGCACTTACAGCCACCATCGCAGTGAAGCGATGCAAAACTATTATAATTGTCATGTCCCGCAACATTCCCCGACGCAACTTTCGTCACCATTGTGATGAATAATTCAATGAAATTTATGTTGACACATAGTTGCTGTAAATGGGAGAGTAGTCGCTGTGGTCCTTGTCCTGGTTCCATCCTTTCATGGTTTATTCGTCCTTTTTTTTGCCGCTCTAATACCGTGAGCATTCTTTCAATGCCGAGGACATCCATAAATGGCTGCCAACAATTTCCATTCACCCGGCGTTTGCGATATCCTTGTGCAGCTTAACGGTAGTCCTTAGTGTTTCCACGTAGTTGTCGTTATTACCATCATAGGGTCGCTGTGCCTCGGCATTCCTTTGTGAGTGTGTGTACGTCCGGTTCTCGTTCTATTTTCTGGTCCATACCAAGCACATTCTTAGACTGTTTACGTTTCGTGATGTTTGGATTCTTGTCATTATCCTTCGAAGACATCTCTGATTGGAGCATTGAAATGAACAAAAAAAAAAAAGGATTCAGCAAGACAGGGCACGAAGTGGAGGGCGTAATTCCATTCCCTTCCGCATTCAGTCCTCTGTCCTGGGGTCCGGTCTGGAGGACCTGTCTGCAGCTGAAAAGCAAAAAAAAAAAAACTAGCAGAACTCACGCTAAGACTATCACGAACTTCATGCAATTGTTTGGCGTCCTTTATTTTTACCCTTGCCATTGTTTCAGCGCAGAAAAAGAATGCAACAGCCATGGGGTCCTTTGTCGTGCATGGCTTCGAATGAATTAACAATGAACGGCATCGGGAAATAATAGGGACAGGATATTTTTACATCCATTTACAGAGTCTGTTGACAGAGGAGCCCAAGTTGACGGGGCAGCCTGCGGGGGCTGAGAGCTCGGGTTGTTAAACAATTCGAGTTATTGATACAGAACTACGGACAACATGACTTTCTTTGTTTCGTACATGTGGAATTGTGCAATTCCAGTAAAACATACATACTTGTCAACGTTAGTGAATACGAATTGGATGAAAAATAAAATTCGGTTTCGTATTCTTTACAATTATCGTTGGGGAGCCTTCAATATTGTAGGGATGAGTTGGCTTTTTTTTACTGCACCAAAATGAGAGAGAAATTCATGCACGCCATTTATTTTTTGAACGGAGTTGCTATTCGGGGTAAGTAAGCGATCTGGGATGCGGCAGTGGATAAGCAGAGGCAATGTGGCATTCTGAAGTTCCATGCATTCGCCTTGAAGTTTGACGTTTTTCAACATACTTGTCTACAATCTTCGCAAAGTTCACTTGAATCAAGAACAATGTTGTCTTCCAATGCGTCAATTGAAGCGGGTCTGTATCGACATGAGCCTTAAC
The DNA here is from genome assembly GCA_916610145.1 of Eristalis arbustorum. Classification (NCBI taxonomy): domain Eukaryota; kingdom Metazoa; phylum Arthropoda; class Insecta; order Diptera; family Syrphidae; genus Eristalis; species Eristalis arbustorum. The sequence goes on along the minus strand of OU744320.1, from coordinate 26,564,640 downwards.
ATACCTCCACAAAAAAATTCGTCTAAAGGCGCTAAGTCGCACGATCTAGGCGGCCAATTGACCGGTCCCGAACGTGAAATAAAATGTTCACCGAACTCGCCTCTCAATAAGTCCATTGTTGCGCGTGCTGTGTGGCATGTGTCACCGTCTTGTTGAAACCGCAAGTCAAGCTCTTGCATTTTGGGCAAAAAAAAGTTGGATATCATTTCATGGTAGCGCTGACCATTCACAGTTACGTTACGATTCACATCATCTTTGAAGAAGTACGGTCCAACGATGCCACTAGCCCATAAACCGCACCAAACTGTGACTTTTTCTGGATACATTGGTAGCTCTTGCTCTTGCAATGACAATTCTGCTTATTTACGTACCCATTGAGCCAAAAATGAGCTGAAACTGAGCATAAAATGGAAGAAGCGCGCGATGAACTTTCTTAACAGAGCACGCATTTTGATAGTAAGATTCAATAATTTGCAAGCGTTGTTCGTTTGTCAGACGATTCATGGTTAAATTATAGACCAAACTGAAGATGTTTGACAGTGAAACAAAACACGAAACGTGAGTCAAAATAGCTAAAAAATCACCCTTTAGAATGATGTCTACTGGATATATAGACCGGACTGCGGCTTAAACAAGACCTCTGTAAAGGGTTTTCGAATGGAGACTTGAAAACGTTGAATTTAATTTGTGAACGTACACTTTTACTAATATTCAAACTGTCACTGTCAATTCACTTGGGTAAGGTACACCAACGTTGCTTGTCTAAAAATTGTTAAAATTTTCAACCGATATTCGGAGTCGGTGACCGCAGCTTTAAGAGGGTTAACTCCAATTTTCGGTCATATTTCTCGCCACAGTAGATAGGTAATAACTACAATTTTAGTCTTCAGATTCGTTGCGGTCCAAGTGTCGAAAAAATCGCTGCCATCCAAATCAGACAATTCCTCGCTGTTCTCAAATATTGGGCATAGCTCGGACCACATTATGGCGTATTTTTCGTAATGATCTTGATTTACACCCACTCAAGATCAAGCTGACTCAAGAGTTGAAGTCGACGGCCCATTTGAGGGGACGTACGTTCTCCGATTGGGTTCTAGAGAAGATGCGCCAAGATGATGAATTTCACCGCAAAATCAGTTTCAATGAAAAAGCTAATTTTTGACTGATTGGCTTCGTCAATTGGCCAATCAGTCTCGATAGTCAGCGCCCTCTGGTATTAGTAGCTACGTTCTTAAGCAAAATTTTGCTTAAAAAACTCGAAATTTAACACATAATATCGTTTATCATTAATTTTAATTTTTTGTTGAACAACAACAATTGCGTGTAAAATGATGGTTTGCTTACATTTATTAAAGTAGTGCTCTGCAAAAACTATAACAATTCAACTCATGCCAGCCGTTTATTACAGAGCTTTGGCACTTTCAATCTACATTTAAACATTATTTGCATTAAAAAGTATTAATTTTCTATCTAATTTAACTTTTTCAAATCATTAGCATAACTCGAGATTTAATTCCTATCCCTCAACGATCTGTCAGAATTTTGCCTTATAAAGTGAGTACCAAGACCAGTGAGTACCAGTTATATGTCGATTAGCCAAAAAGGAAAATATGCGTTATTCGTCGGGTGATCCGCATGTGCTTCATGACTCATCACTTCATCCACAAACAATAACTGTTCGGTTCGGTTTGCATGCCGGATGCCATATACTTTCGTCGACGATAACGATCGTCACGTTTCTCATCAGCGCGCCATGACCGCCGATTATTTTTTTTCCCGATTCGGAAGATATGGACATGGACGACATGTGGTTTCAACAAGATGGACCACAAGCTACTCAGCACACGTTACAATCGAGTTATTGTAAGGTGAGAGTGTGATCTCACGAAATGGAGTAGTCGATTGGCCGCCGCGTTCGTGCGATATAACGCCGCTTGACTACATTCTGTGGGGCTACGTTAAGACATTGATTGCCAACAAGCCAACGTCTTCGATAGAGCTCATAGCAAAAGAAACAAGAAATAGCGACCGTTTCGGCCGAAATATGTGGTCGAGTCATTTAAAATTGGGTGCAACGAATCGACGGCTGCAAAGGTGCACGCACTCTACTTAGACTCAGCAAGCACTAATTAAAGACCCTCATTGGAACTATAATCCGGCACTGTGCAATTGGCACTCCTGCTCGCAGGATGGGTGCTCCATATAATGATTTCTACCGAAGCTGCATGGATGAAGAGGAGGAGAAAACACTCATCACCTACTCTGCTCCTGTAGTAGCGACTAGGTCATCTCATGGTTGCTTAATTGCAGTCTTCACGGGACACTCGATTATTTTGACTGAGGCTCCGTAATGTCCTTACCTAGCTCGAGGCCAGCTCTATCCGGAATAAGGAATGTGTCATCGACAATAGTACCAAGCTATTAGGAACATTTTAGGAAGATGTAATGACATGAATGCAGAATGTAACCTTGATAACACTGGGATGTAGGGTGTCGCATCTAAAGGGGAATATCGACCCTTTAGATGCGACACTAAAGGGGAATATCGACCCTTTAGATGCGACACCCCACATGTCCTCGCATAATTCATAGTCCAAGCTAAATTCGATGCCCGTCAGCTTGACAACCATACACCTCAAGTGACAATTCAATATCGATCGATTGTCTGTTCTGAAAACGAAAAAAAGAAAGAAAAAATCAACTCTCTCTCCGACGATAGAGGACAAAAAAGAAAGCAATTCGCTTGCAAATTTATTCATCAACTCAACAGAAAGGGTTCTCGCTATCAACAAGTCTTCAGAAATCAGAAATGCAATTGAAACTTTGTTGTGACGATGATGGAGATACAAGAGCAGTTTGTGAGGAATTTCTTGACATATCAAGCACCTCGCACTGTCACAGAATGTTCAGGACGGTGAACAATATACGCTGCTTCCTTCGTTTGATCGGTTATTCCTTGGAAATATCTCACCCCAACTGCATCCAAGTATACACGCAATTGAGGACAAAAGGAACTCACACACAGTGCGCTCAATTCACAGTAAATTTTCAAAAGACTCTCGTTTAGTGAAAGCTTTGAAATATTTTTGTATTAGATTTTCATTTGTTTCGAAGGATGTGCACGCGAAGCTTATGTACTTCTGATCACCCGTGTGGTTATAAGAAGAATTCCTTGTATTGTACATGTGCGAGCTCGTGTGTGGGTGGGAGGGTGGAATGGTTTCGAAAACATGCACAAAGGAACAATTTAGAGAATTGAAGTTCGACGCTTGGTGGCAGTTGAAGGTCTGTGTGAATACATTTGTCTCTGTTGTCATGTAGTGGGTAGGGTGAACGCAGAAGTAATCAAACTTAGCTTTGCTACACAGTAGAATCAGGACAGGACATTTTTGTATGAAATGTGTGCCCGTCTTCTGTTTGAAATTACAGGAGCATTGTTTTAAGTAGAAAGTGCATTTTGAAATTGGTTGGAGCTTGTCGGTGGACTTAGTTCTGCAGATCAGTTTGGTATGTGTCTGATCGCAAGTCCAACATTCCATAGGTGTTCTGGTGGTGCTGGCATCATTTCTGCAGACATCTTAAGTCCAGATGAACGATCGGGATATTGGAGAGCTTGAGCAGATTTGATTGATCTTTTGGTTTGCCAAGGACACTCATCCTTGGTCAGTGGTCGTTGTCAGTCCGAATCATATACCCTTATCTTCCAATAAGACTTTCGATATGATTAAAAACACTTACCTTCATAGACTGTAGGTAAACTTTGGTGGCTAATTGTGTTAAAACTCTGGGTTGGCTTAGTTTAATTTTTCCTACTAAGGGCATCCCGGGTGCATGGCATGGCAGGCACGAGAGTGGTCACCGTCTCATGCGAGAGACTGTTACTCCTCAAGAACTATGACTGAACCATGCGAGGTTTTCGACTTGATTCAATCATCATGGCCTGTGTCTAAAAAATGGTCGTCTCAGTGATAGAGTCGGTTGACAAGACACGCATCGAATGTCGTGATGTAACGTAACCAAAGTAATGTTAACACAACTGCACCAATTTACCATTACTAGCAGTAGTAGTCACCATCAAAGCGCAGTGGGAGTTTCGCCGGCGCATCCATTTTGCAGCCACGCGCAACAGCAGTTTTGTCGACGCAGCAATTGACCAGACACACGCAATAGAAGTTCAGAGTTGGCGGAACCAACGAAAAAGAAAACTCAACAACTTCAGATCAATAAAAATACGAAAATATAAGAAGGCGTGTGTTTATTTAGCTCGTATTCTCACACGGCACTGTCGACTGAGGGAGCACCTAAGTACACTACAGATTCTGCGGAGAATCTAACAAAATTGCAGAGCACATACTATGTGACACCAGCCTGCCAAATGTTAAGACATGGGAAAGTACCAAAGTAGTAGAACCAGCCCTCCCTGTTTCCTAAAGAGAATCAAGCGTCTCCATCCACCTCGATCTTTAGGTAGCTGCTTGCAGTTTCGCACGCGTATGTGGTTGAGGTTCCATTCCAGTGCGCCAACTGATTCACGGTCTGCCTCTACTGCTCCGTCCCTCGGGGGTGGATTCGAAGAATTTCCGGGCCGGAACATTGATTTCCATCCGCTCTTCTCTACTTCCTTATTTCTGTTTAGTTTGACAATACACGGAAGATTGTGTTTTTGCTGAAAGTCCTTCATTTCATTGTACTTGCAAGCGAACTTCTTGGTTAATGTCCATTTCGGTAGCTCCTCTGAGAGGAATACTTTCCCAGTCGGATATGTCTCTGCCATTCCAGCCAACATGTCCTAGAAGGCTGATGTAGGATGTTGGTAGCAGCACCAATTCGAGGCAAGTCTTTCTAGTAATCTCACTCTCGTAGAACTGCATGGAAACCCTTAATTTTGCATAAAACAAGAGCAGCGGAACTCTTTCCCAAAAACAATGTCTTCCTCCACATTTTCCTCCAGCCACCTTTCCCACTTCCGTCTGTGCATACACAAAAAAGGGGTAAATTGAATCCCGACACACAGTTCCAGGGAACATTACCAAATGCAAAAGCTGTGTCGCAAGTCCGTACACAGCAGCTTAACATCGAAAGAACGATCTCTTTGGGACCGAGCAGCGCGCCATGCCATCATCTTTTAGTAATGCCACCGCAGACGGTATCAGCGATTGTGGCCGCGCACAATTAAAAATATGGGATTCCAAAATGCACGGAGATTGAAATGGGAATCAAACGTCCCCGAGGTGGCATAACAAATGCGCTTCCTCACCGGGTTAACCTTAACCCCAGCCATGAGATAAGTCGCGCGCCCATGCATACATTGCATTTTAAATGGAGCCATCATTTATTTCAGTGTTCTCCTGAAGACTTTCGCGTGCATTTGTAAGACACGAGCGAATCTTTAAGTGTTGTTCCTCGGGGTAAGCCAACACACGTGCATCGGCATCGGTAAATGCGCAGACTTTTCGGATATGATTCGAACCTCAGTTCCACAGCCTGCCTCGTGGGGGAGGAGCGTACAACAGCTGCTGAGTGCTGGTGGCAGGTCTCAACCCATCCACCTGCGAAGCATATAATTGCTTGCACATCCTCTTCAGCCCCACATGCATTCACATCATTGTTTCCGTTGCAGAACTTAGACGGGGAATTGAGACTGTAAGCAGGAGCGAAAGCAATAACCCTAAATCTGGTCGAGAAGCTAGCAAATTTAACGAGCTCTAGCAAACTTCGTAATTAAAATCATAAATAATTGCCAACTACGCGTTAACGGAAATTATTATATCGTTAGACTGACTGCACTCAAAAGCAAGGAAAAAAGCAGCCGTAGAGGGAGGGCAATTTTCGGCAACTGCATTGCGTGGTTGGGTAATTTTAAAGACTTACTTGCATGAGGCAGAGTCAATGATGTGCTTGAGCCGACGAATCCAAGGAGGAACAAAGATCTTCGGTTGGAAACTTCGGCGAGTGCCGATGACGCTGGATGGATGGAACTTTTGCAATTATGAAGCGAATTCGTAACGCGTCACGCAAGAACTTTAGAAACTAAACTCGTTGTCGTGTGGGTGTGTGTGTGTGTTTTTTTTTTGCAAGAGACCTTCCTTCGTGCGGGTAAAAGGGGAGAGAAGGACTAGTTTAGTGGAGTGGAACTGGAGAAGTATGAGTTCTAGTTTTTTGTTTTGTAAAAATGCCAAAGAATTTGTGTCAGATCCCGCATCGAAGACCAGTCGGAGTGCAGCAACAAGTCGGCATGTCGGACAATTTACACGGAACCCCAGGAGCAAAAAACAGAGGTAGGTACTACCTACGATTTACTTACTAAAATATAATTGAACATGAGGCGACAGAGGTGCACGGTGCGTTGTCGAACTTGACACGAAAACCCGCGAAATTGTCATCTGGACTGTGACACATTTTGGCGGCGTTATGTGTTGTTGTGCTTTGTCACAACAAGCACAAGTGAATAATAATGAAAATATTGGGTGGCGCTACACCCCGTTGTGTGGATAGATCCACGCTGCCGGATATTTATATTACAACAAAATTAGGCAGCGTTGGACACAATTCAGATATCAACACCTTCAGTGACACTGAAAATTCACGTGAGGTCATGACTCAAACAAACTGTGCGTGGGGGACGTGGTTCACTCGGGAGAACCGCATCGGCAATAGTTTTTGCTGCCGCTGGCTATAAACGACTCCATACTGCCGGAATTCTATGAGCGGGGCATAGTTAACAAGTACCTAGCAGAAATGAGAATTTACTTCATATGTAGTAGATCCACTAAATTTATTGAAATTCATGCATTTGTTCCTATTTCGCTTGGGTTAACTTCATTGAGGAGGAATAATCTGCCACATTCCGCAACACCTCTTCTATAGTCAAGGCGCCATAAACACACTGCAGATGATATTAGTTTAACTTTTGTACACTACTGTTGGTACACATAAATGTCACATTCTTATGTTGTACATGTTCATGTAATTTATAGCAAATACAGAGTCTGTCACTGAACCGAGGTTCTGAGACGTATCACATTATCTTTCCACAAACCCCTCTTACACCACATACGTCGTTGACACATCTTCATTCAGATCCCTGGTACCACGATGGTGCAGCATACACACAGCACGCGCCACAATGGATATTGTTGAGCAAGCGGTTCCTGCTGGTTGCGTAGTCTCCCATTTGGCGATGTGGTATGGCCAGTAAGATCGTAAGACTCCAGTCTTTCTAACATGTTCTTCGACTGCAAAATGAACATCATCGCCGAATTCACTGACTGATGTCCGACCAACCTCTAGGCGATACTCAATCCATTCTGTATTCAGCTGAATCAATTCTAGGGTGACTTGATTTGAGTATAGACGTGGGTAGTGGCGTTGAGGGTATGTGCGCACCCAACGCCATTGAACCTCGATGTAGTAGGTTCAGTCCGTGGTTTGGACTACAAAAAAAACAATTTTCACAGACCCACCCCTTTTGAGTCGCAGCCAATGCTCAAAGAGTACTTCTCTCTAGAAAAAGCTTCTCAAACTTGGCCGTTCGGAGGCTGCGTAAAAACGTAGGTCCCTTCTACTCGTGAGAGAACAATGGCACGCAAGTTAACTGAATTGGTATTCTTCGGAAACCAATCAGATGAACAAAAAACACAAGTAATCTCTTAAGAAATTCCCTATTTCGCGACATTCTCTTGGGAGAAGTCGACCAGACAATCTGCAATTTGCGAGAATTCCTCACTCAGGTGTTTCCACACAGAGTTCATTTCCGCGACCAGACGGTGTAAGTTTTCGACGAATTTGATGACTTCAAGTCTGGGACAGCTTGTCTGCGTTATCAAATGATTTCCTTCGAACTTCGATCTTGTGGAGTGTGGAAACGTAATTCGCACAATACGAGTGGGTTTCTGGGAAGCTAGGCCCTGGCTGTAGCTGTTTCCATATGCTTGTCAGACAAACTTCCATAGAAGAAATCAAGTGACCCCTGTGAATGCTCGGCGACCTTCTTTCGGGCTAGTTTAAGTCGCGTGTGTGTACTAGCAAGCCGCAGACAATCTAAGAATATTCGACAGAAAGACGAACAGTTATCAAAAAATGAAATTCATGGAAAAGGCAACAAAAGGGCCAAAAACATTGATTCACACATTGACGGCAACCACATGGCGGATATCATTTTTTTCACTTAACAACAAGTGAAACAACAACAAACAACAACAAAACAAAGTTTGAACAAAACTAATTTTGTTACTTGTTTAGTAAAACTGTAATTCCAAAAACAAAAATTAACTATCAATGCCACCTTGGGTGTCAATTTTCAAAGTTGTCACAAAAGCTCCCCGCTTTAACAAGGCAATTAGTGCGGTTGTGTTAAGTGAGTACCTTCACTCATACGAACATTCAATTCATTAAAAAATAAATAATTGGCAGACTTGCTGGCTGAATTGAGTTCATTTATCACACGATTATGTTGAACTGTTGGCAACCGACGCATCCCATGGGCAATGTCACGCTCTTGAAAGTATCCCGACCAGAATTCCTTGGAGTCTACTGCGAGACATGAAGAGCTACCATAAAGTTGCTCCTTCTCGTAGGCTATTAATAGTGGATTAAAGTAACGTGTGCCGTGGGACAGAACAGCAAAAGTTCTGACAAAAACCTTACACTGCCCGCCATTGCTAAATATAGACACACAATCGAATAATTAACGCAATCAGCACAGACCCTTGCGGCTTTGTTCAGAGTTTCCCCAAAATTTCGATTGATGTCGCTGCATATACATATGTAGATTTTCAATAGTCAATGCGCGGGATGCACAAAAAATCTCCCATTTCTCTTTGGTGTTGCAACTGCCCGGAGGGACCTTGTCTGAGCCGACTTATTACTTACGCAGTTCATCAGCGTATGCTTCTGCTTCGCTTTAACTAGCTAATGACGTTAATCACGTGAGGAAAAAGCACACCATAACATCACACGCCGCCCGGGGAATTGTTCATAATCTCAGACAATTCCCATCTCGTATCCTGATTATTCCCTTGCGCTGCGAATCCCTCCAACCGTTTGGAATAGAACTTAGTTCGACATTTCACGCCAGTACACTCGCGTAGACACATATGCGGGAACATCATGTTCACATAAATCATCGTTCGTTTGGGACGCCTGCGAGAGAGAGAATCGTGTTCAAGAGCTCATTTAATTAAGAGTGAAACAATGAATAAGTTTTTAAATGTCTGCATCGCAACCAATGAACTCTTACAGCACTTCGCACACAATCTCAAGTTAACTGCTTCAACTTCGCCGATAGGTCTTCTCGCAGGGTTCTACGATACCATTTCGACACCGTTCCACACTTGGCGACACGCACAGTAGTGTGTGTTGTATCGTTTGGCTGGCAAATTAATTGAAGGAAACTTTTCAGGTAAAACTGTTCACCCATCTTCCAGTCTGCAACCTTTGCCCTCGCCGTACCCATGTGTGCACTGTACACCCATCCGGAAGGTATACAAGTTACGTAATTGGAGGCATTTTATCAACGAACCCTTTAGGGGTCCCTGGAGTAGGGAGGGGACCACAACTTGCCACGGAGGAAAGTTTTCAGTGCCTAGCTATGTCCCAGCATCTTCGAGAACGTTGTCAGGATATTCGGTTCACACCGGTCTTGTTGACGAAATGTAAACAATCAAGCGTAAAGTGGGTCGACCCTAAAGATTGATGTGTGCGTCATATGTACGGCGTGCAACTGGATATTCGTCGGCCTAAGCTCTGTGGTGAGGCCCTGAATGGGCTGGCAAACAATGGGTGATTCATTAATGTGAAATAGAACACGTAAATAAAATGTTGATGGCGGTGAATTTATCATGGGAATGGTGTCTGACGCATACTTCTTGCACACCTTACAGGGAACGAAGTAAGTCCAAAGACCTTCTGATAGTCCAAAGTATGTATCACGGCTGAAGGTGGTATTCGTTAAGCCTACCTCTTCTTTACTCCGAAATCTAGACGCCTTGTAAAATATCACCGACGACCATGCGAAAGACTTTTTTCCGACTCTAACGCGCAAAAGTCTTTCGATCGCTACAGAGTTCTTATTTGATACCACTCACCACGCCGTTCATAATCCACCGTCCGTTCGGGATAGTGTGTGCGCGCAGGTCCATTGTTTTTATTTAATCCAGTCGGTTGAAGCCCACGTCGTATAAATATTGTGACGTTGCAATCAACTAATTTTCTATCAGCGCCACCTGTAGTAGAATGGACATCGAACTCCATTGGGAGTAGTAGCCATAATCCGTCGCCATAATAAGGTTATACAAAACTAGCAGGATAGTTAAGTTTTTTATTTTATATAAGAGTGATCAAAGTGCTATAAATATCAGAATAAAATTAAGCAAACAATGGTCCAATAGAGTAAATGTGACGACTTTAAAGTGAAGTAAAGTTACAGATTAACTTATTCATTTCGTTACAGTCCTCTGATCGAACCATCTCATTGCACAATTTAGTTGTCATTACATTCAAACAGTTTTTTTGTAAAACGTAACAATAATTTTCCTCAAGTCGATTATTTCAGTTATGCCCTTCACGTTTGCCGCGGACATCTTACATCACGAGATGTCCGAGCAGTTCAAAATAATCCCGTGCCAGGTCCCAGTCCATATAGGCATCCTAAGAAACTGTAGAGCTGACGACTGATGAAATCTCCTCAAAGTTGTGCACCCTTTTAGTTAGTACAAAAGGTTAATGCCAGATGGCTAACCGGCAGCACCTGCAAGCAAACACCATCCAAAAAGATCAAGGGGCCTGATCCTGAAGGCGATGAACACTGCAGTGGGAATAATCACTCGACTGCCTAACAGGCCCACAGCAGGTCTTGATCTATCCTGCTTTCGCCTCAATCAGCCAAAGCCACTACAGGCTTTTACTTTTATGAGAGCCCAAGCAATACACCAGTCGATACGCTGGTCAAATTTGCTCACAGAACTGGCCCCCTTCAAATTTGAATTAGCCACTTGACGGTACAATGGGCCTGTATGCAAGAATGTCACTAGCTTCGACCTACCTAGTGGCGATGTTAGATTGTGATCTCGAAAGGTCCACCTATCGATGGAAGTCGCTACTAAGGGCCCAGCTTGAGGTCCTGAGAGTATATTCTCTGACCCTTGTCCAGCAAGTCAGAGCGATCCAGCAATCTCATTTCCCATGGTCTGGTGCTGGTTCGAGACCCACACAAGTCTTCAATCAAATTCAGAGATGCCTTAACCATCCTGGAGTGCTGAGCAGGCCACGCAGCTGAACTTGGTTGTCGCTAAAAACTTAAATATCACATACCTTTAATTTGTCTATGGTTGTCGCCCTCCATGAAGACGCAAGCGACGGACAATTTGTTGGTCTTGGAGCCACTCGTGAGGGTTCGACTAGAACCGTGCACTGGACTACTTGAACCATCCATAGTGTACTAACAAATCGCAGGGCGGCACAATTACCCTTCTTTGGTGAGCAATGCAGTTTCAAATCACTAATACTTTTGCCTCTCCTTTGTTTGGCGCAACAGTCTTTTGTTGACCTGGGCCTAAGCCAACAAGCCTCTCCAGCCAGCACGATCTCTCGCCAGCAGCCTCCAGCTGCGAAAACCAAGTTGGTTGAGGGCCCAATGGCTCAAAATCGAAGATTCCTTGGGCACAAGCCGTGATGACCGTCCACTCTATTTGACGAAGCCGACCTACCGGAGCCCGTAAAGTTCGTGGTCGAATCTTGCCCTTCAGACGGCATCAACGCAAACAGGACCTAGGATCCCAGGCAGAACTTTTCTCTCAAAAAGATCAAGAGCTTGCTCATCCGCTTGCAACACCGTCTTTGTCTGCAGGACAGGGATGATCAGAGTGTTGTATAGAGTCAGCTTGGTGTTTCGAGAGATGGCTCTGTTGGATTGCCTCTCGAGTCTAAACGAACACCGATGAGCAAGAGTAATTCTACGCTTGATCTCTGTACTAATGATATTGTCAGAGTTAACTGCAGAGCAGAGGTGTACGAAGTACTTGTTAACCTCAATTTCCTTCTGCCCATTACGACCCTCTGTCAGGACGTCGATGTTGTGTCTCGATAACAGCATCAGCGTCGTTTTGCCTTCATTTACCGCCAGACGCCATCGACGGCACGCTGAGTTCGTCCAATCGCGTCAATGTCATCCGCGTAAGCAAGCAGTCTAGCGGATGTTGGAAGATCGTACTTTGGGTGTTAGTATTGAAGAAGAGTGTCGCCTTCCACCTTTTTTAACACTGAAGGTCTCGATGAGTTCGTTACCGACCATGATGGAACATCGAGAGTTGTCCATCCTCAACTTGCGCAACCTGACGAGCTTGGCAGGTATGTCATGGCAGACATGGTGTTGCATAGCCCTTCTCTATGCACGCCTTGAAGCCTTGAAATCGACAAAAAGTTGGTGGGTGTGGATCTGTATCATTTTAGTCTTTTCCAGAATCTGCCGTAGATGTGGTCTACTGTGGCCCCGTCAGATTGTCATTGAACGGCTGCAGGCGGGTACACAGAACGGCAGAAAATATCTTATAAGCGATCCGTCTATAGTTGGTAGTTGCAATCAAAGTGGTCTGCTTTCTGGTGGATTGATCCACTCATGAAGAGTACATGCCTTCCTCCGATCATATCTTACTACTCAGATAGGGATTTTTATCCGCCCGGTAACTAATTCAACGACTGAAGTGAACATCATCGCCGAACTCGTTGTTGTGTGGAAACAGGTCATCCAAGCACTGATGTTCAAGCAACCTCTCGGCCATGGTCTGTCTATTCTGTAATCAGCTGAATCAATTCTAGGGTGACTTCATATGAGTACAGCCGCAAATTCGGAGTATACCATCGGCTTTAGGGCAGGTCCTAATGGTGCAGTGCACAAGCGAAATAAGACAAGTTTTTTGATTGACCGACAGCTCTTTCCAAATGCTTTCCAATTGAAGAGTTGATTCCCTCCAGATAATTGACTCCTGCGAATGCTCTCACATCCACGATCTAATTTAGAAATTTAGTACTTCGAAAAGCAAACCATCACACGTTCACTACCCGCTCAGTGTGAACATTTATTAAACCCAATTAGTTTGCAAAATAAGGTACCCTGGCCAGCATTTTCCCGATAATCCCTCGCAAATGAACAGTTTGTCATCCAGTCTCTGGCACGGCTTTTGGGACAAATTATAGCGGCTAAGCCAAAACACCGGCTACGCAAAAAAATCACTCATAATCCCATGATTAATTACAGCAATCCCCCTCTAAGCCGGCGGCAGCAATGACGGCCCCGTAACCAAAATAGAATTCACTTACATACTCGTGCACCCACTAGAGCCCCCTCAAAGCACTCATATCATATTCTTCAATGACCGCTGCAGGCCCAGCACAGTAATCAAATTACAATTAAAATTCAATCGCGCCACGTTCTAGCACGCACCTCGGAGGGAGCCAAAAACCACCACCCGAACTCGTGCACCTGCTTCTGACTGTTAACTCTGTCATTCGCACTCCATTGGCTCGCCGTTCAGCTGTAAGGACATGTGAATTGATTGGAGCCACCCACTTAATGCGATTTCGACTCTGGCGATTGCTTGGCCGGGCCTCAAATCCACCCCGACGCACCGCACAGTGCCCCCGCCGGGGGACCGGCGTTAATTAAAACCTTCAAACTAATTTGCAGAATGAATTTTAAAGCTGTGCTCGGTGGGTATTGTTGAGATTTTAATTATGATTCGAGCGAGTGGGTCACTGATAGGGGTGACGCGTGCGAGGCCCTGCGAAGAGGAGAAAAATGTACATACACACTGTAGAGACGAACTCGGACGAACTAAATCATTTAATTAGGATGCCAGGCCGAGGCGTGAGGAGCGACGGCGCACCAAAAAGGCCTGCTTCAGATCTTTGCCGTGGGAGGTGGAGGGTGGCAGAAACGTCAAAAGCATTTATTCCCACTGAGGCGTTCGGCCATTCTGCGCGTATCGAGTATGCGGGTCTGGTGGGACTAATGCATCGTGTAATGTGTTTGAAATTTTGATGCTTGTTAGCAGGGTTCCCGAATGTTGTGCCGAGTGTATTTTCGGTGGAGGCACTCTCTTGATTACATTTTAATTAGGACAGGGATTGAATGGTTTATTTTTGTTTTTAGACTGGTGCGCTTGTTTGACCTTTGTTTGATTACAGCTGTACTTTGAGTTGAGTTCAGGCGCTTGGCAGTTGTGTGTAGTCCTTTCGTTAACCGGGTTAATTAGTTCTTTGAGCTGGCACCCACCGTGGCCTGATTTAGATAATCCCAATGGGGAGTGTTCGTGTATCGTGGCCGCAAACAGTTGTATTTTTTGTAAGATTTTAAAGAACTTATGTTTAACATGGGACTTCAGCAGTTTTTAGTCCGTCTGCTTGCTAGAGAGGCATGTTGGTTGAGGCCCACGTCTACCAGGGACTGTAGTACAAGCCAAGGGTGAAGAAGAACTCTGTCTCTGGGATTATTTTTGAAGAAAAACATAATTTTAATTCGCAACATAACGCTCGGCGCAGCATAAGAGGCGTAAACGCCGACTTATGTGTTGAGTCTGCAGACGAGGTAATCAAAATTGCATTCGAGGACAATGCCACAGTGGAAACTGGATTACCAAAATCTGCCCTTCAGTCAATGTCTATAATTAAGGGAAAATGAGCGTACAGGAATCACCCGGCCCTATGCACTGCGTGCAAGAGGATAATTATTGTAATGATGATTGGAATGTTCCAAGCCGAAAGATCTGTAAGTGGTGGTGAGAAGTCACTTCTTTATGAAGAGTTCCATCGGCTGCTTGGGCCGATCGTAAGTAATTACTTAGTGGCCGCTTAAGCGCAATGAAGAAGGACTTTGAAACGAAAGTCAAGTGCTTGACTAGTCTCAATGCTTCACTTTTCAAGGGAGTCAGGGAGTCAAAAGTCAGAAAAGAACTCATTATTCAAACAGAGCCTACCCCGAAGTCAATTATTTGTTATTCTTTGTGCCTTACCATGCAGCCGACGAAATCCTGTCCAAGTCGTCTACTTTCGGCTTCTTTTCTCGATAATGGCACATAATTCGTTTTGCCCTTAATCACTGCCAAACCCATTTTTAGCAGCTTCTTTGACGACTCGCTGTGTGCGACCAATAACGTCGAGGTCTTCCACGTATCTGTAAAAGATCGTCTCTCCTATAGTGGTAAGTGCATTCTGCACGACCTGTGGTGGCCCGCGGCGTTGTGGGTATGTACGTCGACCCCAATCTCGACGTCCTAGGTTCGATTCCACCTCTGAGCGACGAAAATAATTTTCACGGCCCCACCTCTTTCGAGTTACTGGCAATGTTCAAAGAGTATATCCTGTCTAGAAAAAGCTTTTCAAACTTGGCCGTTCGAAGTCGGCACAAAACTGTAGGTCCCTTCCACTCGTGAGAGAACAATAGCACGCACAACATTAGTGGTTGCTGAGAAGCTAGGCCCTTTCCCTCCACGGGCTGTAGCACCACCCATATATATATATATATATCTATATATTCTGCACGACCTTCTCAGGGATGTCGAAAAAGCACCTACTCGTCTAAAACCTTTTTTAAAATTTGAGACACACTCTGAGAGAAGACATCATGGCTGCCCTTTAAGTGGGAGCTACTTGTTGTCTGTAACAGCTGTTGCTTGTGTGCCTATGTACAATCTATGTTCTATGTACCTCAGATAGCGGTCTTGAGTATACACGTCAGATTTGGTTGGATTTCATTGCCGTGGGCAAATTGCACGCTCTGTGGAAATTTAATGGATTATTGCACATATCGTATGGCTTACCGAAATAAGCTGTGAACGGTTTTCAAGCCCGCGGGACAAAATGTACACCAAATGATTTCCTCCCAACATTGAACCGAAATCGAATTACGTTTGAAAGGGATTCCATTTCATTTTGCTGTCCACCAACACCGTGAAGAGAGACTGCTATCGCATAGGACTGTGTATAGTGTGCACTTTTTGTGCCTTTGCAACAGCTTTAGGCGCATACGACGTTAATCATCAGTAAGGAATTACTCAAACGGCGTGTCTTAAAAACGAGAGAAACGCGACCATTTGATCCGTGTGTCGTTAATATTGTACACGCACTCAACGCTGTGACCCAGCCTACTGCCAAGCTATAAACACAATCGTAGTTCCTAGGCCTAATCAGCGGATAATTTGATAGCGATTTTCATTTTCAAAAAGTGGCGTGAGGGCGTTTTGTATGCAATACGCGTAGACTTGTAATTGGATTTACATTTTTCCGCGGATTGACTTAAGATAGCCTCTTACTTCTTATTTCTGCTACCAGCATAGATAAACAGCGCTTAATTGGATTATCTTGACCTTTTAACACTTGTTGTTGTCGCCTCTTTGTAGGCATTTAGCTCAAGTCAATTGTTTTTTCCATTCCACAGGTATTTAGTTCAAGTTGACCGCGAGAAACTATTTCAGGTGACAGTGGGCGTGGGCTTAGTAGTTTAAAGTGCCAAGAACTTGCCTACATTGACCTGGTTGCCAACTCCAGCACCTGCTAATGCAATGCATCGGTGCTAATTTGAACTTAAGGTTAATCCAACAAGCAGTGTCATTTTACAATGAGTGTCATTTTTGTAATCCTTCTAATAAACCGATTATGTAGCTCAGATGTCCAAGCATTTACCCATCAATCAGAACTTGGTATTTTCTCCAGCGTCTCCTGTTTTGTTTGCCGCAGACCGGATACAAGCCTCCACCAACCAACTCTCCATCGGGGGCAATCTCTACAGTTGGCATGGCTCCTGTTTTGCATGACAAGTCGGTAGACGTCCTTTTTCACTTGGTTGGGTTACATTATATGCGGTCTGTCTCTATTGCGTTCCTCCACTCTTCGGGCCGGACCTGTGTTGTCCATACACTCTACTCGGTGCAGCCACCCCAGGTCTTAGAGTTAAAGACGGCTGGCTTGGCCCATTTCACTGTACGACCCATACAGTGCGGTGCCTTCACACTTTTCAGCGTGGTAATTGTGTCGCAATTCCTCACGATACTGGCCAACTGCTTTTGCTCGGAGTCTACAAACTGTAGCCAATGCCTCTATCTCCGATGAAACAGGTGTCGATTTCTCGTTTTACACTGGCTGGTGGTGCACTAGCATAGAATCCTCTAAATAGGTAGTCGCGTGACAAATTCAGGAGTAGAGTAGACGCGAGATCCCGCCATTGTTCCTGAGATGGCTTCACTGGGCACCCGCCATCTCGTGACAAAAGGCATCACAGAACATTCAAACAAAAATGCCATCAGCAACGGAGCACAGTCTGAAACCACTTAAATTCATGCCACCTGAACAGAAAGACTGCACTTTAATGCGAGTCAACACAACAATCATAAAGAATTCACGCCCCCATTTAGGGCACACCCCACACGTACGGAAAAGCTTCCCCACACAGCCGATCCGAACAAGCAAATCTAAAGTGCCCCATCTCACCATTGACCATTGTTTGAGTAATTTCTTATTTTTGACACTTCAACCACCCCTAATGCCACATCTCCGGCCGTCACATGGTCGTAAATCCTTTCGTTTCATTTCCTCATCATCACAAAATAGGTATAATCCGATTAAATCAGGGGAAAAAATAACTTCACTAAATGACCGCAGGCAGAGATAAGGCGAAAAATTGTTTACGACCGTCTTGACTGTCATCATTGCTGGGGAAAAATGACTCAACACGAATCCCCGTCGGCGCGGCGGTCAAAATGTCAATTAAGCAGACCATTTTTTTGTTGTGTGCTCAGGATATTTAATCCTTCCTCCCATTCATTGAGCCGCAACACACTGGTCACTATCGAGGGGATTGCTTAGGTGCTTCCGAATGATGCCGGAAGTGCTGGTAACTCTGTGCTAACAATTTGGTGGTGTGTGTTCACTGGATTCCAAGGAGTTTCAAGTTAGCCGCACGGGCATCTCCAAAAATGCGGTTCTTGACAACACGCCCTCAAACGTGAAAACGCATAGTCTTGCAAATTCGCTTCCCGCCGTCAAGTTTTAGCCACGCGCCCGCCCACACAGACCCTAATTATTGGGCACAAAAATTCGGTTAAACTTCAACTTATCTCAGCACCACACCACACCCAGCGTGGTGCGAAAAGAAAATTAATTGCTCTCAAGTCAGCACAAAATGGCTTCACATCCCAAATGGCGCGACGGACGGACGTAAGCGGGGGACTCTGCAAGCAAATCTAAACTGATTTGTTAAAATCTCATTAGGACCGGGAATTAGGATTCGAGATGCTTTGTTTCTATCTCAAATCCGATCGGACCGACAAATATAGGAAATCAAACCACAATTGGACCCGTAAATCACTTCGTTCATTAATATCAATTAGCTAAACGGGGATAATGAGTTTTGTGTGTACCTACACATAGTTCTGCGCCGCTCCCAGCCGTACCTGAGTGTGAACGGCTCGTTTGTAGTTCTGGGGGCTCTCGTGCCCCGCCCGCATGAACTGAGGGATAGGCACCGGCATTAAGGATAATTTTAAGGATTTGTAGGCAATTTACATAAATCTAATTAATACCAGACTCCTACAGATGCGTACCGTGACCATAGATATGAGGGATTTTTTCCCGTTCGTTCGTTTCGTTGGTTCATTCATTCTTGGGCGCATATTAAAATATGGATTACTCGGGTTGTGCTGAGTCGCCAGGATCTGCTGTAACTCTGTCGCTTAAAGCGATCCCGACAGACGCGGTTGGGAAGTGAGGGCGCAAAGAACAGAAAAAAAAAAGCGAGGGAACATAACGAGGATGAAAAAAAAAGAAGTGTAACGAAATGCAAATCTTGTGACTACTGGCAAAAATGTAATTAGCTACGCTTTCGGATGGAATTTTAATGGAAATTATTTATGACAACATTTGGGAGCACGGCAAGGTGCAAGGCAAGCCAGCAAATGTTGTTTTATCATTTACGAGTAATTTTGCCTCGGTTGCTAATTTGTTCGGTTTTAATTTATTTCATTGTGAGCACCTGTCTGCCGAATGGGCGGGGCAAATTGAGAAAGAAAAAAGAAACGCAAACTTGTCTATTTCTTCAAATAATCAACTCGATTTTGGACACATTCATCATTCTGGAGTGGGAATTGAAAGGACATCCAGGAACTTTATGCAGTACTGCTAGGAGAGCCAACTGATAGGATAAGCAGGTCACGCGTTCACAACGCGCCGTAGTGGAAGCATTGACTTCTTTTGAAGAATAGGCGAAACGAGCAGGTCAGCAGGGACAAGACAAAGTGTATGCCTTCGAGCAATCGAACCACCTAGGCCAACAAATCTTAATCGACAATACGAGGCAAACGTAATCTCCACAAGCGACAATACAGTGGAGATCCGACGTGGAACCACCCTTGGTAACCGATGCTTCTTCAGTTTGTCAAAACACAACTGGTCTCGGAAATCCCGACGACGAATGACCAAAATCATGCTCTACAAAACTCTAGTCCTGCTTTATGGAGCTGCAAGTTGGACGATAAGCAAAACTGCAGAGCTGATCGTTGGTGCCTTCCACAGAAAAATTCTACCTCGGATATTTGGTCCCGTCTGAAGGTGAGTGGAGGAGAAGACACACCCACCAACTCAACCAGCTGTACCAGGATGTGGATGTAGTCCGGAAGGCAAAAATGCGTCAACTACACTGTCTCGGCTACATCGAGTGCATGGACGCCAATGCTCCAGCTCTTCGAAGCCGAGCCTCCTGGTTCGAGAAAGAGAAGAAGACCGAAACTCCGGTGCAGGGATCAAGTCATTGCGGATGACTGGGAGCAGCGTGCCTAGGACCGTCGCCAATGAAATACAGCAATTGCTCAGGGCCGGACCTTTCATTGGTCGCAGGTCTGGTAACTAAGTAAGTACTATTAGGGCCAGCTGGGCTAACTACGTGAACTAGAGTTGGTGGGGGGTTGGTGAATACCTTCAGAGGAGTTTGTCGCGTGATGGTGATTGTACTCGCGACAGGAAGTTCATGCTGCCTCCGATTATTTTTATCGAGCACGAGGTTTAGTCTTTTTGTGAAGCCTCTTTAAGACATTGCTTCAGTCGGAATTGAAAGAATTGCAATTGTCTATTCACTCAGCTATTGGAAGGCCAATTCTGACAAACGGGACGATGTGGTTGAACCAAGTCCAAAGACTGGTTTGGTTGCACCTGAGCATACATTCGATGAGTTAAAGTTGATGGCGGAGGATAGAGTGGCCAGGAGATCTTTAGTGCGTGCTTTGCCCCTGCGACATCTTTAGTGGATCATGCGGGCTAGAAAGTAATGGCGATGCAACGAAAACAGAATAATTTCATCTCCCAAGCAGTGTCTTCTTCTCTGAAGAAATATGCCTTCAGCAGTACTAAGGTGGCTGGTAACCGCACTGTCCTCGGATGAAGAAGTCTCAGTTCCGTTTCAAAAAGTTTAATAAAAGTAATGTAGGAATAGGAATAGGCTTAAAAGCACGAAGTGCCGACTACTCGCGAAGCTGATCTAGCCACTTAACAATTGCAGCATCAATCGGAAATGTATTCATGTACCCTGTTCAGAGGAGTTTGCTAAGAATCAATATTTGAGTCCAATTTACTTTAGCAAATTTTAAGGAATCTCCAATTGCCGTGTGTCCTACCAGATGGTCATTCATTTTTTGGAACTGAAGTTCGGGATACCAATTTTCGCCACGATTGTGTCATTTTCTGAGCTATGAGCAAGAGCGCAGTCTTGTTGAAAGGCCTGCGTCAATTTTCAGATGCTTACTTGCTTTTTTTTCGAATTTGGACCATCCTAAGTCATTTGTTAAACAGCAATCGAGTTCATCTGGGGTGCTTACAATGGATTTAGAAGATTATTGAGTTCGTTTCATGTTTTCGTATTTAATCAGAATCTTAGCAGCTTGGATTTTGTTTGCGTTTGGCATTTTTCGAGGTAGGGTAGCCGATTTCAGGTTCCCTAAACTTCGTAGATAGTCGGTAGTCACATCGGCCAACAATATCGAGCTCATTGTTACCATGTGGGGGTGGTAGCTCAGCCTCACATAAAGCTGCTTACACTATACAGAGCGAACATAGTTTTAGTCCACTGTAGGTAAAATGTTCGAGTCGAAGTAACAAAGTTTATGAGATGTTGTGGTGTGTGGCGGGCAAATCATAATGATTTAAGGAATAGTTACCTACACTCTCGTATCGGGTTGTGACTTCAGACGGGCAGAAACAAAGGAGATGCTGTAGAGCTTCAACCACCACTGTTACAGTATCTGCATCTATCAGTGGCACTCAGGCCTAGTCTAAGCGAATGGCGATGCAACAAGCAGGGGACGATTTGTTTACTGTAATAAGCAGTTGTCGAGTTCTTTAAAGAAAAATTAATTAGACTCGCGATGCTTAATTTGTCAGATGACACAACGACTCCAGTCTTAACTAGTTTGTCAGCTTGTCCAGGAACATAAAATAAAAGTGTGCCAAACATTGTTGAGAACTCCCTTCATC
This sequence comes from Eristalis arbustorum, assembly GCA_916610145.1. Lineage (NCBI taxonomy): Eukaryota > Metazoa > Arthropoda > Insecta > Diptera > Syrphidae > Eristalis > Eristalis arbustorum. The sequence goes on along the minus strand of OU744320.1, from coordinate 26,543,133 downwards.
CCTCATCCAAGTCATCATTTGAGTGATTTTCTAGAAACAGATTTCCCTCGCCTCTGCAAGTCCGAAGCACCACTTTGAATGACACGTTTTCAGACCGATGAGCATCTGCAGGCTAGACTGTAGGTCCAATCCGTTCATCACTGCCGTCTCGAAATTATTTTAAAGCTCTATTCATCAAAAATCTTTAAATTTCATAAGAAGCCATCTGTCAGGTTCTTTGCTTCAGTAAGGGGCTTCAATCATATGAATCCGATATCTTTCATCCCAATCGATTGGTGTGAAATCAATCAATAACTGTCGAAACGCCATGTGCCACTGACGTCTGTATTCTGTTTTAGTGAATCAGATCCTTTCATCCGCATTATTAGCTGTCAACGGGTTACCAGTGCGCTTGTACCTCTTGATCCACGTATATGAAGAATTACGTTTCATCATTCCAACGCTCCCGCATATTGTGAGGGAATATTCTGTTAGGAGCACGGCGTCATGGTGATTGAACAACGGCGTCAAGGGCAATCCACACGTTTCAAATAGGAATATGCGGAATTGTGTTTCAGGAGTCGGCTAAGAAATTGGTTTAACTCAAAAATGTGGAGCGCGCAAATACGGTTCTTTGATCGAAGGGGAGAGTCGGATTAAAGTTGCCTAGGAGTCCAATTTTTACAATTTTGTTTGCCTCTTGCATATCTTACACTCCAAGACTTTCGAAATTCCATTAGATGGAATCAAGTGGTTCGCTTCGCGTCGTCTTCTTTGTTCGCCTTCACACGTTTGAAAAGTATTTTCGCCAATGTGCTTGTCTAGCTTAAGACCTGTGGTTAAGACCTGTGGATCGTGGTTAACTCCTACGCCATGCGTGTAACTTACGGCAGTCTTAAGGGTGGTCTATCCCAGCCGCGAAGGCGTTAACGTAACATTTAGGTCAAGAGAGAGGTCTAGTCAAGCCTAGAAGGAGTATACCTAGCATTAAAGGCCCTAGTTCCGAGGCAGTCTTACACCTCGAAGGCGTATATTTCAAACAGGATTGGCGAGGCAGTCTTAAAGGTGGTCTAGTCAAGCCTAGAAGTCGTATACCTAACATTTAGGGCGGGAGTGGCGAGGCAGTCTTAACTTGCGCTCTAGCAACTTCATGGTGTTCCGCGGATTACCGCCTAAGCAAAAGTGTTTTCAAAAAACATCTCAAAGAGCCACTTCCATCGAATTGAAATTAAGACTGTGCCCAGCCTATCTACTCACCATACCATGATGTTAATCTCACAAGCATCTCAGGGCAAGAATGCAAATCGGCTGCTCACCTCAAGAAACTGCTTAGTTTCCAAAAAAACACTTCATGCATCACCATCGATGTTCTCAGGGAGATCGAAGCAAAGTCCGTAAGCCGATTACACTGGCTTCCCTTCCTGTAATCCTCACCGTAAACGCCGACTTTGACAGGCAATTCAAAGACAGTGCAAAGAACGGCTTTATAACGAAGCTTTGTGTACATCGATAAAAGTATAAGCCTCTGTGAGATGTCCTCTTTCAACACTCGCTGCCGTCCCTCCATTATCCGTTCCTTACCCATTTTCCTTTTTTCCATTCTACGCACACTTCTTAGCATCAAAACATCCGCAGCAGCAGCACTTCGAGTGGAGTTCACGCTTGTCTTTCGCTCGCGAAAAGCTCATCAACCTCACAAGTGACGGAGGGCATTCGCTAAAATTAGAACAAGCGCACAGAGATTTGCCAGTCTTGGCCTGTCCCCTCGCAAAGCCATCGCCCGACTGAAGAAAAACCAGCTCATTATATTGATATATCTCTTGAAGCCATTTGACCGAAAACCGACAAGAGTCATTAGCAGCAGTGGCATCCTCAGATGCATGAGCGACATCTTTTAACCTAGAAACCAACAAAAGACACAAAAAAAACGAGCGGGTGGGGGCACTGCATGTGCAGTTCAGGAGTGGCTGTTGCAGCAGCAGCAACAACGAAAGAATGATGTCAAGTTCTGCAATCCGATAGCAGTCGATTCGAATGAGCCGAGGGAAAAGGGACGACCGCGAGGGAGAATGAATTCTAATGCAAATGGATGCTACATGCATAGCAGCCAAACTGCGGAGGTTCCTTCTCGTGATTCACTACTGTGCTTCGTGTAGGTCGGCATCGACCTCATTTCGTCGACGATGTAATGAGCTTAAGGAGTTTCGTTGCATCCTTTTCTCATCTTACGCTTTCAGTTCTTCTGAACAGATTCTCAGACTCCTCCGGCAGCGGCGATGAAGGACTCACTTCGTATCTGGGTGGCTTACGGATATTGAATAAATGGCTCGCATAGATGCATGACTGGCTTTCGCCTTTTTAATTTACCCAAATTCTGAGGCTAAGAATCGGATGGGGATGACGATGATGAATGGGGAGTGATTTTGAGATGCACGAAGCTGCTTGAGAGGGCACTTTTTACTTGGAGGTGAAAATTGCAGGATTTCGGGACGGTTGGTTGGTAGAAGAGTGTAGGTCTTGTTGTGGATTGAAGTGTCTCATACCCTGCCTTGTTGGCGTCTTGCGAAAAACAGTGGCAGCTCAATGGCAAAGGCGGGAAGGCGGACAATAGTGATGCGGGGTAGGAGACCACAAAATATCGGGGAAGTTTATAGAAGCTGCGTTGGTTTCAAAAGGCACCTATCATGAAAGGAGCTCATTTCGATCATGGGGAGGGAACGAACACAACTGGTTGGTGGAGGGATGCTTATGAAGCTGTTTGGAGTTATATCTAACTTGGTAAGCAGAATGTTTACGTTCTCGATTGCGACCTCACCTCGAAAAAACACTACAGCGAAAATTGCAGCTCTCCTTTCAAGTACATGGCGTATGTATGATGGCGCTGGTCATCTGCAAGGTCCTGAACAACGTCTCACCGACTGCGGCGATTGGTCTGAAATTGCTGCCTGTGTCCGAGGGCCCTCGACTTCCACCCAGATCAAACTGATGCGAATTTTCACAGACGGAACGAAGATGGGCGATGATGTATTAGCGGTTGCCTATTCTTCTGAACATTCTGACTGTAACGTCACTGTAACGTTGTTCTGTCCTGGTTAAAAAAAATAGTCATGAATAATCATGAGCAGATTCGCCATCGTGTTCAGACGGTTATCGGGCATCACATTTCTGAGAGTGGCTGCTTTAAATGCTGCGACTTCCCTGAATTGTCGTCTATCTCTCAACGAGATGACCAAGTATTTCAGCATCCAGTGACGGGACTCCGGAACATTCTAGAGAATTGTGAAGCGGACGACCTCGCTGGAAGACGTACTACTTCCGCACTTTTTCTTCTCTTCGTGGAGCATGGCCCATCCATACATATCGCTCCTGCTAAGCGTCTACTTAAGCTATAAATGCTTAATCACATATATGGTAGATTGTCTATTGGCACTTGGAGCATCATTTCAAAACAGCTATGACCTACCGTGGCATGACACAGTGATCGATGTGGTACAACATAGTTCGTAACTATTTGATAGGTTTGACTTCAGATACCTAAGCAACAAGCTACAGCCCGTAGGGGACCAGGGCCTAGCTTCTAAGCAACCAATCGTGGTGTGCGTGCTATTGCTCTCTCACGAGTGGAAGGGACCTACAGTTAGACCAAGGTAACATTAGACCAAAGTATGCATATGCATAGATAGAATTAATATTACAGCTTCATAACTGTTGCATAATGGAAAGTCAGTAGTGAAGATACTATATATTATTGGAGTAAGTACTGAAGCTTGAGGTACACCTGCTCAACTGGAAAAACTTGTGATCTGCTATTTTTCACAGAGACCATGAAATTACGACTTGTTTAAATGGATGGCCCAATCGTTACCAAGCGTATTGGGAAGTGAAGGATGTGGAGTCAGTGTAACTCCATGCGACACCCTATCAAATTATTTTTCCACATTAAGCCAGTGCTATTCCCAGCCTTTAGTTTTATGTTCTTTGTAATGCGGTCAATTTGATGAACAACGGAATGATGTGATCGAAAACCGAGTTGTTGTGGATGGAGTATTTGGAATGGCTCAAGATCTCTCTGAAGGCATTTGCTTATTGAGCTTAATAGGCCGGTAATTACTCGCCAGAGATGGGCATTTGCCAGTTTTTTTAAATGGGTATAGTTTTGAATGTTTTCCAGTCTCGAGAATAGTAACCCATTTTGAAGCAGCTGTTAAATAGTTTTTGCAGGAGTTTTCTGCCGCAGAATGGGAGATTTTTGAGAGATGTGGTTTTATCACTGTCAAGGCCTGGGGACTTCGAATTGTTTAGCTTCTTTGTGACTACATCTATATCTTTATCTACAATTGATGTAATATCGTTGTCATCAAAAGTTTTGACTTGATTATTAATTTCGTGTGATATGATAGAGCAGTTTCGAGTAGACACACAACGTGATAAGCACATGAACAAAATTAGGTTTCTTTACATTTCGTATTGAGCTTACTGACAGTTGGCAAGGTTTTTTGTTCATATTTGAGAATCAACAGCAAAGAATAGGAAAGATGCTTCTTATGAGCGTATAGTCAAATCGTGTTTCTTTCACAGAGCAACACAGAACACAACTTTCTCTAAGTCTTAACTCTCGGTATAGCTCTACACAGCAGATGTTCGCTGCGCGACTAAGGATCATCTTAGTTAGAATATGACTTTCGCAAAGCCTTCGCACTCTATGTTCCAAACGATGTAATGATCACTATAATGCTTAGGGTCAAAAATTACACCGATATCTTTTTCTAGGCGAAATATTAACGGACCCAAAAGGCTAACTTAGGGCACTGCTGACTTTGCCTTTACGCGGTTCAAAAGCAGAAATACCTCCATTTCATAAAAAACCGACCACTGTACCTGAACTCAAAATATCCACGGAGGCTAACCAAATCGTGTACGCTTATTTTCAGAACCATCATGGGCGTCATAACCGGACTTTGGTCCACATGCCTCCAGATCAGTTCACTCTTATAATGGTTTCTGCAGAAGCTGCAGACACGAGAAGGACGAATTAAATATTGCCCACGCAACTGCAATGCTCTCTCCTCAAACATTAAACGTCACCTAGGCACCTTTCATCAACTTGATAGAAGTAGTTTATGCAAGTGGAGAAATCAGATCCCCGTGGCAATACAATGAACCCACTCTGGCCTGAGTGTGTATGCCGAAGTAACCTAACCACTCATCAATTCTATCCAGCGTCCACCAATCTGACACCGTCGTGCATCGTTCCCGCTTTGATGGAATTTTTATTTATATACAAGCAAACCTAAAAAAACCGTCTGCAGGACGACAATCACAACCAGTTGAAACCACTTGAATGACCATATTGTCCGAAGCAATCGAAAGAGAAGGAAAAGGCAAACCACACCACGCTCTCATTGACCACATCCAGCTGACAGTGTGCATAGCCCAGCACTGTATATGCATTGCAATTGTCCTCCGCGAAGTGGTACCACTGGATTACTGCCTGAAACTCTGTTCACCTGCTGTCGTTTAATCTCTCCACTTCCGTCCTCGGAATGGTCTTTTATGACTGCCACTCTCATAAAAAGAACATTGAGGGGCATTGCCTGCCAACTAGAGGCGATGTTTAACTCAAAACACTTGCATAATTCACCAGCCATTTGCCGGTCGTAAAATGCCGCTAGTCACTCGGGTGGAGTCATGATGGCTGCTGACACAAAAGGAATGCGCACCACCACCAGCAAGTGGAAAGCGCCAAATTAACGACATTAAACCGATTAAAATCTAAATTGAGTGCAAAAATATTTGCCAAGCACTCGCGTTCTCTATCGTCCTCTGATGGGTCTGAAGCGCGCATACCACTTATCCGGAAATTAATTGATAACAGCCTTTCGCTAAATTGGTCCCCTTTCAGTGGAAGGCTTAACAGCTGTTTGCCCTAATCAAAGTCGAATAAAACCGGAGGTCTCGGGCACATGCCATTCAACATGCAGCTCTAAAGCAGCTCCAAATTAATCATTCCGGCGACCGAAAATTCTTCGAAATTGTTTGTGGCCAATTAAATTCTCTAGTGATACCACATCCGATAATGGCGGTGGCGGCAGTGGCAGTGCCACTTCCTCCTACACCCACTGGCGCAGCATTCTTCGCTAAGACCGGCCATAAATAACGAGAAGTTATTGTTTCTTCTTTGGTGCGACGATTATCCTTTCAATAAGTTTGCGCCCGTTCATGAGCTGAGTTTCCTCCGGTTTTAGTTTTTTTCTCCTTTGCTTTCTGTGTTACTGGCTAGACATTCCGTGTGAAAGGGGGGTTCGTAGTCTTTGGACTTTCGAGCTAAGATCTTATTCATGGATAATTGATTAGCGGTAATTTATGTTCTTTTAGAATTGGTATTGATGTTGAAGCAGTGCGTCTATGAAATTGGAGCGGTGTTACCCCTTTTGTGTTTTTCGCTGACAATCAATGGGTGGTTTTCCACATGACTGATTTATGGTCTGATTGAATCTTATTTTTTAATTACAAGCAGTTTTATGAGAGGGAGTGCAATGTATTGGAGCTGAGTGTCGGTCTTCAAGAGCACGGGATAACAGTTAACACATTTCTGAACGTAAGTGGTTCTGTCTACATTTGGCAGCCGACAAATTAAGTTCCGTTTCTGGCTGTTGTCATCTTTACAGATCCCTTTATGTTGTGTGTAGTTAATTTCTTGCTGTACACTGTGTCAGCTCTGTTATGTGCCGCTGGTACATGAGACCCTCCTAAATGAAGACTCCGTGGCACAGTGCTTAATTTTGCACATCTAGCCGAACTTCCTACAAAAATCAAACTCGTCCGAGTGACACAGGCTTAGCCCTCAATTTTTTTGCAAGAATAAAATACCTGGGAATGAAAATTGCCACTATGTGACATCAGAAAAAAGAAACATAAAATATCAGCTGCATTAGTTGAGTCAAATTCATCACAGCCGTGCGACTATCCTGTTGTTGATCAACATATTCCTTCAGCAAAACTTGGACCTTGTGCGACCATAGGAAGGGGTAGGAATAAACCTTTTGCTTGAAGGCTTTGTTTTTTTTTCTGACTTTGCACAGACTTTCATAATGCATTAAAAATGTTCTAATCGCAAAATATGTTATCTTGGATATTTTTTATCATAATCAAAATCCAATGAATTTTTTGGCCCAAAATTGCCTCCGGCATGCAAAATTAATATTTGTTTTATTGAGAACACTAACCTCTTTTCGAGACAACATCGACGACTCGGTCAGAACGTCACCATAGGCTGCTGCAGCTTCGAGGTAGTAAAGGACTTTATCTACCTTGGGTCCCAAGCTAATAGTGGGAACAACATCAGTACCGAGACTAACTCTAGGCAACCGCTGTTTCTTTGCGCCCAAGAAGCAATTGAGTAGTAGAACCCTCTCTGGAAGGACTAAGTTGACTCTATATAAGACCCTGATTGTCCCTGTAGGTCTCTACGGCCCTGCGGAAGCCTGGACAATCTCAAGAACTGATGGAAAAGCCCTTGGTCTCTTCGAGAGAAAAGTTATGCGTCCAATCCTCGGTAATGTCTGCGTTGAAGGTTTCTCGAGAAGAAGATTCAACCACGAACTGTACGGGCGGTACAACGACATGAGTCTAGTCAGACGTCTACGGATTCAACGCCTGAGAAGGCTAGACCATATAGAGCGCATGGACAACACTGCTCTAGCCCAAGGAGTTTTCGACACTGAGCCACTGCAACAGCGCAACAGAGGACGTCCTCGACGGCACTCACAAGTGGAGCCTTCTCCACCTCCAGTCTCTCAACCAACGTGGCGTGCAAAATTGGTGGTAGCAGCCTAAGGAACGTGCCAGCTGGAGAGGCCTGTTGGCTGAGGCTGCCCAGGTTTCACCACGGACTGTAGCGCCCTTAGAAGAAGAACCTCTTAGCAGCTAAAAATCACGTATTGTACGCCATTTAGTGTTGTCCTATTGTTTGCATCGTACACTCGAGTCTGAGAATTAATCCAACGAGGTCCTGTACAACGAGGCAAACTGATCAGAAGGCATATTGCACGAGCTATGACTCAAAGCAAGGTCTTGGTTTGGAGTCACTCGATATCCTGACTGAATAGACTTTGTAATAAGCCTTGAGCTCCATGCCCGGCTACAGGAAACTTTTTAGCTAAGCCTTGACGATCCCGGGGCTCTGGTTTCAGTCAATTAATTAGACGATTTCTTTTTATTTTGATTTTGTCACCCACGCCCTCTCCAACTGGGAGCATTAGGATTACAGACCGTCTAATACAAATACCCGATGGAGATGTTTGGTTCCGAAGACGCCCTTTGCTTTTTCTCCAACATCGATGTGATGAAGCCAAATGCCAGCCAAATGAAAACGTCAATAAATTGCTATCGATCCGTCTCTGCAGGTGTGTGGCCCCTGACAGACGGATGCCACACAAACCGAAATGAAATCGACCGGCAACATAAGGAGCATACTCTCCAGCCTCTATTCCACCGCCTTTCGTGAACAATTCAATCCTCATTATCCAGAGGTCAGTGTCACCTTCATCACGGCACATTTTAATTAAATGTTCACCAGACCCAGAACATTTCAGACAAATTTATCCGAAACAGTTCTCTTGAACCCCAACAGAAAAAAAAAACCATCACAGTACTCACAATTTTCTTTGTTCCAATACATTAATTCAACACCCAAGTGAAAGTATTTGGTGAACAGCGGCAGACCGCACTTCATCACCTCCAGCTGGATCGCGGCACTGCCGCAGCGAGAGGACAGCGACAGCCACTAGCCTCGGAAAGCAATTTCACAATTCAATCGAATTCACAACGAAATGGAATTCGCATTCCCAGTGTATCTTTGTGCCGGTGTAAGTGTGCCATTTGCTCCTGAATTATTTATTAAATCGCTGTATATCGACAATATCCCTGGGCTCCTCGGGGACGGGTGGATGTATGCGCGAAAGTTGCTCACCTTCTTTCGCCCTGGGAATTGAAGTGTCATTGGAGCGCGCCAAAACACTTCATCGCATCGCCGATTACAAAGGCAACAGAAGAACCAACCCCTCCCCCCGCCGAAAATTGCCAAGAGGAGAATGTGACAAAGTTTGCCCCCGAAACATCCTGTTGGCGGCTCTGTATATATTTTAATTTTTTTTTTTTTTTTGCTGTTGGTTGCTCGTCTATCCTGCTGCATAGTTGTCCTGGACACCTTTGGCTTTTGTTTGGGATTTAAATGTGCTCCCTCAGAGGAGTAACAGGATCAGGACCATTATTATTCTCCGGATAAGTGTGCGGAAGGATCCACTTCAACGCACATCGCCCCACCTTAACCGAGGGAGAATGCTGTTGCTTTTTGAAAATGCCACACGGAATGGAGGATTTTCAGTAGTAGTATTACCGCTAGCGTTGCGCCGATAGCGCTGAGGGTTAGTTCGGTGTGCTTCAGAGGGAATTCTCTCATTCGATGATATTACGAGTACACTGACAAAGCAGAAAAATACACACAGCCGAATGGGTGTGTGGCTTTTCGCGATGTGCCCTGTGGATGGTGGTTAATGGGGCAAATTGTCTCTGGGACATAAGGGTAGGAATGCGTTCCTCGTAACCTGACATAATTGCACTGACTCTAATGACTCGGAATGTGTGAAAAGTTGCCATAGTGCACTCTAGAAATATTTGAAACCAAACGCAGGAGTTCAGCTTGAAACTTTATCCTGCTTCTGATGGCTCACTTTTTCGCCTTGCTGCTATTCCATCCGGCTTGACTGTGATTGGTTTCACGTGTTGTAGAGCTGTAATTTAATCAGCGTGTAGTGTAGTAGCGAACTTCAGTTGTCTACTGAGTGAATTAATATGCAATAATTGAACGAACACTTTATGTATCCACCATATCACAACCTTTAATTTTTTCGTTGTGATTCGTTAAGTTTTTTCAGTTTTCGTTAAGTTTCGTTAAGTTTTGTCAAGCTTTGTCAAGTTTCAGGTTTGTTTTCTTAGATACGGTTTGATCCAAGCACAATTTGATGTTGGAAAATTGTCCAGTAGTTGCTAGAAGGATTCTTATGGACGCACTTTTCTTTTGTACTCTGATATAGGTAAGTTCAACATAGTGTCTTCCCAGGATAAGTCTACTAACTTTATCCTGCTTCTGTTCCTATCCTGTCTTTTAGTGGCTCAGTGGTCTAACCCATAAGAAAAACACTTGGCGGCAGTCTTCTGCAACGGCATATCTCTGAGATGAGAGATGAGTCCTAATCTACTGACATGCCTTATGTAAAACTATCACTGTCAACTGTTAAAATGAATGTCAAATCCCTAGGCTTACACCAAGATCGTTCACCAAGTGACTTATGGTTACTTATCCTCCACACCCACCGTAGCAACATACGAAGAGAGCAAGAAGGGCGTGTACATTGCTTGAAACTCTACCATGAACCTGTGCAATAAAGTCACGCAAAAAAGAGATACGAAGCGAGTACGTTTATAAATATATTTGCCTACCATAGACCCCTTTAAGTTTTGTTCGTTAATGAAACTCTGCTAACCTTATTTCGAGGAGTTTCGCAGCGTTTAACCCTCTATTAGGCTGGCACAACCGTCTCATCACGCCCCGACTTCCTTTCATTTATGGGCTTAGCATTTCCTAATTAAAACAACCACCACCAGCGAAGCCAATTGAATATTAAAAATGTAATAAAAGCCTGTGCTCCGCCATAATGCCAAAAACGGAGTTGTGAGATTTATACCGAAAAAGTTCACATCCATTCCATGAGGATGTCTCCCTCCCGGTTTCCCCCTTTTTTTTCATTTACCCACATATTCTGGCAGTTCTTGCTGGTTTTTTGCCGGCGCGCTGTCGCATGTGTGAAGAGGGTTCCACTGAGCATCTTCCACGAAGTGAAATATGACTAATGTACGCGTTGCAGCAATATCCTTGCGTAGCACCGGGAAAGTCAGGGTCTTAATAGGCTCCTCTGCCATTGGCTGCTTCGGCCCCGTGTCTCCCTGCGTTTCCTGGGAGCTCCCTTCAGTCGCGCTCTATTCCGTGTCCCGGCGAGTGGTAATTTACGCATGGACTGAAATATGTTTTTTTTTCTTCTGGCTTGTGTGTATGGCTTGTAGCGTCTCCTGCTGATGTCATAACTGAAAAGGAGTCAGAGCGGGTGGGCGTTTTGGTGATGAGGTGATGTGTCAGTGCTACACTGTGAGGATGGATTTTTTGGGGTTGATCAGTCAATTAGGGCGAAAAAACTGCGGCTACGGAAAGATCTCCGCTTTTCCGAGATATTACACTGACGATGACAAAGTTGTCACTTATAAATATTTATGTGCGAAATAATATGCGTGCATGATACATATTCATATGTACGCTGGCGGAAGGGTGTGCATACATTGGTCTGGCAAATGCGCCACATGTGGTTTCGTGGGAAGAAAAATGCGAGCTACGAACCCCTAATACCACCGACAGTCACGAGAGTCACCAGAGTGCGTACTGCAGACGAAGGGGACGGCGAAAAGTTATTGGAATATTTTGGTTGGGAATAAATTTATTTTTTTTTTTTTTTGCTTAAATGGAAATTATTTCGTTTTAATGACAGATTCACTATTATTTTTCTGATTAAAGTGGGTGCCTTCGATAAAGTTGTATTAAGGAAATATTCAGTGTTGAGCGTGACAGGGAAAACCTGCCAATGGACGAATCATTGTTTGTTGAAGTACTTACTGAGTTTCTTGGTTCCATCAATTCTTCCTTATGTTGTGGCCATTTTCGAAAGACGCTAATAGAACGAACTACAAGCATAAACGATTCGGAAACCCAAGTATTTCATCTCTACATTCATCTCTCATGGATATGATTTTAAGACATGCAAGGGTTGACTTATGGAGTCCTGTGCCAGAACTGGGTTGGCGCTAATGAGGAATGTTGCATCTAGACCTACTCCACGAACATGACGACGAAACACTGAACGAACTTTAGGGCTCCTCAAGGCTTCAAAGGGACGACGGCGCGTGCATTGGAATAAAGGCCATTTCAACCGGATTGCATTCCACTTTACACAGGTGACCGATTACTACAGAGCCTGATGTCAGCAATTCCGAAAAGTTCTGTTCTTGAGGATATCATAATTGGGACTTTACTGTGATCAGTTGTAATGCCGAGTGCACAGTTGCCTTTGAAGATTCTCAGCCACCATTGGTTGCTGCCAATGAGTTGTGTCGCTTCACAAGGGGCCACATCCTGACTCGGAAGCCAGGAAGTGAATTGAAACAAAAATAAAGACGGTGGCAACTCGTCGTGTCACAGAAAGTTCTTTGGGGTTCTTGTGGTCTTCTCAGCGGCGCCCTCCTTCTTGGCCACGCTTGGTCGGGGTCTTATTGTTTTTTATCCAAAGGCCGCCACCTGTGACACCCCCGAAACCTGAGCTGACCCCTGCGTTGAGTATAGTTGATGATATAATATCTAGTCAGGATTATCTGTGTTCAAATACCAACATCACAATGAATTGGTGAGAAAAAGGATTCGCACCGTCGCGTCGTTGAATTTCTGCTGTGAAACATTTTCGAATACCAGAGATTCTATGAGCTTCTATCGATGTTGTTCCCCATTGCAGCCATCACTATGATGCTCAGCAATATAACACCCACCGCTGCACTCAAACGTCCAAGTCTTCACACTCCTGTGCTATACCAGCTTCATATTCGACACTCGCTCATTCTCAAACGCGTGCTTTCTGTGAAGGTAAAATAGTAGTCTCCACTACACAGGAATATTGTATGTCTCTTTTGTGTTCCACTATGTTTTGCTGCTGTGAATTTCTAAACCACGAATCCGTTAAATCATGTTTCTCCTGCAGACAAGGGGTGCTTTCAAACAGTGTGATTTTTTGTTGAACACAATTTTGGGTTCCCTTTGGCTTATGTCAGCCTTTGATTCGGATCATCTATCAGCATGTGACGATTTTTGAATCCACAAATAACCACTACTGATAAAAAGCACACAACTGGAGGTCGTTGTGTATGGAGAGACTGACAACTGTCCATACAGAGAAATTTGAACAACCCTTTCTTATTCTTTTTGGAGTGACGCTACACTCCGAGTTGGACGCCAATTTAGTTGAGGTCTTTTCCCACCTGCGTTGTCCCAACAGGCACCGGCGATGTCTGGCACAGATTTAAAGATTTTTCGTGCCGGAGGTGTGATTTCCATAAGCTCTACATGGCCTAGCCATCAAAGGCTAGGATGCTTGACTGGTCTCATGCTGCTGTACATCTTATAGCGTCCTTCGTTAAGTCTTCTCCTTCGGACGCCATCAACGCAAACAAGACAAAAAATTCCACGCAGAACTTTTCTTTCAAAAACACCAAGCTCTTCCTCATCCGCTTTCATTAGCGTCTATGTCTCTGTGGCATAGAGCAGGACAGGAATGATCAGAGTGTTGTAGAGTGTTGTATAGAGTCAGCTTGGTGTTTCGAGAGATGGCTCTGTTGAATTGCCTCTTGAGTCAAGCAAACAAACACTGATGGGCAAGAGTAATTTGGCACTTGATCTCTGTATTAGTGATATTGTCTGAGTTGACAGCACTAAACCCCTATGCTGTGCTTCTACTTGCATGTCTCCTGCCGTTTATGACGCTCTGTCCAACACGTCAATGTTGTGCGACATGTATTAATGACAGCATGTACGTCGTTTTGCCCGCATATACAGCCAGACTCATTTTTGCAGCCTTTGCTTCTAAGGTAGCAAACGTCTCATGATTTGCACACTGAGTTCGTTCAACCACGTCAATATCATCCGGGTCAGCAAGCAATTGAACGGATTTTGGAAGATGGTGCCTCTGTGGTTTCCTTTTGAGTTTCGTAAGATCCTCTCCAGAACGATGTTGAAGAAGTTACATAACAGCGTGTCGCCATGTCTAAAGCCTTTCTTGACATTGGAAATCTTGGTGAGTTTATCACCGAACTTGATGAAACAGCGAGTGTTCTTCATCGTCACCCTGGACAACCTGACGAGTTTGGCAGGAACGTCGAAACTAGACATGGCGTGGGATAGCTCGCCACACTGTAGTGTGCGGCCTTAAAGTCGACGAATAGGTGGTGGGTGTCAGTTTGCACATCTTGAGTCTTTACCAGCATCTGCCGTAGAGTGAAAATCTCATCATTTGCGGCCTTTCCTGGCCTGAAGCCACATTGATACGGACCTAGCACATTGTGAGGGAAGGGCTTCTGGCGGGTACTCAGAACGGCAGAAAAGATCGTGTATGCGATGTTGACAAAACTAATCTCAAGGCTCAAGCAAAAGGCTCTTTTTTGTGGATCGGACAAATGATACTCAGGTTCCACTCGTCGGACATGCATTGCTCCGACAGTATCTTTCAAAGGATCTGGTGCATGCGCCCAATCAAATCAAATCCAGCTGCTTAAATATAGTTCTTCGGAAAGTCCTTCTGCACTAGCAGCTTTGTTCGACTAGAAATCGATATTTTAACTTCGTCTAGGTCGGTGGTCCGCAATCCTCTTCTACCGCCGTCGTAATGGACGTGGAGTGGAACATTCTGTCTGACAGCGGTTTTGGGATCGTCATTGGCGTTTAACAGAATTGATTTATCCAAATTCTCCGTATCGCCTGTGACTCGACTATGAGTTGTTGAAGAATCTTTTCTGCCGGGTAAAAGTGTCGCCAGAACTTTGCACTCAATCTGGTTGAGAATAGACCAGAATTCCGTCGCCACTATACAAACAGGATTGAAGCGTAACTCGTCTGACCGCTGAAACGAGCTGGAGAAAGTCTTGATGGCCACATACACCAGCTCATCTGAGAGATATTTAGATCAGAATTCGCGACATCGCTTCCCCAATCCCCTAAAAATAACCTTTGACTGAACAATACTTTCTCCTCTGTGTTCTGTAATCTTATAAAAAGGCACATTGGAACCACCACCTGTTAATTGATTGATAAGAAGCCTGCCTGAATATTTACCACCATTTGCAGTTTTCACATTCCTGCCCAAATAATCGATTGTGCACAATGTGGCGAGACCTTCGAGTTGTCACTGATAAAAGCATTTAAGGATGGTGGAGCGTTCTCACGTGGTTTCTTCATATTCCCAATTTGAAAAACGGATAAACTGGTCACTTCCAAAGGAAAGTTCTGCGTAAGATCTCAGGTTTGCTTGATGGCAACTGGAGAGGAACCACGAACTAATCCCACTCTTCGAATTGCTCTTCGAGTGGGATGCGGTGTAATCGGGAACGCACTTGTGTTGGACGAGAAGGAAGCAAGCTAGTGCCTCGACTCACCAAGCATCCGAACTTGGCATAGAACATTTTTTTTGTTGAATTCGTGGAATCGAATCTGACGATCCTATTATTAACAAACAAAAATTCCACTCGCTTTCAAACCTCAGTCACAAGTTCTTAAAATTCAAGCTTAGTTGTTTTCTCCGAAAACTAAATAATTTATTCAACAAATCAAATCATACAGCTCCGAGCAGCAGTGATACAAAGTGTAGAGTTCCCGAATCGATTAGATTAGGATTCCGGAAACTGAAGGGTCGTCAGACATTCAATGGTACGTTGAAACACAATTTATCTGGACCTTCTGCAAGCAATGTAAGCATCTCTGTGCACGTTCCAACAATGCGAAGAGCTATTACGAAATGCCTCGCCAGATATTTCATTGATTTCATTGAAGCGCGCTTCTATCGCTTGCCTTCAATTCCAAGAACTCAATTGGTGCACATGTAGTTCAAGGCAATTGCGTTACACCTCAAATTTCTGTCGGAATCACATTTATTCGATCTAACATTGAGGCAGGTCCCAACATCGCCTCCTTCGGATGCCATCCAAATTGCAAAGATGGTGCACTTTTGCCTACTGCAACCAGTGTAAACAAATTCGATATATTCCTCAAAGCAAGGCACATTCCCGGCACGAGAGGTTCAATCTGAAAATGGAAATAATTCCGTAACAATGGCACGTCTTCACTTTAAATTCTGATTAATTCTCGCATAACTTGGGCCCCTTGTCGTTCCATTTGCATCTATCGAGTGGCGGTGCTCGAAGGGGAATGCCTTACACCCAAAGTGGCACAGTTCTGTCTGTAAGCATAATCACGAAATTTCACAATTGAAATTCAATTTATTTGAATTTTGCCTGAAAATCTAATTAAATCCGAATGTAAATACAATTACAGAAACCGCACTGAGCGAGAATCACACAAACACATGCCGACGTATGTTCGCCGCCTCATAGATAATTAAACACTGCGCTCAATTACAGGTGCTTTGTACTTCCATTAGGCTCTGTCTACTGAGGCTCAACATTGAGATGTAATTTAATTGATACACACAGTGCCGTCGTTGGATGGCAAATTAACGGCCAAACGTTTGGAAACAAAAAAAGGACATAATTACACATGTGTAGAAGACGATAACTGCTCGCCGTCCCCGGAAAATCCATCCAGTTTGACGGGAGGCAATTTCAAAGGAATTCATAATCGTTTGTCGGGACTTTGTGCGACTTTGACCTACACACCCACGCCAACGCCAATGCAAACGCCCACAGACTCGAAGTTGCCAATCCCTTGACAGCAACCCACTCCGCAGTCATTCGTCTAGTGTATCATTCAGTAGTCCGCTGATAACTTATTTAATTAAGACTGTAGCCCCCATCCTCGGGAAAGGGGATCAATATCTCCGAACCATAATCCATTTGCTGGCTGGTGCCGAACTGTGTATATCTTTGCCCATTTGGCCATCACTGTGCTTAGTGAGTCAGTAACTGATTCAATTTCTTAAAATATTTAATTAGTACTTGCTTCTTCATAATAACCCTGTTCACGTACATCGTGCTACTAACACCAGCGCTGTGGGGACTGCGAAAAATAACAAACTTCTGCTTCAGCGAGGTTGTGCTTTTTTAGTTTTGAGACTTATTTGAAGGAAATTTAATCTTATGTGGGAAATTGAAGTGAGTGCACATTTGGTGGTCCCTTCGCTATCAGACCGCCCGCAGATCCCTCAATAGTGAGTGCCTTTTAATTCCTTCAGTCAGCACAACGAACTGATTCAGTCATCCAGTCTGCTGCCGTGCAACATGGATTATGCATGACATGTGGTCTGTGAGCAATAGCCCTCATCAGCTGTTGCTGACATATATCTCCGTTCTACCTGTTGGGACATCCTAGCCTAGTCACAAAGCATTACAGTCATTTATGTTTGAATACTTCCAGCCGCATCCTTGAGTAATGTACACTCCGCATCCAATGTAATGCCACTCTTGATGACTTGCCACTCATTGCATTCAGTTGTACCGACTTTTGAAGGATTGTGTTAGCCCGTTACACCGACTTTTCGATCGGGAAGGTGCCTGACAAGCCGTAGTCGTAATGTTTGTTATACATGGGCCCCACACGATTTATCCCTCGTACGATAAACAAGTTCTTGAATTGCGACAATAAGGTGGTAAATCTGCGACTGTGCAGATGGAGCAGGCACTTTTTAGAGCTTCTCAATCCCGAAGAAGGCACTGATGGCGGTAGACCCATGGTCTTGAGTAGAGCGGAGAATTTGTGCAACAATGGAGGAAGTAATTTTGGCGACTGAAACGCAAAAAGTGGGCTAAACCGCCGGTGTGGTCTAAATTCTGCAACAAATGCTTGATGCGGTGGGTAAAGACTGCGTTTATTTCTCTCTGGTGCCATTAAGATGTGATACGAATGCGGGGAGACATTTTTTGTTACGCTATCCAAAAGGGGGACAAAAGCGAGTGCTCCACCTAAAGGCGCATATCATTTTCAAGTCTTCCAGCAAAAGTCTACACTCAGGTTATAGAAGCGCGCTCTAGAGCTATGGTCTATTCTAGGCGGGAGGATGAACAGTGCGACTTTCGCCCGAAAAACCAACCAACTTTTCACTCTAAGAATTATACTCGCGAGAGCATACGAACTAGTGCTGTGGTCCGTGGCGTTGTGGGTATAGCGACTGAATGGCCCTCAATCTCATACTAGTGCAGCACACTCCAGAGATTATCTCGACGCACACGATCGTATAATACTAACAAATAATATAGTAGACGCTACAGCCCGTAGAGGGCCAAGGTTTGGCATCTCAGCAACCACTCGTGACTCGGGACTTACAGTCTTAGCCCGACTCCGAACGCAAGTTTGAGAAGGTTTTTTCTAGACGGAAGTTCTCTTTGAGAATTGTCAGTGATTCGAAAGAGGTGGGGTCGTGAAAATTATTTTTGTCGTACAAGCCAGGGATCCGATCCGCTTGACGTCGGGGTTGGGGTCGACGCACATACAAACACCGCCACAGGCCACCACTATACTTACTCTTAAAGAAATCGATTGTAACATGTGGTGTGTGGCTTGTGGTACCATCCCGTCGTCCAAGTCTATATCTTCCCAATTCGGAACAATTATTGCGTCATGCCGCTGACCATTCACAAAAATATGGCCACGGAATACAAACCGCACAAAACAGTTCTTTTTTGTGGATGGAGTGATGACCATTAGCGCACATCTTGCTTATTGATGAGCCCATTGTCCTAAAACTGAGCAAAGCGAAAATTTGAATTGACGCTCTTAAAGTTGCGGTCACCGACTCCGAATTCCGGTAGAAATTGTTTGTAATTTGCAGACATTGCTCCTTCGTGTACTTTACTGTGACTTGACAGTGAAGTTTGACAATTAGTGAGAGAGTGCGTCCACAAAGTTGTCGAGTCCCTAATGGAGAACAGTTTACATTGGTTACATTGCATCGGAAATTATATTGTACGCCTCTCTGAAGTCTTTCAAGTCTTGTGTACTGATGCCCAGACTATGTTTGATGCCTAGTGAAGGAGTACGTTCGCAAATCAAATTCAAACATGTTGGCCTTAGTGGATAACGTCACCTACTACCTTCGATTGCAACAAAACATGTCACTTTCTAGACGAATGCAAACCTTCGTTTTAAACCTACTCATGTCAGATAGTAGGCACTGCTGTTCGAGCATATTTATTCACAGCTTAAATCGATCTAAATATGCATTTAATATTTATTTATTCGAAAAAAAAATGAAGACTCAAGGTCCTTCACCCGCACAACCAATACGTCTTGTAATTGAATACTACCCACGTGTGATTTACGCCTCCACCTTCTCGCAGTTGATCCCGGTAACGGCCCTTCGAGCACAATGGCACCCCACTCGCCACTATTTAATCAATTCTCTTTTTGGCTTCCTGGATGAAAAGACCCATCATCAGGCGAGACCCAAATAAAAATCCGATTACATCCTACTCCCCGAAAGCACTCTCACTCGTGAACGTAAATACATCCACAACGGTCGGCGGAGGGCTACAAAAGGTGGCGCGGCGAGATGAGAAATCAAAATCAGAGGCACGGCGGCGGCCAATTTTCGTTATTGAATTTTAAATAATCCGGCGATTACCTATGAATTTGGGCAGGGCAGGGTAGCCTTGCTGTGTTCATCTGCCGGCCGGAGAGATGGTGGACTCGCTGCTACCGAAGTTGATTGGAAGTATCATGAAAGGCTTACGGAACACTTATTCCTTTGTTCTAAGCGGCATGAGATTCGGTGCGCTCTTTTTAGTGCAGCTAGCGCTGGGAACCTTCCTGATTCAGGACGCGAACAGACAAATGGTCTTTACTCTGAGGACGTGTTTGTGTTTCTCATTGGATAAGTAACTTCATTTAAAGTTTCTTCGTTTTGTTTGCTGCTGCTCGCATGACCGTTGAGAATTCCGCTGTGCTGCGGGGTGGTAGTGGAAGTATCCAAACGGAAAGGTACACAGTCCCTTTGCTGAGAATTGAAATTGTCTCCATGGACAAATATTTAATTTTCGCTAACGTCGTCTTCGTCTGGGTGTTCCGGTATCGGAAAATCGATAAGTGTGGATTTCATTTTATTTTACCAGCGATTTGGATTTGTTAAGGCTGGCCACGTGTAAAATTTTGAGCTTCTCGCGTTGCGAACGAACGCTGGATTGAATTGAATTACTTCAAAGAGGGCTCTGTGTCTGTTTGGTTTCGTCTTTGCAAGTGAAGCCGCCGCCGCCTCACGGTAGTCCACGTCGACATCGCGTGCTCACTGAGCGGAAGTGACGTTACTTTTGATTTACATACACAAATAGCCGGATGTCCGTGTTTAGATTCGGCTTGTTCTCAGAAATCGTTTCATTGTCGTCATTCGCTGAAATGTGAATATTTTGGATTTATGGAATTACTCCGAGTTTTTTGTCCGCTTTTTTTCAGCTGACAGAATAGACCATACATTCGTAATTGGACTCGGAGCTTGATATTTTGTGTTGGAAAATTGTGTTTACCCAGAGTAAAAAATTCGGATGAATTCGATACCCTACCGGTGTCATTCTGGGTCACATTTGAATGGGAGATAATGTCCATTAGTGGCCTCGTCTGAATGAGATTGTATCTGTGATCTATCAATTCCCACGAACACTATTCAGTTCCACGGGTGAATGCAGGAAATTCTAAGCCGATGTTTCACCGGAAAATTGCCATTGAAACCACACGAATAAAATTTTGGAGCGGGCCATTAAACGTGAATGCGAATTGAAAACGTTCACAAATGAGACACTTTTTGCCAACAAATTAAATTTGAGATGAATGAACTAATTGTAGGTAATGTGATCAAATTTTTGCGAGATACAATGTGCATGGCCTGTGGCACAACGAGTGGTGTGGAGACTGGAACACAATTCATGAGTGGAGCCACAAACTGCGATCGATCTGGGGCGAGCTCTACCACCTCCATATCGCACCTGCAATTTTATCCCGACTCCAAGTGGCTCGACATGTGATACCAGTCGGCAATTGCCCTCTGGCACTGATTTTTTGTGTCTACCGTGATTTGAGCAGTAGCTTAAGGGAGTACCTACAGGAGATTTCAATAGCTGGCAGTTTGATCATCGTTGCAGTTCCTCGGGATGCTTCTATGACCTGGCACACAGCACTGAGCTTCACTAATCGCCATTATATCCACTCGGAAGATGCTGCAGTGATTGGTAAACGGAACGGGTTTGTTCAGGTTAAGACTTTACGAGACAATGCCACTACCTAGACTGTTCCGTCTTGGAACCATCGGTGTGAAGTGTAAAGCTTTGCCAAAAAGCGTGGTGACTCCGTTCCACAAGTCTCTGTCTGGAATCAGGGTTTCGAAGCTGATCTCTGTGAAGTGTCGTGGAGAAGTCTAGTCAAGGTGTATTGAGGTTAGGTTTTGCTAATTTTGTATGGCGCCTAGTTATTGGGTTAATTTGGACTATGTTGCATAAGACCTTTCAAGTCTTGTGCTGATACTTTCAATATATATGGTCCCGTCTGCTAGGAAGGCGAATGGAGAAGAAGACACAACCGCGAACTCTTCCAGCTGACCGGGATGTGGACGTAGTCCGGAAGACAAAAATCCGTCGACTACACTGGCTCGACTGCTAATAGCGTCTTCGAGTTTGAGTCTCATTGCTAGTTAGGGAGAGGAAGACCGAGCTTCCAGTACAGCATGTTGCATGGAACCCAGTCGCTGGGACTATTTAATTTTTTGTCACGACATCCATGCGGACATGCTCTTTCAAGTAATTCTGAAACACTCTTTGTTCTTAAAATATTGACAACTAACTACACAATGAGTTCGCCGTACACGCCTCTGTTTTGTCTTTGTCGAATAAAGCTTTTTGAAGTCATATCACGTTCTATGAAAATTTTCAATCCCGTTGGTCCTCTCGAAATGGGGTTGTAGTATGACGGCCTATTTACCCGCGATAATGACTTGTATCACTACTTTAATATAGATCATATAGACAGCTCCTTGATGTCCCTGCGAATGTCTGCTTGCTTGGCAGATTCACTGCTTTGTTGTCAGCGTGTCGCACTTCTCACGTCCCTGATAGACAAGTTTGTGTGGTCGCGGATGTCATTTAGTTACCTCTGGAGCAGTGTCACCACGTTTTGTGGTATTGGGTCGATGGGGTCTTTCTCGCAAAGCTTCCTGGTAGTGGGGTACTTTTGGCGATCCCTACTATGGGGGAGAACAGTGCATATTCCTCTCGAAGATCGAAAGCTTTTCCATGGTGTTCTTGAAGATGGTACGCCACGTAGGGAACAGATACGCTATGATTGGTACGAATGAATTGCTTACAGAGTCTTGTATAGTCCACTTTGTTTTCGAATGAGCGGGTATCATAAATCAAATCTTAAATTGGACCCTTTGAGATCTGAGTGCTTGTTAAACACCGCGCTACTTCAACTGAGCGGTTGGTGTTATTGTCGACTCTCTTGTGATTCGTCTGCGAATAGACATCATTTCATTGTATCGACTAGAGATGGTAGGTCCGTCGTGAAGTACTCAACATTCTTTTACTGTAAACTGTCAAGCAATGACTACTTCAGTCTCTCAGTGTTCTGTGTCGATATGTACAATTTATCATGTAGGCTTATATAACCGTACACACCCCTTCTGCATTATCTCACAAGTTCGGAGTGGAGCATCAGTTTTTTTTAATCGGAATCGAAAATTGTTTGTAAAATCAACAGATTCAGGCCCATCCCAGAGTCCATTCGTACAATTCGAAGTTACGATACTAACTACGAAAAATTTGTATAACAAAATCCGAACGGAAATACGAACTGCGACGTTTATAACTTGCCGTGGAAGAACATACAAATCTCCACTTGATTCCTATTCAGTGTAACCTTGACGAAACCTGCAGCAGATTTTTCAATACGATTCTACTGACGTCTGTGATAGATTTTTAGAAATTCGTAGCCCATTTGGATTCATGATAAGGGTGATTAAGATATCCGTACCCATACTGCTCAAGCTATCCATTTGCTTCTGAAAGCCATCTCTCACATATGGCGACAGACACACAAAATTTGCAACCACAACCCATTGAGACTGTGCTTCATCAAGTGGGCTCTTACATCTATGACCAAACACATTTGTACTTTGCACAATTCGTCTCGGAAGTCCCTTCCTTCCCGCAATGTACCTGCTTCCGATGAAATCGTCTAAAACTCACTTTGTTGCACACTGTTTCCCTTTGCGGGTATTCTCCAATATCACCATAGTCACTGCCGCAAAACCAGCGCCGAGTCATTCAATTGGGCAGATGTCAGGAAACTTCGGTGCATAGGCTCAGAGAGTGTGCACAAGACAAGATAACATACGTTTCAAAGTTCAGTCGAGGAACCGCATGGGTTCCATGGAATTTGACAGAAACTGTGGAAGGTGCGCAAGTTCAAATGGCACCCGGAAACGAATTCGCATAGTGCCTTGGCCTGTTCGACTTCGGGATAAAGCACTCTGACGTTTTTGGGAAAAGGGATTTTATGATTCCTGAAAATGGAGAAGGTGTTGGAGAGTATAAAACTGGTATAAACGGATGGCGTCCAACTTGTTCCATGTTAAATCGTAAACAACGGTGTTGAGTTGAGTTGCCACAAGCCTCAGACTCATTGTTGGAGGTACGGAGACTAAAGCTCTTGTTTCGTATTCAGGGCGACTTTCAATTTTGGTAGTTGCGTGATTTGAAAGAGTATTTTGATAATCAGGAGCGATGACAGTTTACGCTTCACCACCTGTCACATATTTTAAATTGCAACCAGCTGTCAAGTAAGGCTTGTCATTTTATCATGCATTTCACGAATGGGAAATTAGTTTAAAAATATAGAAATTCCCCTTTGGTTGCAAATTTGTCTGCACACTCTGTTGGACTTTAAAGCCACCCGCCAGACAGAGACTTGTGTGAGCTGAATCGGCCAGTACGTAATAAGAATGTGTACTCATGGCCGATTAGCTAAATTGAGTACCGGAAGGAAGGCAACCTGTTTTATCTGGTGGCTGGAGTAAGCTCGTCATCCATGTAAGTCCGTGATGACGCTAGAATTGAAACCAAAATACTATGGAGAACACCGCATACCATCGGTTTGTTAATCCGGGGAATGAAATGTTGACTAGATCCCGAGATCGAAATTAAAGTGCCTTCGTATTTTAAAGCAAACTTCTGTTAATTTATTTTTTTGCCAACCTCACTCCATTAAGGAAGATCTTCATTGACCGAAACAAATGGTAGTCCGATGGTGCAAGGTCAAAGCTACATGGTGGGTGCATTAAAACTTTCCAGCCAAGCTCTCCCAGTTTTTGCCGAGTCATCAAAGATGTGTGTGGTCTACCGTTGTTCTGATGGAAGAGGAAGCCAGTTCTGTTGATCAGTTCTTGCCGCTTTTTTTCGATTACTTGCTTCAATCTCATCAGTTGTTGACAGTAAAGTGTAGAATCAATCGTTCGACCAGGCTGGAGCAGCTCATAGTGGATGATTCCTTTCCAATCCAACCAAACACTCAGCATAACCTTTCGAGGTATCTACCCTGGCTTTGCGACCATTTTTTGAGCTTCACCACGGTTGCACCATGTTTTTTTTCGCAGATTATTGTCATATTTGATCCACTTTTCGTCTCTCTTACCACTCGCCTCAGAAATGGGTCGGTTTCATTTCGTTTCAGCAAAGAATCGCAGATATTAATTCGGTCGATTAAATTTTTCACAGACAATTCATGTGATACCCAAACATCGAGCTTCTTTTTGAAGCCAGCCCTGTTTTAAATAGGTCAAGACCGTTTAATGGTGGTGCGTCGACCGCAACCTCGACGTCTTAGGTTCCATTCCTGCTCTGTGCGACAAAAACAATTTTCACGGCCCCACCTCTTTCGAGTCACTAACAATGCTCAAAGAGTATTCCTGCCTAGAAAACGCTTCTAAAACTTAGCCGTTCGGAGTCGGCATAAAATTGTAGGTCCCTTCCACTCGTGTGAGAACAATAGCACGTACAACACGAGTGGATGCTGAGAAGCTAGGCCCAGGCCCCCTAAGGGCTGTAGCACCGCCCATAAATAAGACCGTTTGATGATGAATTTGTAGTTCCTTGGCGATGTCACAGCTGCTTATGTGACGGCTCTGGTCAATCTTTTCCATAATTCCATCGACTTTTTCAACGATAGGTCGACCAGAGCGAGGTACAACTTTCGCATAGAAATTTCCAGGACGGAAGCGAGCCAACCATTGTTGTGCTACACGCACTGATACAACATAGTCTCCGTAAACTTCACAAATTCCATTAGTGGCCTGTGTGGCATACTTTCCCTTTACAAAATATAGCGAATTTCTTCATTATTTTCACTCATTTTTGAACAGCTGTAAGTGTTTTTCAACTTCTCCGATATCATTTTTTGGCTAAAATGTCACCTTTCCATCACCATATGGTATGACACAATGTGATTGGTAGCATTGTCTTCTTTAATCGATGCAAGAAATATTTCATACTGTTTGGCTTACACCCGTTCGAAGCTTGAGTACAACACTCAAGTCTGCTCCCCCCGAAATTTGCCAACATTTACAGAAGAGGAAAGATAGCGATTCAATTTATAGAAGACAGAAAAATCGCAGACTCATTAGGCTCGCTCGAGCATTGACGTACAGTGTCTACTTCGTCTCTGCTTAAATGCTGAAGTGATTCTTCCTCTCCATGAATACGGGCAATACAGATCTCACCAGGGCGGCCCAGTTAAATTTTGACACTTTCTTTTCAGTCGCAACGACGAATATGTAGTAGAACTCTCTTCCCAGCCCAGTACTTTCCATAGTCTGCAATACCACATCCGTGATGTGGTGTGACACCGGACATTTTATTTATGCGCAAAATTTATGAAAAAGGTATGAGGCCCTCAAACTGCCCATAGACGCTAAATGTGTACTTGCAGAGAATTCCATGTCAAATCAACTGAAATCTGCAAGTGATCTTAAAGTTCAACGACAGAACCGCACGTCTGAATAGCAGAATAGCATCATCTGCACTTGTGGGCTTATAGCCTCTAAGCGGCCGATCGGCCAACGCTTTTCCAACCCTTTGTCCCAGAAACCTTACTCATTTCTCAGTTATTTCCTACCCACCATCCCCCTGAACATCCGTGTGTTGCGGCTGACCAAGTGCTCACAGTCCCAACACCCTCCAACCTCAACCGCATGGTGTTTAGATGAGACCTATTTAAATAAAAGCTTCATTTCAAACGAAAAGACCCATCATAGTTCCGTGATAAATGGTTTGCAGGCTTCAAGCTCCTCGGCACACAGAACCATGTGAACACATCGCCCTAGCCCGGTACGTGTGTATATTAAAATTTTCCAAAAAATGACAAGCAGGCCGACGAAAACTCACATGCATTCCAAAACCAATTTCTCATAATTTACAGTCGACTATTTTTCAAGAAAAAGGGTAATATCTTCACGCGTACACACGTCCCCACCAGCGTACGCCCGGAGAAGAAGACATAAAGATATATGTGACCTTTCCGGCGAACCGGCATCAACCGAAGACAGCCAAGACAATAACAGAAAAGAAAACGAAACTAAGCATATTTTCCACACACCACCTCCAGCGGACAGCCCCTAAAAGACTATCAATTTTTCGTTACTTAACCATTAATACCAGGAAAATTACAACGGCAGACAGAAGAGGGACACGCTTGCGGGCAGAGCAGAGCAGAGCCCACCAAATAGATACATCCCCCTCGAAATGACTTTCAAAATTCGCAGCCAACCATCGCCGAAGAAGTTCGAAAACAAGCCGCACACCGCTTCCAGTCGCACGTTGTACATCCGTCCGAACGCCACCGCGGAGGGTAATTTTTCATCGGCCAAACGACGCTGAACGACGAATGTGAGTGAGGTTAAACTAGGAAAACCCTTCCCCCACCGAGATGTTGAGCGCCGCTGTTTTTGACCTAACCTAAGGAATATTTCGTTTTTTTTTCTTTGCCAAGCAAAAACTATGGGGAAACAATGTTACACATGGTACTCCTGGAAAGCGCACCACTTCCATGAGCTTTCATTCAGTGGCGAGGCTGCGCACGAAGCAATCCCGAATCCCGGCTGAAGTGCCCGTGAGTACTCCGAATGGTCTCTGAAGTAATGGAGGGGTTCTCCACCCACTCGCGCTGGCCAGAGCTTTCACCGACTAGGCGGTGGGCACTCCGAACCGATGTCGGGGCGAACTTTTTTGGCCACCATTCATTTTCAGGATATGGCCCGTTGGATGTTGGGCGAGGATACCGCGAGAGTGACAAGCAAGAAAAAAAACCCGATTGTGTTCTCGTAAAAAGCTACACCAATGCAACATGAAATCGTGCTACTGCCTGCCACAGCTCCAGTTATAATCAAACTGTTGCCAGAGTAGCACAATGTCGGTTCGTGTCGGATGGTTATAGAGATATCCCAAATATACAGTAATTTTTTTTTTTGCTTGAAATAAAAAAGCTCTCGCTACTGTTTGTTGTTATCCATCGCGATTGTACAATCTGTGGCTCGCATCGCCATTAAGGATTAATTAGGGATTTTCACTCGAATTTTGGATAAATCCCGCTCATCATCAGCAAATTTTGGATATATGCGCACGTATGTACGCAATTCGGCTTTCATCCGTCGTCCTCCCGCCTGGCCGCCCGTAGCAGGTGTGCGTAATGTGTAAATAGTCGTCTTTGCTTCACAAGAAGTCATTTCACGTTATCGGTAGCGAGCGCCGACGACCGCGTCGTGGGGACGGAAAGGATAAAACGGAAAGACGAAAAAGGATACTCGCCGAATATTACCCCGTTAAAATTTCATTTTCATTGTTTCTCAGTTGGTTATGGTGAATTTGCTTTGTTTTATGTGCCGATCCGCTGGCATTTCGGTGGCCCACTGAGAGCATTGTGAACGCCGTCAACAGTGTCCGTATATGGTTGTTTACACTTACGCGCACAACAATAATAGAAAGTCCTGTGAAATATATATAATTTCCCACGGGAGTGGCACTCAAATGTTATTTCAGTCAAAAAGAAAGTGAAAGTCATGAAAATAAACTTCTATTGTCCCTGTTATGGTGTGTTTAATGTTTCTCCTTAATATCCTTATTCCCCAACATATTTTTTGTTTTGTTTTATATCATATCGTAAGTCGGCATCGGGAATATAATGATTGCCCTTAACGTCGGATATTATCCTTAAGTGACGCACACTGCTGCTGCCTCCCCCCTGGTGTACCTACCGTAAGAAGGAAAAAGAAATTTAATTGAATATCGTCAAAAAATTTTACAAGTGAGCCTATAAGTGAGTGTAAAACCATCCAGTTGGGGAGTAGTAAAAAAAAAAGAAAGAGAAATTTCAAAATAAATTCCTTCCCTGTGTGCGTTTACGTTTCGGTTGTGTTTTCGTCATTTTACTGATCTGCATCAACTGAGATGACCCGTGAGACTGTTGAGTCTTAAACAAATCTCGAGAACGTCGAATGGGACTGGAAGTCCCTGGTGTGTCCGCGTGTGTTTTCGGCAGATTGAAGGATTTAATTGGCACCAATTGGATTAATTCGCAAAATTTATTTAACGAAGAAGAGAGAGGCAGAAAAAATAATAAAAAAAAGCAATTGGCGTTAAGTCGTAAAATGAAATAAAATAAAAGCCGGAGTGCGAGTGATCTGATGCGTGTGTACACGCGCGTGTGTGTGTGAGTGGGATGGTTCGCAAATAAAGGATTCAACGCATTCATCAACCGAGGGGAAGCCTGCCACCACTTTGTGTGAGTTTATTGCCCCCATACCATCTTTTTAATGGACACCCCGCTTCGCCCTCTTCCAATGGACAGTTTGTCATTTTTCTTCCCATCTTCATCCACTTTCCCCACCCCCATTGAAGACAACAAGAATTCGTTCATTACCCGCAACTACTTCCTCCCCCCCAACACACTCCTTAAGCAAGGATTAAGAAAACTCTAATGAAAAATGAAAATCACAACAATACAAGAATGTTTTAATTTTGCTCCGACAGCGTCTTCGCTGTTGGTTAAGCATTCGGGATGAAAATGATTATTTATGCAGATCTTCGTTTCGTTTTCATTTCGATGGACCAGCGAGCAGAAGGGTTGACTTCCATATAAATTCCCCGTTGCTGTCTGTGGATGTGTTATCCTTCGTGTTATCCCTCCACTCAATTGGTTGGTGTTTTGTGTTACTTCTACTTATTGCGGGTTGTCATCTCGAGGAAATCATGTTCGCCTTTATTTTCTGTGAAAATGAAATGGAATTGTGAGTGGAATTCCAAGTTTTTCTTTCGACTTCATTTTTATGGTTTTGTTGAGGGGTTTTTTTGATTAACCCACTTTTCTGTTGTGACTGTGAATTGCAAGGACATTGTCCTCACTTTGTTATAATATGCTTTGACGAATGCCCGGTGATAGCGTGATGTTTTCTTTTCACTTGTACTTTGCATCTTATGTGCTTTA